>VWZL01001806.1:341731-681615 GCA_013396915.1 Stercorarius parasiticus | reverse complement strand
AAAAAAAAGAAAGAAAAAAAAAAAAGGAGAAATCATCTCATCTCCATTTCCAAGAGCTGCTAATTACATACAGCATATTAAATCAAGTCCACTTGGGGAAAGACTTCCTTAATTAATTAATTTAATTAGCAATAAGGCAGAAGAGGGAGATACAGTTATCAGGAGATAATCATACCTTTGGGACACCGGATTGCGAAGACAAGCTTTGCTTCATCTTTTTTATGATTGTGGTTTACTACTTTTATGTGGTTTTAGTAAATAACCTATAGATTCTGTTGAACAGTATTACATTCGGCACTGGGCTTACTCCTAAAATCTCCTTTAGAACAAAGCAATTATAATCAGAAATGAAACGAGTGACTTGTAGTCTGTTCAAGCCTAATAATTGGGGGAAATCACGTAGTTGAACGTGACCTCCTATAAGCTGTACTGCTGGAGAATAGCCCTAGATGGACACTAGAAAAAAAAAAAAATTTGGGAAAATACCCCTCTGTTTTGGCATTTTTCCTATAACACATTACTTTTACTGGCAGTGTGTGAAGCAAATGACTTCAAATTAATTATTTAGGTAAAGAGTTTTCAATAACTACTCAGATGACCACATTTCTTCTGAGTTTGAAAACCAAAGGAAATCTTTGCTCAGTAATTCTGGGTCCATGGGGTGTTTGGGGGTTTTTTGGCTGGATACAGGCTGTAAACAGATTCACACACCTGGGTAGGCTGTGACTTTTCCATAATTTGAGTTTGGGGCTGAGGCAAAGCCAGGATGGTGATACGCCTATGCGTTACCTGCACAAATCCCAGGTCTGCATCACTTTACTTTGCAGCCCGGTTCATGGGCTGCAGTCACTCGACATGGCTATACAGTGCCTTTCAAACTGCCTGGTATAATTTCCCCACAGGGAGGGTTAATCTTTTAGATTAGGTGCTCAAGAATTACCAAAGCTGAGGAAATCTTGATGTAGAAAAGCATTATGAAAACGTTGAGGTAACTGAGCAGTTAACATGCACGAAGGAAGTAATGTATCTGCCTGTGCTCAAAATCAGTCAGTGTTGGCTTTGGGTTTTGCGTAACTGAAAGTTATTTTCTCTCTAGGTTGAGTAATCTATATGAGCTAAAGTGAAGCCTGCCATTCAGGATTTTAAGTATTTAATATTCACTGAAATCAAGTCCAATTTCATAACAGAAACTGTTATGCAATACAGGAATTTTCTTGCCCATCTCCTTCAGCACTCACCCTACACTGAAACTGTTTCTGTTCTCTCCCTCTACTTTCTAATGTAACTGAATATCCAAAGTTTTTGCCTGACAGCCAAGCGATAGTGCTGTATCTCACATCCACTGAAGCGCAGCCAACGAAACGCTTCTCCCCACCACTCCAACCAAACACCTATCATTGCTATTTGCTTCTTCCCTCTCTGGCTCTCTTACTTTCCCTCTGCTTTTTGCACTGACAAAGTGCTTTCCCTCTTCCATTACAGTAGCCTTATTGTCGTAACAATAACGGAGATTATGTCTACCAGAGAAGAGGTACGCGACCTCCTCCGCCTCTGCTGCTGGCGATGTGTATGTGACGGGGCTCCCATGCGGCAGCAGCACCGTTGTACGAGCAGGGTGGTATGCCTCAGCTAATATATTCTGCCTCTTATCCTTTCTGTTCCTCTCTCCTACTGCAGCTTTCTTTGTGTTTGTAAGCCTTTCAGGCTCTGTGATTTTTAAGACCCAATGCTAACACCTGATCTCTTTTGTTATGCTTCTGGAGAAATCCGACTTCTTCAAGCTCTGCCTGCTTTTGGAGAGGTTAGAGAAAACGGATTTCATCTCAGACTCACCTCCGTCCTTTTGTTCTCGCCAAGTGAAGGTGTAGAGCAGTGCTGAGAGCCTTTAACGATCCATTTATTCAGGGATAGTCATCTTTATGTCAGTCCCTTGCCTCTTTAGCACAGGGAGCATGAGGGTAACAAAGCGAAAGACAGTCATAAAACCGCGTATTGGAAGAAAAGGAAGGAAACTGGAACTCATAAACTGTGTAAACAGAGATCACCCAAATCAACAAGATGCCAGCAGAGTAATCCTCCTTGTGAGCTTTAATTAAATCGAATAATCCTCAAAAGTGACATCACCTTAACAAAAAGCGAGATTTACTGCTGGTCATTTGATACCTCAGCTCTCATATTGTCAGTTAAAGGATTTAGGAGTAGATATTGTCCTTCACGTCATGCCTTTGGATTAGATGTGTTGGATTGACTCTGTTCTGTCCTATTTGCTCTGTTGGGCTAAACAGAAGGGAAGCAGCGCGAGGCAAATCAACTCATAACTTTGAGGTCTACTTTTTTCCTGAAGCATAATGTTCTCTCATTATTGAGTCTCCAATGAGACTTAGTACTGCACATCTCACAGGAAGAGATCAGGCATCTCCTGAAGATTTCTGACTTCAGCAGAAACAATACTAAAAGATTACTGTAATTTTGAAAACTGGCATGACTTCTTGCTCCAAGTAAAACGTTTATGTATCTCTCCTTTTCTCTTACTTCTATTTCAAGTGCCCTAGATGATAGCTGAATGCGTACCTACAAGACTGCAAAGAGGCAGAAGGTTCTGAAAATGACATCCAGGCACCATGAAATTACAGTCTTCGGAGCGTATCAGTAAGAAGCTAATTCCATATAATTTCCCACTCTAGTTACAATTTTGGTCATGACAAAGAGGTGTCAGAATTTTAATGCCCATTATATTTTGTGATTTATGCTATTTTGCTATAGTACTTTGACCTTTTTAATATGCTGTATTTTGGTTGGATGGTCATTTCACCCTTCTTGCCAAGAGCAAATTTTCAAGGAATGCAAGTGGCAAGGAAGAAGTTGCACTGAAATGTTTCCAAATGGGTAACTTTATGTGGGAATATGGGGTGAGGAGGGGGAGGAAGGAGAAGATTCAGCAGAACAGGAATGAAAGTTGAACAAAAAGCAGTTGCTTTAAAGCTGAAGGTTTCAGCTGAAAGAGAAATTCAGATTAATTTATCCTGTTGGACATCAGTTTTAAACTTTAAATAACTTGAGCAGTAGGTTCAAGCCGAAAAAAAATTCAGAAGTGGATTTTCAGTTATGTCGTATTAAGTCCTGATTTGTAACCACCCTATTAGTCCTACTGTACTTGGTTCAGTTATATTGGTCCCATCACACTCTTAAGTACTTCCTCTTAAGCGATATGCTTAGCTACAGGCTTCTGAGGTCCTGCTGCTGTACCTTTGTATGGGAACTGTTTTCTGCTCTTGGCAAGTTGCCCCGTCGAGCTCTTGGGGAGGATAATGCAATGTTTGGCACAAAAGCGTTGCAGGCGAGGAAGGGAGGGTGATGTAACTCCCGATTTATCTGTCTTGGACTCTGAATAGAGCCAGTTCTTGACACAGGCTCATTCTCGAATGACCCTGGCAGAGCATTTCTTTGGGATTCCTGGAAAAAAGTGTTTCTTTGCATACTGTTTACATAAAACTGTGGCAGCTAGCTTGTCTGTGTTCAATAGCCATCAAGCCTTTAGCCTAACTTTAGCTGAGGCTAGATGCAGAAAGACTATGATGTTTTACCAGATGCATAAGAAGGATAGCAATAGCTCCAAAAGTGGGATGTGTCAAGACAGTACTCGTTAGGGACAAATGCATTTCATCCAGTCTACTTGCCAGGTTTTCGCTGCCTGTCAAACACGTTGGTTCAGACCCTCAGCTGGTGAATTAAAGCCCAGCTCAACTGACTTCGGTTGGACATGTGCCCACTGAGAATATGGTTCTTCAATTGCCTGTCACAGGCCCACCAGGAATGCAGCTCAAGTGTTGCAAATACACATCTTGCTGCGTGGATGTCTACTGGGCTCGGCAGAATTGGTGTTTTGCAGTGCTGGGGTTCTTCGCAGTGGTTGTCTGGAGACGCGCCGCGTAGCTGTCATATCTGTTGATAAGACGAGAAGGCAGGATGTGGATAATAGTGCACACGCACTAGTTGTACCACGGTTATTAGTTGGCAAATGTTGGCAAGCTCCTCCAAACTGCTGTTTCAACATGCTGTAGCTCTGCGCCTCCCTGCACCAGCATTTTCCTACACCTAAATCAGATACGGTCCATGCTGGTCCAGTAGGATACAGGAGTTCTCCAAAGGACACCGACTGGGGTCGGGCGTGATGGGAGGGACTGAGTCAGCCTAATTTTAATCCGTTATATGCTTATGAAAGTTTAAGTACCTGGTTAAGTGCGCTTGTCTCAGATGTGAGATGTCTCTGCCTAACTGCTCTTTAGTTAGGACTTGCATTGCCGTGGGCTTGCCTCATGCCTCTAAACTGGAAATACCAATATTAGATTGAGACCTGTATAATACAGTACAACCTCTTCAGCAGAGTAGGTAAAAGCATGTTTACTGGGTTTTACAATATTGTGAATGCACAGGAGAAGTCAATATTAATTTCTTTAAAGGGAAGGGAAATTTGTCATAAATGCCTCACAATTTTTGAACTATTTATCGGATTTTTCTCAAAGTGTTTTTTTCCAGTTCTGCTTCTAGTTCTGGTTCCAGTTGCCTTGTAGCTATTTCCTTAGTCGAGATATTCAGAAACTAAAAGTACTAATAATTTCCATGGACACTTTCTTGATGAGAAGCGGGGGAAAAAAGGGGTAGTTCAGATCTTCGCTGTTGCATATTTGGTGCCGTTCATCTTTCTTAACAAGACTATCTATTTGAATATGAATTCATGTTGTAAAATTAACGCATTAAAGGTCTGCATCAATCATATTGAAAAGCTAGCAAAAATGAAATATAACATTCATTTTATCACAGTTTATAAAGAAAAATGTCTTCCAAGAAGCAGATTACATTTTTATATAAACAAAAGTCCAGACTTAAGTGAATTACCAAGGTATTTGAGAGATTGACTATCAGAAAATTTCAGATACTTAATGAATTCCTTGTGGCGTAATCCCCCAAATGCCTTCTGTTACAGTTATCTGAAAATATTTCATAACTTTTCAACTTACTTGTAGGAAATTTATTATCCACCTGTGATTTAATACTAGTTTGAAAACGAAGCAATGCAGCTAGGACAAATTTTTAGACAGTAATTTCCCTTATCAAAATTAATTTTCTCTGAAAATTATTTTAAGTACTTTTATCTGAATTGAAATCTTAAGCCAAGCTTTTTGAACCTGCTACAAAATGTAATTTAGGTCAGTTCCCTGATTTGGCTTCTTAAATGATATTCCTACCATCTTGTCAGTGAGCCTATTTGATTTTGTGTTTTCTGGGCAGAGAATAAATTGCTGGATGAAGACTGCAAAGCTGTGTAGAATGAGGATCTTGAGTCACTATAGCAGTATGTAATGTTTTCATATAGACATAGAAGAACACGAGAAGTTGCTGATTTTCTGTTTGTGTGTTTTGGATAGATCTTTTAAGTTTATTTTTGCCCGTGCACTTAGTGCACCTTCTGGCATCTGACATACCTGACGGGCTGAGACCGTTTGGGAGTTACGCAGGTGCTTGGAGTTCCTGGGAGTCACGTAGATGCGCTTGACTCCATTATGCAGTGCATCTTAAGGGCCGTGCGATTATTTGAAGTTTACCTAAAGCTGGAATGGAATATTATTAGGAGAGAAAAAAAAAAAAAAAAGATTAATGTTCCAGGTCTCTATGAATGTTTTAGATTTACTGTTTATAAAGCCTTGTATAAAGAAGAATATTGCTTTTTCCCAGGTTAGTTTCATCCTTGGTATGCCCCACAGATACAAACCTGGAACCCCAGAGGATGATGTTGCCAGTTTGTTTCAGCCTGTGAACCAGCCACCTGATGGTTTGGGTGCTCACTTAAGTAGAAAAGGGGAGGAAATCAAAATCCAGAGTTTCCACCTTGAATCCAGGGCTGGTTTGTAGGTAATGTAGTGTTGTAGGACTCATCTTTGACAACATTTTTATTTTCTAGTAATTACTCTGCTCAAAATATTGCTTTTTCTGAATGCGACACTGAGGTTTCTACATCTTGCCCAGGGCTGCAGAGGGAGACGAGGTATTTCATTCAAGACTCTGGATTCTGCTTTGGGAGGACAGATTCTTCTTTCATTAGTTTCACAAAACTCAGCCTCACATCGTCCAAGAATCTTCGTCAAACTAACTCTTTGATTACTTACACCCAAAAATAAAAGATGGTGTTCAGAGGGTATTTATTTACTCATTTGAATTGTGACACAACAACTTGCACAACTTAAAAGGCACCAAAGCCCTTCATGTTTTCAAGAACTTAATGAGAGGAATTAATTTCAAAGCTCATCTCCAATTTTCTGTGCCTTTCAATTATCTCTAGCTGTGGCAGTAGATGGACAGTAGAAACTGGGCTCAGTATGTAGCAGTCTTTTGTGGGAAGCGTGAGCTTGGATAGCAACACCCAAGCGTTACTTGAGAGCATGAAGGGAAACTCCAACTTTTGGGCTGTGAATGTAAACACTTTGCTCCACAGAAAAATTATGCGGCAGGGTGCGAATCACACAGCTGGTCTTTGATTTCTACAAAGAAAATTCTGCAGCAACAAACAGTTGCCAGCCAGTCTGACTTGTGCTGCTGACTCTTCTGTGGCTTTCTAAAGGTCATCTGTGGGACTGCTCGCCAGCCTTCGTGCTGGAAGAGATGGGAGAGATTGGAAAAGAATTCCAAGTTGCGCACAAGCTATTTAATATTTTTTTTTAGCTTTAAGAATTGCAGACCGAAATGATCCACAGCAGCTTTCGTTCACCCGACACCTGTGGAGAAAGCACAGTGACCGACCAGGGCAGCCGTGCTTACTGCACGCCAAAAATGAAACTTCCTGTATTGTAAGGAAGTGGGTAATGACGTTTGAATTGATATTTTGATTACAACTATCTTTCTTGAGTCTCACAGCTTTCTGAAAATTTTATGGCCATCCTGGAAGCCATTACATGTAAAACTTTAGGAAAATTGGTTCTGACAATTTTTTCACAGTACCCGGACAAATACATTTTTTGAACATCTAAATTAAAAAGCATAAGACTTTTTTAATGGTTTCTTCAGGAATCTTTAATAACAGTTACTTTGGCTTTCTGAGTTCTTGCATAAGTCTCTATCCTTTTAGGAAAGGCTTTGTTGGTCACATTACAGAATATTTTGAGCAAAGACAGGACACCTGTCATAGAGGTCTAGGTGTGTGATTTATGTGTCTCTGTTTTCTGGAAGCTGTAAGTAACTCAAAACTCTGAGTTGGAATGAAAACATGTAATTTTTATTATAAATTAAATTCCTGATTCAGTGCACAATAAGGCATTGATTCTGCCTCCAGATGCCAGCGTCAGCAGAATTAGGACATAAACCTCACAAACGTGTCTGTGAAGAAGGCAAAATGACTTGCTTTCTCCTTGAAATTAATTTAGATTTTAAACTTCAATGCTGTCTTAATGTTTTTCTTGCTCCCCTCTGGAAATAGCTGTATTCCCCTATGTGAAAGACAGGAAAGATTTGCTGCTGTTCTAGGTATTTTGCACCACCTGTCGTTACCAAACAGACTAGCAGCCTGTAAGCACTTTCTTTCTTCAAACTGTAGAAGGCAAGAGACCCTGCCTATATTTTTTTTTAAAGAAAATACAGGTTTGTCTGTAATTTGCTTTATTTTATGCTAATAAGAGTGGCTGTCATTAATTACCATTTAAATCACTATAGGTATTTCTGGTAATTGCATGTTTTCAACGCTGTCATATTCTCTTAGAGGAAAGATACTAATTCATAAATATTCAGTCTTCTGAATTCATTTCCATCATAAAAGCATCAGTGCTTAAGTTATTTACAGTGAGAGTAATATAATTACAGATGCTACTCATAAAACATAAATGCCAGAAATATTTGTTATTAGCAGTATGCTTATGCCTTCCCAGTCGAACTTTGGATCTGAGAAGAAACACTGAATATTGGAAAGCTGCAAACTAAAAAAAAAAGCGATGCAGAAAATGGAGAAGGTTAAAATAGGAGGCTTCGGGTTCCACTAGAAATATACACAAATGGGATAAAACATCCTAAATCTCTAGAAATGCCATCCCTTTGAGTATTTCATCTGACAAACTGGCCTCATGATCTAAAGATGATCGTAAGAGTCGTACCCACTCTAGATACTAAAATCTGCCTCAAGGGGCTCTTGGCAGAATCTAACCTCTCCTCTTCATTTTTAGAAGAAAGATCAAGTTCGTCATAGGTATACTAGATATTTCCTACCAATTCAACAAACTACCCAAGGCTGCTTGAGAATCTTAAAAAGGTCTTTCTGTCCAACAAATTACACCAGTGTCCTTCAATATACAACGGTTGTGATTTAATACTCAAGCGGTTATGCAATTTTTATTCTAAGAAAAATCACATGCCTGCAAGCCTTGGATCAGGGTAAATCTCAGCAGCATCAGAGGAAAGTACTGGCGGTCAGGAAGGGCTGAACTGAACCAAGGACCCAAATGAGCTCCCTGCGGCAAATTTGTGGTCTAGTAGCACAAATAGGACTCCGTTGCCTGGTTCAGTTCTGCGCTAATCATCAGCGACAGTAGTCACAGATAAAACACGTGAACTCTTACCCCTCAGAAATGGTCATCTGTGTAGACAAGTGTCTTGCCAAGAAGCAGGGGGGCATTGCCTCAGGCACTCTTGCTTGCAGAAGAAGTCTCCATCCCTTCCCTACGGCTCCTGTTACTCGTGGAGGTCCTCTCATGCTGCTGAGCCACCCAAGCTGGCACCAAGAAAAATGTGCAATCTTGCAATGACCAGCAGAGGGGTGAGGCTTGTCGTCGCCTTGTTTATCTGAGTATAAATCCAAACATGTAAGAAGGCTCTGATTTTCGGTGCCATCCCCTGGTACTTCTCATTATTGTGTACAATTGTGTGTACATGCACGCACACACCTGCATCGGCAGAGTCAAGTCAAGGTAAAGGCTAAAGGAAATTAGTGCATGCCCAAAAGTTGTAGGAACATTTTCTCCAAGGTTTTAATTATAATACCAAGTGCATTTGTAACAGTGATAAAAAGGGACTTCATCTCAAAGAACAGAGATCACAGCTCAAGCTTTTAAAGTCACAAGGGAATGACTCTGCTCTGAGCCAAAGGAGATAATTATTAAACATTCATGTTGCCTTCTTCTCACAAACAGAATATCTGATGGCTCAGATTGCTGGTTAACGCACAGTGGCGAGGGGAACCGTTTCCATACGTCTGTTTGTTTCTTCAAAATCCGACTCTTGAAATAAAGGTCCCATGAATTCTCCAGCAAGTCAGGAGGCAGCGTGAGACTGGGGAGATGAAATGGACAGCCTTGGCATGAGGTCCAGCTCGGATGGGATCTGGCAGGAAAGGACGGAGACTCAGGTAGAGGAGACATGGAAGGGAAGGAGTCAGATACAGCCAGAGTTTTACAAACCAGTTCATTCCCTTCTGACGCTGATGTTGCCACCAACCTAAATCTGATGTTTCACTCACTTCTGACCAAGTGAGTTGGGTGCTGGCTTACAAATAAGAAGTTATTAATAGTGCTAAGGCTTTAATGATGCTAGAACAATTGAGATGAACACAAATATTTAGAATCTTCACAGTTTTCCCTTTTTACTATTGAACTAATTTCTATGCGTATCTGAAACAAAATATTGTTTTCATACTTAAACTTCTCCAGTCATGAGGGGTTTTTTTTTTCCCTCTTTCAATGACTGGTTTGGATTAACACATGCATTCATTGAATAAATATTTTATATTTATATCCGTTTTAAACAGGGCAACATAGAAAAATGCTGAAGATAGAAAAACCATAGTGGATAAATATTTGCTAACGCTTTGTTTTTTGTTGTTATTTTGTGAAGGAAAAGTATAGATTTCATTGAAAAATCAAAGGGGGTCAGGAAGTTGATAATCGTTAAACCTTAAATTTTTTGTGATGTTGTTCCCCACTGTGCAAGCGTGGAAGTTTGGATGTGGCTGCTCAGAGCTTGCAAAATGATATGCAGGATTGATATAGTACCTGTGCTTGACTCTATGCACGGATGCTATCAATGAAGGAAGTCAAAAGATGTCTCCGTATGAACAAACAGGTGGTGGGTTTAAATTCAGAAGGGGAGTCATGCAGACAACGGAGATAGGAGCTGAAAATGAAAAAAGAAGTAAGATCTGCAAAGCTGGTCATAAGACTTCTCCTCTTTCCTCTCTGCTTTATAAATTCCTGAAATGTATTACAAATTTATTAGACAAGTGCACGTTTTGACCTAGTTGGTCATCCTCCCATAGAGCCAGAATAAGTTGCTTATCACACCTTGTGTTGGGCTCCTGGCTACAGCTGCACGAATATTACTTATTCCTTCAGAAAAAAATGCAAATATCTATTTTGTCAGAATGAATAAATATATAAATAAATAGTTTGCTGCAGTTCAGTATAAAGTATAGTTTAAATTAATCTTTAAAAAGTAAAATGCTCTCTATTATTGTAGGTAGCAGCTTGTCTGAACTGTCCAGAATGACTAATGAATGAGATAAGAGAAATGCCTATCACTCCTTCATTGTGCTCAGCATAAAAGGTTTTTTTTTTCCCCCCTGAAGCCCCACAATAGCACCATATTTGATATGAATATTAATGTTTCACTCTGAAATTATTAATTTAAATATAAATTTTCTTTATTTGATATTGTAAGAGACTTCACAGAGAAAAATGATGGAATATGAAACATAATGAGCAGCATCAGCCTAATAAATTATGTAGTAGGACATCACAAAAAGTAAATACATTTACTCTTCATTTCATTTTTATGCCACATTTACCCATGTGAAACTGAAAATATCTGTATTACATGCTGGTCTTATTTATCTGTAGGTTATGAAATTATAGATAAGTTAGCATATACTTAAGCCTCTTGTCTGGATGCAACAGAACAATTATGCCCACGTGTCTGTTTTAATTTATTTCTATTTGTGTACCTAACATCCACAACAAGTAATACGGAGATCTAGCAGTTTAATGAAGGTTTTAGGACACCATGAAACACTAATGGAAGACAGATTGGCAGAAAGGATGCTGAGAAGCTGATATCCGTGAGTTTGAAGAGTGTTTTTGACAATCTGGAGGTGAGTTCCATTAGAGGCAGTGTGTAGTTGTTACTTCCACATGGTGGTTTGTGCTTCAGTTTTGTGGCCTCATAGGGGATGTGTTAATCATGTTTCAAATGTGCTATTTTTTTTTACAGTATTTTCTGCTTTCAAGTCTGTATCAGAAAAACTTTTTTCCCCCTTTTCACATGTAGCATTTCGGATTTTCTTAAGAAAGCCACAAAAAAGCCGACTAGATAAGTTTTGTGATTTGGTTTACAAAGAAATAATCTGTTGTAGTTTCAAAATATTATTGTAAAGGAACGCTTTAGATCAACTCAAAAGCCAGCGTTCTTAAGAGTCCCTTGAATAATTATCTACAAGCCATCAGGAGCGTGGAAATGTTAGCAGAGGAAAAAAAAAAAGACCAACCTCTGTTCGGCCTTTTTCCTGCTGCCTCCCTGGACATAATTGATATGTGATGCGTTACTTAGAATTTAAAATTTTCCTAAGGATGCGTGTTGGCAAGCTCTGTTGAGATCTGTCTGATGTTAACACTTGTGAGTCCAAAACATACTGTTTATAGGATGGCTGATGACTAGAAGATTCGTGTAAGAAAACCTGAGAGTGAAGTCCTTCCTTTAAAGTGGTAATTCGCATGGTAATTCTTTTTCATTTGATAATTGATTCTGCACCTGAGATAGATGACAGCAGTCATTTCTCAATCCTGCTAGCCCTCTTAACCTTATTGTTGAATTTGAAGGATAACAGTAAGTGCCCATCAGACCAAAACTGATTAGTCAGTACAAGTCTAGATATAACGTGGGCTGCACATGAAAAAGCAGTCTTCGGTCATTATTATACATGGAAGTTCATATCGTATTTGTGTAAAGACATTATACCCATTTTTTCATTCTATTATAGAGGATCAAGTGCTTAATCCTAAATCTGGATGTATGCAAGACTAACGTTCTGCTCTCAAGGACTCCGCTTGAGGATGGAGAGCTTGTCATCACTTTACATGAGGTGTTGCTTTAGTAATATTTCTAGGTTCAAAAAATTCCAAATATTTTGGGTGTCACTGACAATGTTGATTGATTACCTGTAAAAATAAAGTCCAAAAGTAAGGTGCATTGATTATGTGGAAATATGAGGTCTAGTCATGTTTTATTATGTGTAGAAATACAAGGTCTACTCATGTTTTTCTAAAGTTGGCAGTAAATTATTTTTCCTATTAGATAGAGCAGACCAAACTAAAGGGAATTCAAACTTGTTCTTGTCTTCTCATGGGCCCTGGCAAAGAGGCTGGGGCGCTCTTGCTCTCTCAATTTCTGCCCCCTGCCCCTTAGGAAAAAAGCAGCGAGGGGTATCCAGCAGAGTCTTTATTTTTTATTTTATTTTTTTCCCTAGGAAATACTATAAGTGAATAGCTTAGGCAGTTTTAAGTACCTTTCCAGTCCAGCATCTTATAAAAGCATGTGTGTGTTGAGACACAAATGCCGGTAGATACAGTCACGTTTAAATGCCATGCCTAAAAATCCCCAGAGGGGAGGGGTGCGCAAACGAGGCCTCTTTCTCTCCGGCATAATTGAATTCTTCCTTTTCTTTTGACAGTGAACATAATTTTTTATTGTTGGCCATTCCTGGCTTTATGAGTTAGTGTACAATTATAATTCATGCATATGTATTTACAAAAATGAATGACTGACTGGTTTCCTGGGATTTTTACCAACTTTGGGGTCTGAGCATCAATGAATATAAAAAGTAAACAAAAACACAGTTAATAATAATTTCCGTAAGACTGCTCAAAAATAGTAAGCCATGTATTAAAGCGCTGAAAAATGATTTAGGACAGACCATAAATGCCTCTATTTTAACTCTTTTGCAAAAAGAACTTTGCAAAATGAACAAATTTATCTAAGTTGATGGATAATATTTCATAAAATCAGCCATTCTCCTTGCCAGAGGATACAAGCCAAATCTTTTTAACTGAAATATTGTGCAATAATAAAACTGTAGAAAGAAATTAGTGCTATGTTAGTGTACGTGGGCTAAAGTTAAAATAGAGGAAATATTCAGGGGCGTGCTAGGAATGAAAATCCAGAATGAAGAAACAGCCAGAGACCTTTTGCATGATGCAGTTACAGCAACACCAGGCAAACGGAAATGCTCGAAGGATTAAGGGCCCTGATCCTTCATAAGTCAATAACAACACTTTCTCTGACTTCAAGTAAGGTAACTCTATTGATGCCAGGCTACGTGTGGCCCTACCTGGGTGCACCGGTGAAGGAGAGCAGAAAAGGCACATGGGCAGGGCAACATGCAAGGAGAGGCACAACCACAGCTTTTGAAGTCACTGGTACTAGAAAAGGAGATGTAAGGCTCTTCGTGGGGAAAAACAAATAAATTGCATTAACAATCCAGACCATTAGTGTTTGGTCAAGGGGTTGAATAACTGCTCAGTTATTATGAGCAGAGAGGTCAGTGTTTTTCATCTTAAAACGAATGAAGTTGCAATTTTTTTGAAGGCTCGTGGAGTGGTTAACGTTTTGTCTGCCGTTACAGAAAAAAACAGATTTTCAGATTTATTAATAAGTATAGAATTAATTTTATGATGTGAATCAAAAAATATTTTTCAACTCTAGGTCGCAGCTGAAACGGGTAATTCAACTGAAGTATATACCACACATTCCAATTGTAGTAACTACCAAGCTCAGATTTTTATTGCATGATATTAACCTATTCAAAAGTGTAGTCCAACTCAAGTTAACGCAACTAAGGGGGGTATAGGGGCTGAATCTGGCTCCTTCTACTCCTGATCCTAGCCAAACTGTGCTGCAGTATTGTTGGTATTTCAGGTAACTCAGGTTTGGTATAAAGCCATATTTTTGGCCTAAATTTATAGTTTTCTTTCATTTTATTGACAGCTTGAATTTTCATTTCGTTCTAAGAGCTAACTGTCCAGCATAACAAAGGTATGAATCATTTTCTTTTACTATTTTGGGGTTTTTGCTCACATGCAAAAGGCAAAGGTTGCCATGATGTGTTAAGTTGAAGAATTGAAACTTGTTCAAACCCAAGGGGGGAGGATAATCTACTAATGCATCTGTGAGGATGGCTTTGATAGAAGGGTTTTAATGGGATATTTATACAGCTATTGTGATCCTACAGGACTTCAACAAAATTTTTGTCAGGGATCTTTGTTTTGGAAATGAGAAAATAGATGTGAAATAATTGGTATAGGTACATAGTAACGTATCTTAAGTTTCGCCATGTGTATGTCCATGAAAACGTAAATTAGATAATTTCATTTATAAAGTACATGTTTTATGACTCGTCTTTTGGCGCTTACCATCTGTTGGCTATCTTACCGTGAAGAAACTAAGAATGGAAGAGACAGCAAATCCTTAATGACTTTATATTTTCTAAAATTACACTGATTTGAATGATAAAGAATATTGACTTTCTTTTTGAGTGAAAGCTTTGACTTTTCATAAAAACTGCTGTGTGATTGGCCAAGGCAAAATTAAGAAGTCTTAATTAATACTTATCTAATTTCAATCTAATACAAAAGGCAAGGGTTTAAAATAACACTACTCACCTCCGAAAAATCACCATCTGTCACAAGTCTTTTTAGAATGCAGAATTTTCTTTAAAGTATTTATTCTTTGTCTGTAAGGCTTCCTGAGAATGAAACTTAAAAAAAAAAAAGTCCTCATCTTTTTTTTTTTTTTTTTTTTTTTTTTTTTTTTTTAAAATTTCCTCCTGTTCCTTTTAAGGATACTCAGTCATTTCTGTTGCGTTCCTGTTTTCATCCAGTTAATAATAAAAGTACTTTAATAATTTCAGCAATTCCTTGCTCTAGTACCTTTCAGTTTTCCTGGATACATTAAATCCTAAACTATGTCTTAGAGATTAAAAGCATATCTTTAATTTTTATTGTGGTGTTTTGTATTACACATTGATAGCAACTTGACTAGATTGCTTTGTCCATTCTTACATTTATTTCTCTTAGTAAACTAGGCAGCCAGTCAGTTTATAACTGCAATAAGCAAATTTTTCCCTTCTTCCCTTGTTTCGTTCTGAAACTTCCAATTTTCTTTCTCTTCCTTGGTCATAATTACAATGCTATGATTTTATCACGCGGTTTCATTCCAAGATAGTGCTTGATCCCATCAGTGTTTGCGGTCTTCTGGAAAAAGTGTCTTGACGTGTCTCACGCCGTGTGCTTGAGAAAGTTAATTTTTTTTTTTTTTTTATATGCACGGTGACTGTTGTCTTGTTTATGAGAATCTCCCTGAAACGTTTTTTGGGAAAACCTATCTAAATGAAATCTTTGTCCAGATTTAAAAACTTGTGTCTGACTTCCTTCATTACTGTGTTTTAGAAGCAATCTCCAGTAGTTATATGCCTTGTTTACATTAGATCAGAGTTATTTTTCCCCCTCAACATTTAACCACAAAACTAAGAGTTTAAAAAGATTCTTGTTAGTAGGATGGAGCGTTACACAATGAAAATAATGTCTCTATGAAAACAATTTACCCTTACATAAAGAAAATGTAAATAGATGAACAAAAATTAAACTCCCAACTGAAATGATCCAGAAGAACTTACTTTAGTGTAAGTTCTGTAATATTCCTTCCACCTTCCAAGCCATTTGGATTTTTGAAAGTTCTTATTGTTGTTATAATGCTAACTTTTAAAAATCAAAATTACTTCTTTGCCAGAGCCACAAGCTTGCCAATGATTTCTGAATCAAGTCCAAGAGTTAATCCTAACTTTAATATTTCTAATTAATTAATCTTGGCTATAACAATTGTAACCTGCAAAGGATGAGATAGCTGTGGAGTTCATCTGCATGTAAATAAATCCATTTTTATATCATCAAAAGTATCCTTTAAAACTGGTGTCTAAAAGTTGCTAATGCTTTAAATTGTCTCTAAATAGAAATCGTTCTAAAAGAACTGTTTAATTCTCTACGTAAGCTTGAACCCCAAACCATGCTTAGGAGGAAGAAATACCCCAGAGCACTTACCATTTTACAATAGCCCATTTTAAGCCATTTTTGGACAGTAAGTTTAAGCGAACTTTGAGTCAAAACAGAGTGTGCACTGGATACGAGATGCAATGGAACTCTACTAACTCTGAAACCTTCTGTTTAGCTTTCTGTGCTACAGCAGTAGAACCAAGCAGGTGATGAACTGGCAAGGTTAATCCACAGAAAGACAAGTTGCTTTTCTGTAGGCAGCAAATGCAAAACAACCAAAGAGACAGAGGGCACTCATCAGTGTCTCCTCTCATGGCCTCAAAAGCTTGCATACTCCCTAGCTCTTACTTAGTTTCCGTAGGCATGTCGCAAGGACGGCCGGGAGAGTGTCAGACAATCCTGCAGATAGTGGAAACGACTTTTTACCAAACCTATGCAAGCTGTAGTCTTTGGACATGTAGGGTCTGGGGTACAGCAGTAAGTCCGATGGAAAGAAGGACATACTTTTACTGGGCGACTCTCTGCGTTCAGTGCAGTTTGACTGAGCTCACCTAAGTTCAGTTGCATATATCAAAATATGGTTCAGCTTTTCATAGTGTGAATGCTACTACTGCAATAAATAACATCAATTTTAAATTAACATTTTGCTATAAATTTCTGATATTTTTTTCAGTCAAACTTTTAAAATGTATAAATTCCCTGTATGGAGTAATGTTATGTAGTTTTATTTTGATTGGAAGCCAAACCAAATTTTAAAGTGTCAAAGGCCATCAATGATGGAATTTGCAGTGTTTCGCTATACGTACACAGGACTAGAAAAGAGATGCAGGCATGCTTTAGAGCACTGACAAAACTAAATAAAAAGGTTTGTCAAAGGCATGACTGGTTACTCTAAAACTGTTCAAATGCCTTGTTTATTTAAAAAAGAAATAAAATGGAAGCAATCCTTGAGAATTACATCTGAACACTAAAGAAATCGTTGTATTATGAAGATATTCTAAACACAATTTACAGTGCAATGCAATCAATGGAATCTGTTTATTGACTTCAGTGGGTATTGGATAAAGCTTTTTCTCAATGAAGCAGCAGAAATTTGTCATGACTGGTAAGAGCCAAAATAGCAAATCATTATAATAAAACTGTTTAAAAGAAAAAAAAAAAAAGTCATTGCTGATTTATTCAGATTCTTTATGAGTAACTGAAATTTTCTTCAGTGACCATCTGATAAATGTATAAAACCATTAAGCTAATAAAAATCCTACATAATAAATGCAGAATAATAATTACAGCCAGATGCATCAAATTAATTAAATCTCTTCTGAATCAATTTGTGTTATAATGACTGTAGTCATGTGATTAGGGTCTCTTAAAACAATATTTTATCAAACTATCTGCAGTAGAGCCAGGCAAGTGTTTCATCTTTCATTTTGTTCTGAAAAGTTGCGACAAAGAGGAATTCTTCACATGGCTGCTTCGTTTTCCATGTTTTGAGTCGGATCTTCTTCCGTACACTTTTTACCACCGCACTTTTCCAAGTACCTTCTGTCCTGGAGTGCCTGAATACAAGAAGCAGCGGAGATGTGAGATACACTGGATAATGCTGTGTCATGTCACTGTGGGCTTTCTGCATGACAGATGATCTTTAAAATCTTTTGAAGGGCATTCTAGCCCAAAAGAAGTTAATGGCAAATCCCCCCTGGAATCCAACAGGGCCAAAAAACAACTTAGCAATTTTCCTGCCAGGTAGGAGCCTTTCACATCGCCTGTGACTGATGGCACAGGAACTTAGCTTTGGCTGAGAGTCTGGCCCCATGTTTGTATTAATGCAGTAATGCTTAATCTATTTTTAGGAAATGAATTGCTTTATTAGCTAATATCTTCTTTAACCTTTTGCAATGAAGCAATTATAGGAAACGTAACTAGACAGGTGTACAGGAGACGAATTCTTCAGAAGTATAAATTGGTAAACATTCTTTGTGATTTTTTTGTTCAATACTGTTTATTCAAAATTTTATTTTTTAGGTCATGCAGAGCTTTGCTTTCACTCTTGTGATTGTTGAGGAGTGTTTGTTTGTTTCTCTCACGAATACGTGCCTGTGTACATTGTATAGTGTACCCACGCACGTGCATAAATGAACATGTCAGAATATGGGACAAAAGGATCTTCTTTCAGCCAGGGTAAAGAAGGCAAAATATGTAGTTCAGTAGATCAACTTCTTATAGAAGCATATAATCTAAGCTAGTGTTTCATGATCTGTTTACATCCCCAGGCAGTATACAAAGTAGTATGTCATGAATCATTTGAAGCACGGCAATACTGGTCGTCTGCTGCAGCAAATAACTCCTTTTTTTTCTAGTTCAGAGGAGCACAGGGACGATCTGAATCCTCTAGGCCCATCACGGCAAGTTCTTCCCATATTCTTCCCTTCTTATCTTGTCTGTCACCACATAGTTTTGTAAAAAGTCTCATTTTGCTTGGGGATCAATTGCTAAAATTGATTATGGGCCAGTCTATGCTCCTGGCATGTACAGACCAACAGCAGAGTCTCCTTGCTTCTCCTCGGAATGTGTCCGTGCCGTTAGAGGTGGCCTCCCTGCACATCACTTTTCTGCTGCCAGCTCCACATAGTCTCTCTTGTGGTGGTGATGGGCTACAGTATATTTCACAAAGATGTCACTTAATCGTGATATTTGATCAATGTTTGTTCTGCAGTCCACTTTATTCCTGCATCTGCTGGGAGACGTTCAGCAACTTCAAAGTTGAGTTTTCAGTATCATGCTCAATGTATTGAGCCCTTTCCAATCAGGGAATCTTCAGTGATTCTTAAAGCTGTAAAATCAAGGCAAATTCCTAAGCAAGGGTTTTTCAAAAATCGCATGTGGGTGCATCAATATGCACTTAGAATATATTGGCTGGAAGAATTGCACTCAGTGGTCTTTTTACAGACTCCCTGAAGAAAGGGAGTTTTATTTAGCAAAAGCTCTAGAAATGCTTAACTGAGCCCTGCTTGCCAAGTCGTTTTATCCGCTCAAGTAGAGCAATTGAGCACAAATAGAAATTCCAAGACTCCTAAAAGAGAAAGGACAGTGGAGGCAGTAAGAGATCGTATGTGGAGAGCCGAAATGGTATTCTTTAATATACGCAGGAACGTTGCATGACTATTTTGAGAGACCTTTCTGTAAATCTCTGTTTGTTTGTCATGAAGGAAAAAGAAATGCCAAATAATGTCCACAGCAGGTAGGAGCAAATCTGATAACGAGAAATGCCGATATAAAAATGGCATGGCTTTTGTTGAATTCCTACTGCACATGATATTAAAAGTAATTTACTCACATTTTTCATTACATAATGATAATGATTTTATCTGTAGACCATAATTAATACATGATGGGAAGATTCCTGTGGTTAAAATGCATTATAAGCTGTAAGAGATGGAAACAAACACAGCACGAGTTTCACATTTTTTTTGGTTTTTTTCATTTTTTTTCGAAGTCCAAGCAGAGATTCTGCTTTTTAGATAAATTTTTTCAGTGTTTCAAAATTGCCATAGCTGGTAATACTGCACTGAGAAGAAGCATTTTTCATAAACACAAAGCACGCGTCTTTGATGAGAGAGTAAACCTCGCATTTATGGAGTCGGAGTCCTTTGAAACAAGCTACTGTAAACAGAGGAATATGCATGCAGAAGCAGAAGGATATTTTATTTTTATCTCTTTATAAAAGCATAATCAGAATAAAATGCCATTCTTCTTGTACTAGCAGATACCCTGTCTTAAGTAAGCGTTATCTTTCACTGTCACTTCATGAAGTAGTTGCACATGTATTTTTAAAGTACTGGTTCCTAAGGTAATTTTTATTTGGTCCTAGCATTTGATTTACTTGACATTTTTGATCGTGTGGCTATTTGATAGTAACATTTCAATTTGGTGTCCTGTGTTTATTATGTGGTAAAGGTACCTTGGCTGGCTATCTCTTTATAACCGAGTCAGGCAGGTTACCTTTTGCTCCTCTTCATTTCTCAGTGCTGCACATGGATTTCTGTCAGTATGTTTGCTTCTCACTTTACCGACTGTCAGAAATAATCAGCTCACTGTCTCACATTTATTCAGGTGCAAATAGAAGCTGCACTTTGCCATATGAATACCAAGGGATGAATCTACAGAGTCTTAGACCTTTTCAGCAGTATAAACAGAGCAAGATGCATACAGATGCATAAGCAAATGCCGTGTTCAATCATAACCTAAATAAATTCTGGTTCACTAATTCAAAATTTTTGTAGACCTTTCTGTAAGTATTCAGAAGAAAATCCCACAGAGACAACTGGTTTTGTTATCGAGTGAGCCAAAAGTACACAAATACACAAAGCGATTATTAAGCTTTTAGGAACACATAGATGGTATCGTAAAATTTTTCTAAACAGATATCAAAAACTAGTCCTCACCTTCACACGTTGTTTTAAATAAGGGATGTACACTGCACGAACACGGAACTGCTTGTGGATTTCTTTATTGTTACTTAACACAAAAGGCAAGCTGCTATTTGATGGTGTAAATATTAAATTCAGGACACTTAATAGTCTTGAGGCTTTTCATTCTGAGGATGTTTCAGAGCCTGAGAGAATTAGCGTCCCCGTTTTACTGGCGAGGGAGTGAGAAAGAGAGGTTAAGGCTTCAGCCCTGCCCCTCTGTGAGGTACTGGCGGCAGGCCAGAAAGTTTCTTGGTTGAGCACCAAAGACCTAATTTTAGAGGAACTACGTAAGATCTCAAGTAAATCGTCTCGCTTCTCTACCTTTTCAAGGTCATTCTTATATGGTGAACTTAAAAATACGGTGGAGCCCTATTACTTTTATCAGTTTTAGCAGTATTAGTAACAAACAAAAATACTACAGTGGTATTGGTAAGGCTGAATGGCCATAAATTATACTAATCTACTAAGAATTAACCACTGCATTTGTAAATTCAAAATTACAATTTAAACTGAGTCAGTATTTTAACGAATGAATAATTCTGTTGAAAACTCTTCTCCTAGGTCAACTTCCGATCTATTAGGACTCCGTGGGAATATGCCTTCTTGTGTCGGACGCTTCTGTTCAAGAAATTGGATAATCTTTCTTTTGGTTCACTGGAAAAGAATCTCTCTGCTGCCCTGGTCTTGAAGTTCTCACATGAGTCACGTAAAAGGTACCTACGTTTTGATAGGTATGAGTATGGCTTGGGCATGGGTACGCAGTCTGAGCCTAAATAAATTCAATAAAATGTTGTGATGGTTTTGTTGGTAAGCGAAAATATGTCATCTGGTTTGATAGCAAACAATTTTTTAGAAACCTCATGTATCTCTGTGATACTTGGAAAAAAAACCCAGAAATGTAACTGGCCAATGTCTCTACTTAATATATAACTTAAAACGCGTCACAAAATTCTGTGTCCATCTTCTTCTCCTGCTCTCCCTCTTTTCCCATAGCCTGTCACTTTTTTGCCTAATACTGCTGAGCCCTGCTGCCAAGAACGCCTTTGCTACCGCCTAACAGTTTCCTTTGATCTCTCCTGCTTCTGCTGACAGAAGCTTTAAGGTGTTTTAGATACAGCTTCCAGGGCGGGAAAGGTGAAAAGAAGGTGACCGGTGCTAGAACTGCACACGTTTCTGACCCACATTTTGTAGTTTATAATGAATATATAAGGAAAGCTTCCTTAGCTTTTCATTTTTTGTTAAAGCACGCTTCTGAAGACTGTACAGATATAAAGAAATTACTCTTGCTTAACATTCTTTTACAAATTTGATTCCATCATTTAGAAAACTAAAATTGATCCCCCCTCTCTCTGTGAAGACTAAAAGTGCGATTGTTTTGACATGGTTTGAGACTATTCATTATCCTCATCATCAGAGCACAGCAAGATGTGGATTTTAAGAGGAATAAAAGTGCTTTGAGTATTGGGTGCCTTTCTTAAGGGCATCACCGCTCTAGCTTTCTATCAAAATGATGATAACTGAAGCATTAGCCAAAACTGCCCGCTCTGTCAACGTATCTTCCTCCTCTCTGGGTAATGAAACCTCTTGCTGTGTTCTAGACTTATCACAATATACCAGTGCAAAATCCCAGCACATTGGGATCAGTATTGCCAGCATATTCTCTGGATGCTCTAGCATATGTCACAGCTGTTGGACAAGCCCAGGTTTGTTCCCTCAAGAGTCAGCTTTTTGTCACTTAGCTGCTATTTAAATATCTACATGCTGTATTTAAATGCCATACAATGACTTTTTGGTTCATTAGACTTTTTTTTTTTTTTGTAATAATGTCATATTACTTTGATATCAGACAGATTTAAATAATTTATTTTTTAATGAATCAGACTGTCATATATTTCGGAAAAGCTGTGGGCGAAATTAAAATCTGCCATATGAAATAAACTCTCTGCAGCACCCGAACAGCATTTTCCTGTGGTTTGTTGTTTGTTTTTTTTTTTTTTTAAAGCTCCATGTACTTACATGTAACACTAAGAAGTAGTTTCTCTCTTGACTTGCCAATGATCTAAAAAAATCCATATCTGAGTCTGGAACCTGTCAACAGATTATCTTCCCAGGCCAGTTTGCCCGAGAATCTCTGTGATGCTTTTCAAAACGTTGGTTATGGCAGCCGGAGAGACAGCGCTGGAAAGGCTGTGCAGCAGATAAGGAAAGATTAGGAGCTCAGATAAATTGGCCCTGGGATTTTGAGATCTCTGTTGTCCCCAGTGCCATTACCGACCCCATGCAGAAGAGTAATAAATGAGATTATTATCTTACATTGTTTGGAATGTTATTAATTTTGCAATTACTACCTTCTGACTAATGTGTTAAATTTACCATATGAGCTCTTTTACAGTGATTTCGTTTTTCCTCATAAAAGATCTAAGAGAATCAAAAATGTTACTGTGAGTATTTGCTTTTTTACCAGGCTACTTAAAATCTCAAGGTAGATGTTTAACAAGACTTTGCTCACCCATATCTGGTATTTTGAGCATTCCTGTATCACGTGAGATGCTTTTGGAGCAGAATGACTTCCACGAAACAGATTGTTACATTGACTGTTAGCATTGGAATAGCAGTGGGAAATATGCAGGAGAAAACATTTCAATGACTGTGTTTTGAAGCTGGAGAAGTACAGCTTCAGAACAAAATCCAAGTCATTTATTACTTAAAAAGAAATAAATAAATGTCCCAAGAGTCTCTGTCGTGCTTTTACAAAAGTAATTTTCAATGGGATGAATTAGCATTTCTCAGTTTGACCGTGATCTTATTCAAAGTTATCCCAGGCTGAGAGTTGCTTAAGTTTAGAAGACTAAAGTAAGACTGGGGTGGCGGGGCGGGAGAAGCCCACAGAGTGAACTATGGAAGTTCTGAAGTTCTGAGCAGCTTTTGTTTTGGTAAAAATGAAGAAAAAAAATCTTCGTAAACATACTTGTCTGATTTTGTAGTAAAGCAGGTAAATATGGTTTCTTTTTTGGCCTTCTCTCTTTTCAGGCTTCCATCTTGAAGTCCCTGAAAATGTGATCATTTATTGGAAATAATCTTCCCTAACCGAATATGACGTTGCAGCATCTGCTGGAAAAGGGGTATTGTAAATGTGAGAAAGTTCAGCGCTTGAATAACCCTGCAAAACTGTAGAGACAGATTCAGAACAATGAACTGGCTCCGTGGATCATTACTAATTATCACTTGTTTCACAGCTAAGTGCATTAAGTCATAGATTTGGGGAAGATAAAGGTTTTTGCGTCTAGTTTAAGATAACAATGAAGAAAGAAATGACCCATTCAAGAAACAGAACACACCGGGAATGTGGTCATCATTAAATTGGCTATGGTTTAGGTAAGGTTGGAGGATTATCTATGTGAAAACAAATCTCAAAATGTATATGGTACCTGCTCATTTGCATAGGTATTCAACTCTGTATTTTACTTTTAGTTTTCATTATCCTTTGAATTGTGTGTACAGCTGACAGGATGGAAGCTTTTACCTGAACCACCGGAACCTTCCCATCTGCCCCTCACGGGGTAAAAAGCTTTTGTCAAGGTCAAACAGCCCGTTAAATTCTGCAGACCTCCTGAAGCCGGAGCCTGTGGGTGACTCCATTACCCACACTTGCCCCGCAGCAGGATGATCGGGACCTCATTAATGCTCCTTAGGAGAATGACTTCCAGACTGGAACCACTCCAAAAACCAGGATACCTAATTAATAACAGTCAGCGATAGCTGTCTTGTATGAATGCTGTGGGTTAGGTTCTGAGATTGAAGTAAAGCATCCAACTATTCCTTTTTTCCAGCCTAAACCCACAGAGACGTTTGTCAAACAGATCACATAAGCATAATAAATTTTGGCCCTAAATGAAAACGTGATACACTTAAAGCCCCTTCTAATGACTTGCATGTAAAAGATGGTTAATTGTATAATTTTAGATTTATGCTATTATCCAATGCATATTAAAAATTCATAGTAATAACACAATTTAGTAATGCTTTAACTAACTTTGAAGCTTTTATATAAACAGAACGAGAACAAATAACAGGTAATCATTTCCCAGCAACATCCTTGTTTTACTGACATAAATTAGCTCAGTAAGGAAGCTTAGACGATCGTCAGTTTTCGGATGTGGCCATGCCTACATCTTCCACCCTGTGAAGGGAGGGCTTATGAGCAGTTTTGCTTTCTACCAGCAGGCAGAGCTAACCGTGTACACGGAGGATGAATTTGCCAGTTGGATGTGGGATGTCGGACACGGCACCGGATGGATTCCCACGTCAGTGGGCTCTGTGGCAGGTATGTGTGGAAAAGCAGACCTATAGGGCTGTCCCACGTCCCTCCCATAGGAAGCACAGGGGGGTTTTTTTTTGGCTGTTTATTTGTTTCTCCTATGCCACTAAGGAAACAAAATTGCTCTTGTTTGAATTTTTCTTTCTGTAGTCATTTCTCGCTCAGCAAACAAAATTGCGGTGACATTTTCATGCAGTGTTACACTGTAAAAGATTTGCCTTTCTCAGCCTGTTCATGAGCCTGTCTTTTCCCACTCTCCGTGACGCGTAGCGTAAAAAAAACGTAGTTAAAATTCAAGCAAAAAGCATTTTACATTTGCACTACAAATCTGTACTAACTTTCAGGTACTATAGGCCAGAGCCAGCATTTGAAATGGAAATTTCAAGTAATTTGGATGATTTTTATAAAAAAAATCCAGTTATTTATTCTGTGTAGTCCTTTACATCATGTTTTAAAACAATGTTCTTCTAATTCTTTAGCTCCTAATCGGAGTCACCCTACATGTTAATAGTTAATATAGTAATTGTTAATATAAATACATTTTCCAATCACTAAAGCATATGGATTTCCATCTGATTCACATACGCACACAGAGAACTATTTGTTAGTCACTCTCTATATTTAAGTCACAGCCAAAACAATGAAATGCAGAGAGCAATGTTGTTAACGTATATTAGGCCTCAGGAAAGCTGAACCTGAATATGTTAATAACAGTCTCTAATCAAAATATGAAAGTTTTGCGTCATAGTCTTGCAGCTGCATTTTCTTGTTCTTAGCACAGAATCAATACAAGAAAGACATAGCAAAAAATGATATAGGTATGCGTCCATATATGCGTGTAAGATATGTCCGTATATGCATGTAAGAAAGTGTTTTTCTCATCATTTCTTCATCATTTTTGCCATTATTTTTTGTGTGATCTGATGACACAAAATATAGGTCTTGATTAACAGTTTTGAAAAGGGAGGCCACCTTGCATTCATAAAGAAACTTAGAATCATAGAATGTGTTGGGTTGGAAGGGACCTTTAAAGGTCATCTAGTCCAACCCCGCTGCAGTAAGCAGGGACATCTTTAACTAGATCAGAACTCGATGGCACTTGTATCTTATTTTCGCAGAGTGAAAAGGAAGGTGAATGCAATGCTTGCAAAGTCAAGACTGGCTACGTGAACATGTTAGCATTTGTAAAAACCTGTTGAATTTGCACGAGAAAACACTGTACAAAGAAAAATGTGATGAGTACTGTGCACTTTTCTCCTTCCAGTTCCCAAGGAGGTATTGTCTTCCTTCAGTTAACTGCTCCATCTGGGTCAGGAGTCGCCCCAGAGACCAACATTGGTTTGAGATGACAATAAGTCTGAAGCGGGTGAACCATTTCTTAGGATGCCACTGGAAAAAGAATAAATTTATTGTTAAAGGTATGAATGATGCTGAAGTCCTGAGGAAGACTGAAATCTCAGTCCTTGGTTAATTCACTTTGCTCTCTTGCAACTGCAGCTCAATGTGCTTAAAGACGACTATTAATTGATAACTCTTCCCTACGTTTAACTGTTCATAATGTAGGCTGTCTGGGACAAAGCTTTCTGCATATGTTCATGTACAGTCCTCGATATTGATTAGAGTAACAGCCTGGAGGGACAATTATTATGTAAATAATAAACAATATTCAAAGGAAACATTGGCACAACTCCTTTGTATGGAGAGCACTCATTTCATGATGATTGGCAGCATGGTGGTAGTATAAAATAAATTACGAGGAGTGGTTTAACAAGAAAAATCAAAGTTAATAACATACATAATAACAGAGAACATAATTTAGGAGAGTTGATGTGTTTCAGAGGGTCACGCGCAGCTGAATTTTATTTGTTTATGCAAGAGTTATTGCTACATACAATGCTAATTAATAATCACTTGAAGTAATAGGATTAAAACTTGACAAAAATCAGACCAAGTGAGTTTTAAGCCATATTAGCGGTGGGATTTTCCCCTCAGATTTCTAACTAATGAGGCAGAAGGGTAGCGCGGATTTGTAATTGTATGCATATGTAATTATAGCTGCACTCTTGGAAAGAATAAGGAGACAACGTACAGCAGGTCATTCCAAAAAAGGGGAAGTAATGGAAAAATAAAGTGGGGGAGTGGATATTAGCAGTGCCTGTTGACCTTGTCATTAAGTGTTATTGCTGACTTATTACTGAGAACGAGAGAAACTATCATTAAACCATGATCCGTGAAATCTCTCAGGCGTATGTGTAACTTTAATGAGACATACCTTAAACACTTTAGGCATATGTGTCCAATTTAAACATCTGTTTAGCTCAATCCAGTTGTCTGCAATCTGTTTCACCAAAATTTGAAATTATAGTGGGAAGAGAGTAAGATACAACAAAACATGCATTTTTTAAAAAAATGAAGTAAAGGATCAAGGCAACGTATATGTTTGAAGGAATAGCGTGAGAGGAGATTAAAAGAAAAGTGAACGTTAATTGTTTACCAGTGTTAACTAATTTTCAAGTTGCTGAAAGTGAAAATAAAAATGGAGGGGAAAAAAAATGAGAGAGGACTTTATTAAAGCGGTGCTTGAAATAAATTAGCAAATCTAGAAAGAAGAAAAAGAGGAAGAGAACACAGTTTTCCACCTACATCCATCTACATATTATTGCATAGGAAACCCTTGCTTTCAAGTAGTCTGTTTTTTACTTCTTTGTGAAAGATTTCAAGCTTTTTTTTCCTGTAACACCAACTTCTAATAGAATCTATACAAACAAAACTGAAAAATAGTCAAGACGATGGAGCTGGAACTAGTGAATGTATTTCTGGTAATTCTGTATTTTTGTCTGGTTTTGATGTGAACCTGACTGAAGCTGTCAGACTCCGTGTCCTTTGCTACAAGGTGATGGCTGGCGCTGCGTTGTGACGATGAGGCAAAGCAGCAGCACCACGAAAAAGAGTCTGGAACGAGAAACCGGCCAGTGGTGGTTTTGAGAGAAAAATCAGAAGACGTCTGCATTCTCCAAATTACATCTGTAAGGTTTTTTGGGGGTTTCCTGTTTGCTTGTTTTTATGTTTGTTGCTTTTGTTTGTTTGTTTTGTTGTTTTTTTTAAACAAACTGGATTTGGGGAAGGTTTTAGTTTGTCTCGATGTTCAGGTGAGGGGAGGGGGTTAGTTTTGCTTGGTGAAACAGCAAAGTATTTCAGGTTCCTTTCTCCGTTTTTTTTTTTTGAGTGAAACAGAGATACATTTGCTACCAAAATCTAGCGCTTTTACATTAAACCTCTTGTCAGGCACAGCTTCTTCTAATTCACCAAGAAGGCCTTACCAAGAATTTTTTACCAGAGTTCTGCTTTCTCTGGTCTAATGTCCCTCTTTCGACATCAAGATTCCTATTTTCAATTTGGTTTGAATTTTCAACTGCGTATTTATTGTTTCTTTAGAGTCCCTTAGAGCTTTTGCAAAATATATTTTTAACATAGAAATTAAAACCAAACTTTTGTTTAGGAGAGAAGGAAATTACTTAGACAAAGATTAAATAAAAGAAAATTAATTCAGGCATGTGTTGTTAATAGGAGACCATGCAGATGAGGCTAAAGTTAAGAAGGACAAATGTAAACATTGTCCCACAAATTTGAAATGTTTACATTTAGGTCAAAATTGCACTGAATGTACTTTTAAATAGTTACACTATAATTAGAAGAGGGGAAAAAAAAGAACACAAACAATTGGATACTATTGGAGAAAAAAAATTTAAAATCTTTTCCTCACCAGACAAAATTTTGGCCAAACTCCTGCAATTACCTTTGTGATGTGTCTGATTTTGATTGCTGCCTTTTACAGAAGGAACTGAGTTAGACAGATGCAGCCATTTAGGACAGAGAGTTACTGTGAAAAAAAAGTGCTCAGAGCAAATGCAGGAGAGAAATCTTGGAATCAGAAAACTTCCGTCTGATTGTTCTAGATGGAGAAATGACTAAAGATGATTTCCAGCAGAAGCACTGAGCAAACTTTTATGATGTGGTGGGTGAGGAATATGCTCAAAACAAGATAGAAATTACATGTGCTTAGCCAATGAATATCAAAATCACTATTCAAACAGCGATTGCTATGAAAGCTATGATCATATTTGGAGAGTAAAGCATTAGGACAACTTGAACGTGCCTTTCTGTAACTACCCATAGAAATCTGCTTTTCACTGGCATTTATTTTGACATTTTGTCCTGAGTATTTCATTAAAAAAGCATTTATCTTCTTTAGAGCAAAATAAAAACGCATCACAAGATCCTGTGGGGATATTGTCACCATTTTCCTCCTAATTTTTGTGACATGTTATCTTTCCAATATAACATTATTTTTAAAGGCGTGATTTAGTATATAGCTTTTATGAAACCAAAAGTTCCTGAATCTCCCTGTGGACTCAGAGGCACATAGGACAAACCAGCGGGGCCCTGTGTAATGTTGTGAAATGGAATTTCTGTAAAGATGCTGTCACAGTTACAAACAAATGGTGATGGCTTTTATTTATATTCTGTGTGTATACACATAATATTTAGTACTTCTGGTATAAGAACTTGAGAACTTGAAAATCTGGAGACATGTCGGTCTTCCTTTTTAATATTTAATTTTATATTTTAAGTTTAATTTTATATTTCATATGAAGTATATTTTATAAGTTCAATTTTATATTTTCGGTTTGGTATTTACAAGTTGTCCCTCTGTTAGGTAAGGAAGACGCTTTTCTGTTTTTTCCTAGTTGAGAAAGCAGCAGTAATCCACCTTCTCTAAAATATTAGAGAGAAGTATGGCTCGTTAAGTCTTAATTTATGTGAACATTTTGCATAGCTTTAGGAGATACCACTAGGATTCATCAAAAGAAACTAGCAGAGAACATGTTCAATACAAGGACCTAATTCTTCACGTAATGAGCAATTAAGCTGTAGAAGTTTTTGCTCAGAATGCTGCGAGTGTTAAGAGCCAACGTGGGTTTGAAACCAACCTGCCAATTTCATGAAGGGAAGAACCCCGTTGAGGGTCATTAAAAACAATAGAAGGACTTTCAAGTGTCTCAGGGAAGTCCCCTGAACTGCAGCTTTTCGGGGGATAGGGGAATATTTGGTGGCTGTACTGCCCTCGTCTTGTCCTCATATTGTTCCCTAGGCAGCCACGAGTAACGACTGTCAATGGCAAGATAGCAGCTAGATTAACTTTTGATCAGATGAAGTGCTTTTCCTCTTGCTTTCTTAGAAATAGTAAATTCTTAACTCATAATAGAATTAAAATAATATCTCTGCTAAAATTGTCAAAAAATAATGTTCGGGGGTTGTAAATAAGCTAAAAGTTGCATTCGTCCTTTAGGGGAAAGAAATAATTTCTGGTGAATATGTAAATATCCAAAAGTTGAACAGTATTCTCTAGAATCACTTCTAGAATAACTTTAGCTTACTAGGTTATTTTATTTTCTAGATTAACAAGTATGTAGCACTTAAAATTCAGTCTGCGTTCTGCATTGCTCAGTTAGATAGATAATGTAACTCGATGGTGTCTTTTTTTTCAGTTTCCCTCCTGCATCGATGCCCCCAAGAACATCAGCAGCAAATAGACAGGGGAATTTAAAATTTCATTTCTCAGAAATGGAACTTTTGAAATTCACTTGCTATGAAAATTAATGTTAATGAATATTTTTGATAATGCAAAAGAGCCTATTTAAGAATGAGTCTTTTCCATTCAGCAATTAATGCAGCAATTAATGAAAGTAGAAGGTTCCTACAAGGATACTGGAAGCCATTAAACACTTATTCTACTAAATTAATCTGACCTGCTAAATTGAAGAATCTGTTAGAAATCCATTTTAATCCAGTGCTAACACTGTGGGAACACTTCTGATGACTATTTGGTAATATGCCATGGGGTTATCATTACTTTGTAAGTCTTGCAAAGTGTAAGATACATTTTCTTTCATTTTTGTAAGGAGAAAACTCACAGGAAAAGTCCTTAATTAAAGATGACACGATTTTTGTTATTCAAGGTAAAGGCATGCTTTGGTCCACTGTTCTGGAGAGGATGTGCCTTATGAGCCCCCCAAATTCTTTTTCTGCTCCCGTGAATATGAAGTCTATAGATGGTTATTGCTAAATTTGAATCCAGCCATAGCTGCTCAACTTTATTAAGAGAATCAGGAGAATGAAACAGCTGGAAGAATAAATACGTAGTCGGAGTCTGAAAGCTTGCTTTTAGCTTTAATATCGGCACGAGGCCAAATCCATGTCTCATTGGGGTAGCTCTATCACAGGGTCCCAAAGCCCTCTAGGTTTCTCAGTGATGTGTAGTCTATTTTTTTATATAATTTGATAGAAATATCTCTAATTTTGTCTGCTCCAGTGCTCAGCGTGTCTTCCACTTCACCCAAAGGGAATATTTCTTTTTCACTCTGTAATCCACGCATCCACACAGAAGTATGTAATCCACGTACTTCTGGGCAGATAAACCCAAGCAAACCCAAGAATGAGGAGGCAGGAACTCGCCGCAGCAGATACACCCATCTGGAGATGCCCTTGGGATGGTGGCAGTTTGCTGCAACGGCCCCAACACCCATCCTGGAGAAAGGCTGACGCTGTTGAACTTGGGGCCAGGAGGACGCCTAGGGGTGAGTGTGACACCAGGCAAAAGATGTTTGTGTGTTATGAGTAGATTTTCTCATATAATGATTTCATTTAGATTATTAATGAGGCTTTTCTTTCCAACTGGGACTATTAGCTGCTTTAAATACAAATTGGACAAGCAATGGATTCTTGGCTCTGTACATTTGGTGGAGCCTCTTTTGCATGAGAGGATATTGAATGTTAGAAGTCCAGCACCAGGTACCCGATATTGATCCTCTTTCACTGGGAAAACAGTAAAATTATGTCCAAAGTCATACAGAGATTTTGTACTAAATCTAGAATTAGAGATTGCTACTTGTTACTTCACTCCATTTCTTTATATTTCTGTTATATTTAAATATAAAGTCATAAAATGTAGGATGAAGCACAAATAATACTTCTAAATAATAAAAGGAAACACATTTTCCCTGATCCCTTTGGTTTTTTTTAGAAAAAGATTAAAGCAATCAATATTTTTACTAGAAGGGTAGAATGATAGAAGTTATAAAGCAGAAATCAAATTTTAAGATGGTTCTTCTTCATCACAGCATTCAGTGGCTATTAAGCATAAAGATATGTGAGGGGCCTGAATGGGAAAACAAGACTAATAATTACAAAGGTTCAAAATAGCCCTGCACGTTTGGAAAAAACAGATATTAGGAACTTTCCATTCCACATTGACACAACCGATACCCAGCAAAGCACTAAATATGAGTTTAACAGTATAGAGAATTTCTCTTCTCAGTGCATACTTGAAACACTGTTTTTCTTGTTTAATACAAACAGACCAGCACATACCAAGATGTCTCCACACACAGAGGAGAAGAGGAAGCAAACAGAAAGTACATCCAATTTCACAGCATTAAAACCCACTCACGCTCTGGAGAGGCACGGAAGGCGAGTCTAGTTCTGTCACTCAAATCACAGGGCTGAAAACCAGGGCCGTCCCCCACACCGACCTTCACTGGGATATCGATGTTCGTAGCAGATGGCCGCTATCAGCATGTGCTGTACAGTTCTGACACTTCACAATAAGCGCAGGTGCGAAATGCCAAGCCTCTGTGCTAGTTCTAGGCAGATTCGGCCTCTGGGAATGATCCTGATTTTCTCCAGTCAGAAGAGTCAGCACCAGTAGTTTCACCTGAGTTATCACCAGAGACTTGGTGTGAAACCAGCCGCCTTCTTTGTTCATTAGGGGAATTTCAGCTGAGCATTAAAATGTCATCGTTCTGAAAAAGTAAACTGAGCTCTTTACTCTTTTCCAACTTCAGAGCTCTTAAACACAATTGTCCAAAAGGTTTAGTTGCGTTTTACGGTTTTCCACAAATGTTCCAGCGGAATTGGTGATAATTGGTCAGATTAATTCAATATTTTAACTTTGCAGCACATTTAGTATGATCAAAAGCTGCTTCTTCAACCCACATCGACCAATTTTTCTCACAACGTGCAAGATAATCATGTCGGAATTAAGAATGAAATTATCATCGGTGGTGCTCTCAGGAACAGTAACAAATGGTTTCCTTTACAAGAAGGAAATACGGCTGTTCAGTTTTGTACCTTTCTATTTTACCATAGTAGTCTTTTTTCCCATTGATTTAAATTTTTGATTCTTATGTTGAAAAACTTGTAAATGATACGCATTTTGGTTACACGAATTACTCCCTCTAGAACTTCTGAAGGACAAAATCTTAGTGATAGTTCTAAATCCCTTTTGAAATATGGTAAGATACAAAATTAACTGTAATTTAAGTATGCTTAATCACACATGTAATTGCTATCAGGAAAGGTAAAAGTCAGTGACTTCTTTGATAGATGTCTTGATAACAGTTTTGGTTAAAATATTATGAAAAATCCTGTTTTTCTCTTTGAAACAGAATCTTTCAAACAGTTATGTTTCCCAGTACTTTCTTCATCCCAGACTGTATTTAAAATACATTCAAATATTTTAGCCAACTCTAGTCCCAGTCCAATGGTGTGCAGTACTTGCATGCCTAAATGTTTGCAGAATTAGGACCTTATTATGAATTATGCATGCAAAACATGTTTGTTTTCTATTTTTCTTTTTTTTTTTGCCTGAGAAATATATGTATCTATAGTTTATACGTAAAAAGAAAAGGAATAGTAACACTTTGACGCAGTCCCTGAAATAAATGACTTGTTCACACTATTTGAAGTATAGAACAGGGTCGTTCCATGGGTTCCTGCCATTTCTCCTGCTTCCCAGGAATATCTGTTCACAAACCTGTTCTGTCAGTAATTAAAAGGCAATGAAGTCTGAACTCCCTGATTGTGTGCCAATTACTGAGCCCTTACTCCATGGCTCTAGTTCCTGGAGGGCCTTCAAATAGCTGTTCTGCCCTGTGTTATGAATTGGAGCTTTGGTGTCTTCTGGCATATGCAAATGGGTAGATTTAGCAATTCTAAAGCAACTTAAAAGAAAATTTCTCCAAATAGATTTCCATAGTGTTACTCAGTCCTTAAATCATGTTTGAAGAATCATCTGGGACAAGATTTCCGTGGAAGATACATAAAGACTATGATATAGCAACTGACCTATTAGTAATTAATATTTCTTGTTCATGTGAGTTAATTAAAATCAGAGCTTACCATGAAAAAGCGTGTCCTGCCCTTCTTGAAACTATCTCCTTTTTCTCCACTATGTGTGCTGTACTACCACTTAGTCTTGCCTCTTGCGACATTCCTGTACGTGTGCCACCGGGAGCAGTGTTTGCAGCTCTGCTGATGTGCATGAAGTAGTTTGTAAGACTCTGGTCCTTTCTTTTACGGTCTGTAACACTGTGGGCAAAACCAAGCAGTCTTTGACCAGTTTTGTCATGGTCATATGAAGAACGGTAGTTCTCCAAGATCTCAGAATGAAAACCAAGTTTCAAGTTTTTGTGGTGGCTGGATTAACATTATTTCTTCATCTTAGAAAAGTAGAATATGAAGGACATGTAGCTGGCTAACAATTCAGCTGTATCTCACACCAGATTTTTTCTAAAACCCAGTACATTTACCCTGTATTTTGTCCTTTGCATTTCAGGAAAATTCAGAAGCTTGCCTGCTGATGAAAGTATAGTGCTACTCGCTTCAAAAGTATAATTCTCGAATAAATCTCACATCCAGGGAGTACCGAGATGTCTCTTGGATTCAGTATTATTGTGCAGCAGCATCCTGTGGATAGGCATCACGGAGGCAGTGCTGCACTGGGGGATGCACTGCGCATCGCCGTCACCTTAGGTACGTGCTCCAGGCAAAGCCCTAACTGTCCTGTTTCCTCTCCAGTGCGGCCAGTTTCTGGTGAGTAAGTTGACGTGCATAGAGCTGGCCTCTTCTATGAGAAAACAGTCTGAGGTGTCATATCTTATGCAATATTCACCTCTGGCCCAAAAGGACAAAACATTTTGGGTTCTGGCCTCCTGAAAGACAGGAAAGGAAAGGAAAGGAAAACATTGTCTTACTTTGTGGACGGGTTAACAAGAACTAAGGTATTTATAATTAATTTTCTATTTCACCCATACTAAATATAACAGTCACTTTGGGTTTCTGGCCAATGCATTCAAAAGTCTCTTGACCATCACAGTCTAAGGAAACTTGCTGTCAGACTTCACGATTTGCCAAATCTGGGCAAAAGCAAACCTACCATTGACAGAGGTAAGCTGGAGTTTTCTTCTCCTTTCAGTTTGGCTGAACATTTTTTGGTCTGCCGATGAGGTTTATAGTATTTCTAGAAAGGAGAGAAAATAATCAACCACTCCACAGATGATTAATAGTGATAATTTAATAAAAAAAAATCCAGCTTGCCTCTCCTTTCACTTCTAGTAGTTTCCCATTAGTATTTCAGGAAACTTCAATTTATGTCTGTAAAGCATTGGAGAATTCTTGCAGATGTCAGCATAATTCATTTTTATAGTTTGCCGTGCTCTTGTGGTCACTGTGTTGACTCTCTCCATCATAAGTAGATACTCGATTCTTGCCTTCATTCCCATCACATGTCCCTACTCTTTCTTTTTCCTTCTGCACTAATACACTTCCCTAGTTGCCTCAGTCGTTCCTCATTCTAGGCAGTAGCTTGCCCAGACTTCGTCAGGGCTGGAGTTATAGTGTATGGTTGCTTAAAGAGTCTAAAGCTGAATACTCAGATTTTACCCTGGCTATTCTAGCAGTTAAAGTTAATCTTTTGAGCATCTGCAGTTCTTCTTTCTGCAAATTAATTAGAAATTCATTTTGCACACAATTTCACATCTTTTAAATTTTTTATCTGGCTTTAAAATATTTCAGTTTTCTTTCTTTTTTTTTTCCAAATGTCTTTTTGAGCGGAAAATACTCTTGTCCAGAAATCCGGTCCAAGAGGAGAAGGGCCAATTGCACCAACAGGTAAATCGATGCAACGTTTTCTTTCTAAGGAATCTTCTGTGGAGTCTGAAATGGGTGCGCTATTGAATCCCTCCCACCTACTCTAGTATCCGTACCGCCCATTGGTGTGGATCACAGAGACCACAAGTTAGGGTTTTGAGGAGAATAATAGGAGGTAGCAGACGAAAGGAACTTGATTTCTGTTCTCATGTGAAGGAGGAAAATCTCTACTTGGAGGAAGTTGTCCGTAAATGGATACAGACAATGTAATCTGGGTTGGCATGGCTTCACTTCTTATTAAATTATATGCTATTTAACCGTATATTGGAACGGGTCTTACTTCTTCTCTATTAAAACAATAAGTCTGTCTACAATAGATGAAATGTCTTAGAAGAAGAATTAAGAATAATAGTGGGGTTTTTTCCAAACAACAAAATGGGGATGTCCAGTGGGATATGTTCTTCTCGAGCATGTTAAAAGTCTCTGCCAGATGCTTTATTCCTTTAACATTTGCAAAGTTTTTGTTTCTGTTCTCATGAGTCCTGCTGTTTTGTTTGAGGCTGGAAAGGGTAAATGTTGGTGCAAACTCATTTGCATCAAAAATACCGAACTGATCGCAAAGTAATCTAATAACAAATACACGAGACTCCAGAACACATATTTAGGCATATTCTGGTGTGATGCACATCGAATGACAACCCAAACCATATTCTTGTATCTGAGGCCATATCCTAGTAGTTAAGGGGTTACATAATTTTGTTAAGAAGTTTGGGAATTTTATTTTTTTCAATTCTTATTTGATTGAATTGGAAGGTAATTTACTTCTGACTCTGCCTGTGGTTCTGCTTAATTTGAAAGTAAAGTGAACATGAAACAAGATCTTTGTTCCAAATAACCTTAAGCATGACATGGTAAGAGAGTCTGAATCAAGCAGGTTTCCTTCATGGTGTGAAATATGACTGGTTCAATAAAACTAGTAAACTTACAAAAGGAATGATACTCAATTATAAAAGAGTATTAACTAGTTTAGGGACAAGGAAAGCAAAGAGATATAATATGCAGAGCAATCTGATGGAGATATCTAGAGACGGATGGCAGATTCCTGTGAGTTTGCCACATGAAGTAGGAGGGAGAGGCAGCAGATAGCTCTGTAGCCAGTCTTGGTCCCATCTCCACGATGTGCCTGTTCTGACAGAGTACAAAATAACTTGCTCAAAAATAAGATGAAAATTGGTTATTTCTGTCTCCAGAATAATTGTCTTCTCCTGGGGCGAGGTGTTCCACTGTAAGGATACAAACGCACACCTTGAGAGTTCCTCTCATTTATTTTTCTTCCCTAACAGCTCAACCAGAGAACCATTCTTCCTTGCTCTTGCTTGTTTATGTTCCCAGGCTAGGGTTGTATGGAGAGTTTCAGTGTGGATTTAAGCTGCGTGGGGGTCAGAAGGACTTTTGTGTTTTCTGTGTTTGGGGAATGCAGAAGGTTTGAGTTCCTCAAGGAAAAGAGAGAAAGTTTGCTCCAGAGTAGCTTTAAAGGAAGCAGAATGGCATATGGTTAAAATGACAGAACTTTATATTTATTCATTTAGCACCAGATTTTTGAAGGCATTTTTGCACCTGGAATTCAAACAAAATACCAAGGCAGAATAGGAGTCAGCTGCTTTATACCACTGATTTCAATGGGATTTAAGTGCCTTTTTGAAACTAAATTTCATTAAGTACTTGTTTGCATCGCCTTAAAATAAAAAGGAAAAAAAAAAAAGAAGAAAAAGGAAAACCAGAATAAGACTTCATGTCAAATCCAAAAAGTTGTCTCCTTGCAGTCATTCCTGTTGACATCCTCTTAACAAAGCTGGGCTGGAAGCGATTCAGTCAGGCTTGCTGGAGCTGATTACCAAGAATAAGCACCAGCTGTCCCCACTGTTTAGTGAGCTGATAGCTGGGCTCCCCTTGCTCTTTGGGCTTGGACACCAGGGAGTGCCTCCTCAGCTGCCCCAGGGACCTGCTTGCTACCCTGCCGGTGGCCCTGGTGACTCTCCCTCTCTTTACATTGCCATGCTGTCTGCTGAGCCCCAGCCCACCTCCATGACTTGAAAACTCTGCACAGCGAGGGTTTCTTGACGTACAGAAGGCTTGGTCATGGCGAAGGTAGAGGTAATTCTCGTTACTGAGCTTTCTGGGAGAGGAAGGAGGTTATTTCAATCCATCAGGGTAAGCTGCTCTTCATCACAATCGTAGGGTACCTGTGAGTGAGTGGATATGTTTTTTTCTTATTCAATATTTATGAAGTTTTTTTATAAAGCTAATATTTTATTCTAATTCGATACCCTAAATTATTGTAAAGAATTTTCTTCTGTACCTTATTCTTTGATTCAAATTCCAGTTTGTTCAATCAGTGTAACAGACTTACAAGGACTTCAGAGCTTTTCCATTTTTTAACCATTTTATCTGTAAAACCGCCTTGTTTAATTCTTTATATTTTAAGTTAGTAAACTTATTTTAGAGATTTTGGCCTCTTTGTTTAGTTTGTGCAGGGACTAGGAATATAAAACAATGAAAATAAGCAGTGAGTTACGTGTGTAACAATGTAGTATTTCTTGTTTATTTGTCCCATATTTTATAATATTCAAAGCTGGGTTTTAGTCTTGTTTTTCCAAAGACGGCAGTAACGGAAATTAAGCACAAAAATGTGACAAGACTTTCTGAGGTCATGGGCACCCAAAGTGCTCAATGAGCTTAAGTACAGGTAAAACTACAGGCTGCTAGTTTAGAATATTCTACATATGGATTACGGTAACTCATTTCCCCTTGTAGATGACTGTCAGCATCTTGGCTGTAAGTTATATTTCAGCAAATCAGTTAAAACAATTTTCTTCGAATGCTTTAATTCATTAAAACAAATGTGTTTGGTCTCTGGTATCAGTGTATGCTTAAAAATGCTGTATCATTGTAAGCCCTTATGTTATTACTAGGCTTACTAAATGGCATGGCTAATATTGGTGATAAAATGAAACTGCGCTGAAACAAGGTCGATAGTCGTCTTTTGAAAGGTGTGGCACTGGATCAGAGTTCACCTATTAAATCCCTTTCTCTGAAAGAATAACTGACGCACAGGATTTCAGCATCGTGCTTTGTCCTCAGAAAGTAATGTACAACCTTGACCTAGAAATATTTCACCGAACCTCTCATTTTCATGACTCGCTACTGAAACTTATAATGGAGGTATCTTTCTTCTTTGTCACTAAGGTTTTGCTGGCAGAAACATGTCTTATTATGCTTTCATTTTTAAAGACTGAGAAATCAGCCTTTATAATATGCTTCTAAATTCAAATTACTACTTTGTTCCATATATATTGTTCATTATAACCTTTGGGGCAGCAATATATTCATGTTCTGCTGCTTGAACCTTCGATGCTGAACTCTCTTCTACTGAGCATCCGTTATTACGATGGACTTACGAAAGAATCTGTTGATAGACTCAATTTGCTGGATTGAAGCCTTGGAAGAGTATCTTGTCCTAGACAAGTCTAGTTAACTGTAGAGGCTTACAGTCTTATGTTTAGACTTACCTAGGTAGTTGTGATTGTGTATGTTATTCTTTAGTTCCTTTTTCTAAAAGAGTTGTGTGTATGGAGCAGCTGTTCATCTCATGCTGGAGGTACTGAATTTTGCTAGTGAGTAGTTTACATATGCCTAGAAAGCTGTGAAGATGACGATAATAATAATATTTCAGTGTTAGAAGAACATTTCTCTCTTCTGTAATTGTAAGGCTATTAGATGTAGATTTATTATACCATTGAAGTATGAATCTTATCTTGGCGAAGTGATACAGAAATGTGGAAAGTTATGTCGATTCAAGAGCATATTAGAGCACAATTGTGATTCCCACCGGCAAAATGACCTTTTCAGTGCCCAATTCAAAAAGGACTTAACCAAAAGCAGATCTGTGCCAACGGTGATAAATCTGTGCCAGCCTGGCACAGGTTTAGCTCCCCATTCCATATGTGCTAAGCCAAGGCCGGTATGTTAGCATGAGTTGACATACGTGTATGTGTAGTGATGCTAACTCTCAGATGGAAGGAGTAGCCCTTTGAAAGTTGGCCTCATAGTGCACATTTAGTCCCAGAGCAGAAGAAACTTGCTTTTCCTCTTACACCCTGTGCATTCTTAAGCAATGCAGTTGCTTTAAAATAATTAAAAACAAATGACAGAACGGTTGAGGTTGGAAAGGACATCTGGAGGTCATTTGTTCCCGTCTCCCCCGGCTCAAGTACAGCCACCCAGAGCAGGTTTCTCAAGGCCCTGAGTATCTCCAAGGATGGAGACTCTACAACCTCCCTGGGCAACCTGTGCCAGTGCTCAGTTGCCCTCACAGCAAAGAAAAAATAACTGTTTCCTTATGTTCGGAAGGCACCTCCTGTGTTTCAGTTAGTGTCCATTGCCTCTGGTCATGTCACGGCACCACTGGAAAGAGCCTGGCTCCGTCTTTGGTACACCCTCCCTTCAGGTATTGGCACACATTGATGAGATCCCTCTCTGAATAGGCAGCAAGTGTAAAGAAGCTTTGGGTAAAAGTATGATGGTGTTCAGATATTCTTCTTGTGCAGGAATGATTTTAAAAAAAAAAAAAGAGAAGAAAAAAAAAAGAATACCACGTTGCAATTAAAAACCCCTTCAATTAAAGCTTAAGAATGTTTCATTTATTAACTTCACAGGAACTACTTGTTACATTTTCACCCTGCGAAAATGCTATGGTACAATTACCTTTCCCAAGTAGGATGACTCTTAAATTCATAAAGGACTTTAAAGATTGATTCCTTTTATAGCTAGTATTTTTTTATATGGGTATTCACATGATGTGATTTCTTTCTGATGAGTTTATCACAAAACAAACAAATTTTGCTAACCTGATTACTCATAGGAAATGAATAAAACAGTCTGGAAATTCCACTGAAGTGGATTCATTGCTGTTATTTAAATAAGTATTTATAAATACATTTTTATAATATTTACCATCTTGCAATTCTTAAAACTCAAAAACGAACTTTTTAATCTGCAGTAGCTATTATACGAGTGTGAAATGCTATGATGATTTGCAGCCACGATATTAGCAAACATAACTAATCATTACTCAAAGTAAAACTTGATTTTCTGGAATGTTAGTTATTTGTCTGAACCCTAGCTGGAATTTACAGACTGTAATTTTCCTCCTAAATAATTTGTTTGTGCTCGGTATAAACAGCTTATTAAGAGCCTCTGTCAGCATCCATGATGAGTTAGAGCACAGACCTGAAATCAGGCGATGGTATGCCAGACCGATAACCTGTGTGTTTGTGTTCACATTGCTAGATGTGTTTGAGTGTAGTGATATCTCCTTGTGGGCAAGGCTGTGCTAGATCTTCCCTGCACAGAATTTATAGAAGAGATAAATCTATGCCTTGAGTTTTCTCCTCTAGAGTTTGCACTGACTGCATGCTTGTATGTAAATGGTGTAAACGGTTGTTCAGTGTGAACTTTGGTGGATGTCAAATGCTTGACTCAAAGGGCAGAAATAACACTGTGCATCCACATCAAGTTGCCATCTTAATTTCGAGTATCTGGAGTCTTTTTAATTCGCCTAAAACCTATGACATGCACCTTGCTTAAAACTAAGAAAAACCAGCTCTTCAAGCTTGATTCTTCCTCTGAATTTCAGAATTTTTTCCTCAAAGACATGACTACTGTCTTGGTGTTGGTATTTTTGTCTGGCAAGGGTTCACCACTTGTAGAGGAGCATAGATCACCTAATTCGACTATTCAGAGGGGCATCTGGCACCACTCCCAATGTGCAAGGTGAGGGAAAAGAGGCCCAAGAAAATACATTCATGAAAGCAAGGAAGATGGATTTTGTACTGCCTGAGCTGCTGACTCAGCCCCCGAAGGATGCTTAAAATGTGGGTGTAGCACTTGCTGGAATTCAGGATACAGGGCTTAAAAAGGCTCTGGCAGGTCCTTTACCCTTTAAAGAACAGTCACTATGTTGGATGGACATGAAAAAGATAATAGTAGCTGAAAGTGCTCCTGATGAACACTTTTTAAAACTGAAGTTGCTTACTTGGCCAGCTAATAAAATACCAGTAACATCCTGAAATAACGAAATATTTTATTAGCCAAGGCTCAGCAGAATTGCCTCGGTGCTATTAAAAATATTTATAAAATGGATTTGAAGAGCATCGTGGCCCATTAATGTCATCGCTCCTGACACATTATCAGGACACCATACTACAATCGAATGTTACTTAGCAAAAACTGTCAGCTAATTGCCAGGATTAGAGAAATTCCTCTTAGCAGGATTTGTGCAAAGTTATTTGGGTGAGTTGACTTCAGAGAATAAGAAAAGGACAGCTTATTCTAGAAACGTATAATTCTTTTTATTCTCTGTATGTAGTAACATGTTTTAAATAGGAAGAGAAAAAAAAAAATCTATTAAGTGTAGCAAGGAGGAGAATACAAAAACATTAATTCTATTGGTCTGATGACCAAGGGCATTTTAAAGATGTTAAATGGAAATTTATGCATATTTATTGAGCTTTACTTCCCAAAAATTTCATGGTATTATGCTCACCGTAGTATAACACATTATTCACCTTGCAGATTTTCTACATAATTTCCCTGTGTATTACGTGATTATATTTCAGGAAAATAATACAGAGGGGAAAAATACAGTGTTCTATGGGAAAGCAGTTCTGGGCCAGCAAACTTTTTTTTCAGTCCTCCTTTTATTGATTTTGTTTTGTTTTCCGCTCTTTGTCTTGCACTTTTCTGGTGCTTCCTCAGAATCTGCACCTCTGGCTGCACAGGGATGTCCCGTTTCAGAACGCTAAATCAGCGCAAAATGAGTCGCTTCTCGTTATTACTGTGTTGGGGCAGCTTTCTGCCGTGCGTCAGCCCCAAAACAACCTGACAGAGGGCAGGGGATGTGCCAGGTGCAGGGGAGGGAGCTCATGGCAGTCATGGGGAGGTTTTGGTGCCGAGGTTGGGTTCTCTCTGTCCGTGACCTGGGGGAATCTCTGAACACCTCTCTAGAGACTTAATCAGGGCTAATATGGCCCAGAGATTATGCTGGAGACAATGGACCTTCGGGAATGATGTGGGGCTTCATTTTGCTGCCGCTATTAATGTAGAATATTTTTTCCCAGGAGGGGAATATTTCACTTCAGCAGGATTATTACTTTCAAGGAGCATTGCTTCACACAAGTGGTGCTGTTTGAACAAGCTGTGTTTGGCAGCGAAGGCTACGGTGTGCTCCTGTGTTTCCTGAGACTGCACAAGGATAGATCTGTCTGGGCTATTTCCAGTTCTTCCTGTCAGATTAATTTCAAGGAGTCAGGAGCATTAACAACTCCTTCGCTTGAAGAGCACTGGCAAGGATTGCCATCTCTTCCCCCTCTTCCGTGCCTTCAATGACACTTTAAGCCTGTAGACCACTAATGCTGCACTAATATACCAAACTGGTAGCATCCCTGAATCACGTGTGCAACAGAGAGGAGGGTTCAAGGTGTACTGGATGATGGAGCCTTCAGCTGTGCTGGCATCTCCTGTGCCATGTGGAGGAAAGGGACGTTTTCACCAAAAGTAGGGAGTTCATGGAGGCATGCAGGGGAGGGCAAAGAAAGGAGGGGGGAAAGCTCTGAGTCACAGACTGCAAGAGCTCGCCAAGTGGGGCACGAAGCTCTTCAACGTAGGAATTAATCGGTTTCTAAGACTTAATGCCCAACAAAGAAAATGGTGGCTGCGTATCAGTGTGCAGTGTCGTATTGGTGTCTCTTCTCCTGGAGATTAGAACTCTGCCAGAAACTCGTCCAAAGAATATAGAGTTTTCCCCATTGTTTTGGACACTCTCGTATCATGTGCAGAGTTGTATGCAGACTGACCAGGAAGGTCGGCTGTAAGCTGTGTATGCCACAGGAACATTTGTCATGCTGTTAAATAGGAACCCGTACTGTGAAAGAGGCTTTATTTGAATTAGGTCCATACATGTTAACTAAAACCGGACAGTTCTTTCTGTATATATTTAACAGTCAGAAAATCTCCTTTATGTCAGATGTTATATAAATTACCAAGCATTTCAAAAGATCTCTCTTGTTTTGTGCAGAGCTATTGTGCTGACTCCCTCCTACCCAAGGCGTTCCTATGCTGATAGCATCTTGTTCTCTTAAGTGAATTTCTTGTAAAATGATTATGTCAGCTTTTTCCGTTTCAACAATTTTTTGTGGTTATAACTTTAAGCTATTTATGTTCCCCATTACAAATTCAATTATTTGATTTGCCATCATTCACCTCTGTAATATTTGGCCATTTGATACACTATACAATGTCATTGCTGAGATTTAACATAACTGTAAAAAGACTAGCGTATTCTAAAGCTATTTGTTTGGAGATGTTGATTTTCAAAGAAGTTAACATATCAATATAACCCTGAGAAACCTACTAGAACATTTTGCATATTGTGACACTTTATCTTCAGTCCAGTTTCTCATTAACAGGCCCTGTTGGTTTCTTACATTGCCAATGAATTATTTATCAATAAAAACAAGAGAATTGAAATATTTGCCACAAAAAGGAAAGAGGGAAGGTTGAAGCAATAGTGGTAATCAACACAGTTGTGGATAAACAGGTATCATAAGCAAGAAAGACTGGCGGGGTGTGGATTTTTCTTTCATGGTATGCAGATGTGTCTAGACTGGCACAAAAAATAAAAAGTGGGTGTTGCTATTTTTTTTTGGCCTTGAAAAATTCCGCTACTGACCAGTCGTCATCCAAATTTCCCTGGCTGATGGGATCTGACAAGATTGCAGCCTATGGGAATATGGCTGCAGGCCAGTAATTTTTTTTTGCTCTTGTCAGGCATCCTCAAAAGGGTAAGGCCATCTGCTTTCCAGCAATTAGATACTCCCCTTTCAATTGTAATATACTGTGAGTCAGGTAATTTATTCATCCCAGGGTAAACGTATACACTTGCAATATGGTGGAAATGAAGAGAACTAAGCCTGGCAGAGGAATAAATTGCTCTTCTGTCCCTTGTCCTGTCCGTGCAGGGCCCCAGCAGCTCAGCCACGCTGCCCCTCTGGATGAGCATGCCTTTCCGCTCCTCGTCTCCGGCTTTGGCACATAAAAGAAAGCTATCGTTGCCCAGTTACTGCAGGATCTCCGAAGGTCCATGGTTATTTGGTTTCAATGTTTTCAGGAGTCCGTGAAGATCTAGGTAGGTGGTGGGATTCAGGTCAGTAATGTGGCTGGTAACGGTGAAAGGAATACAGAGCAGACATGGCACAAGAAAGTAGAGTATCAGGGAAACCAAATTAAACAAACAGAAATATGGACCAGTGAAGTGAATAGAGGACAATTTTGTAGTGGACAGTGTTGCCTGGCAAATAAGATTCGTTGCCTTTGCTACCAAAAAGCCACCGGCTTTGCATTAAAACAAAGGCAGGGTCTTGACATGGGACACGACCGTGTCCTGTTCTATGGGCGCTGGTTCCAGCAGTGCTGTGTGTGTGGGAGCCTGCCCCTCTGGCAGCAGCGGCCCGGTGGGTGCCCAGGGGCTGGAAAGATGCCGGTGCAGGTTGCAGACCTCCCCTGGGCACTGGAAGGAGGAAACACAGGGATAAGCCCACGCAAACCTGTGAGTGAGGAGGCAGGAACCCACCATAACACCGTGCCCGTCTGGAGAAGCCCTCAGGATGGTGGCAGTTTGCTGCAATCCTCCCACCCACGTCATCCTGGAGGAAGGCTGATGGCATCAACCTTGGGGCCAGGAGGGCGTCTGCAGGGTAAGCGTGACACCAAGGCAAAAGTAGTAGCTATTAGCAGGTTTTCCCATATAATGATTTATGATCTTCTTTACCAACTAGGATGTGAGGTGTTGATAGTATTGTAACTGGGCTAATAATTACTGTTTGTTGTATTTTGATTAGGCTGCTAAAACGTGAATCAGCAAAACAGCAAGGTCTTGGCTCCATGTTTATGGTATGTTCCCTTTTTCCCATAACAAGGTTTTGCGCGCGGCCAGTGGAAGAACGTCCGGCTTTGCTGGGAGTTAGTTCCATGTGGGAATGAAATCTTTGACTGACTTTGAACAACTTAGTGTAGAAAGAGCCAGATTTAAAGATCCCAGGCTATTAACAGACTAAGAAATAAAAGTCTTGTGAATATTAATGAAGCCTCCAGAAATAAGCTGAATGTGTCCTCTTAACTGTATTTCTATATAAATGGTAATTATAAAATTGTTAGAGAGCGAGAGGTCAATTGAAAATTTCTCTGGAGGAGAATTCTGGTTCCGAGCCCTTTTTTCAAGATTTGGACAAAGTCTGATACAAATCTGATCGCAAGTCTCTGGTTGACAATATACTTTGTAATAGTAAAATGAAGGAAAATGTCATAGCTGATCTGCTTCAAATGTTGGAGAGACTCAGAAAAGTTTATCCCACTTAAATTAAAAATGTAAGAATTTTGTCTTGTATTTGAGAGTTCGTCCCAATTATAGCGTGTAGCTTTCATGAACACACATTGGTCAGTTTTCACTTGTTGGAACTGGTTTTAGAGAATATGTGTTCAAGAGATATATACAACTATTCCTAGAAATCGGACTTATCATTCGCATGCATATGGTAGGAGATATTGAAGAAGTGAGTTGGGAACTAAAAATATCACAGGGCGTTGATCAGAATTAAGAAGATCAGTTCCAACAGAGCAGGTCCTAGAAATTAGAGCGCTCCTGGGAGAAATTAGAAATACTTGGTCATCACAGAATTCAATATGCTAGACCCTGTGCTTGTGTAGATTAGCATTGAAATCAATAAAGCTCTTACGGTTTGTCACAGCTTTTGGTGGTGCTAAATTAGGGTAATATTTATGACAGTACTTTCCTAGTGTTCTGTCTCTCAGAAATGCGTAGATGGGCAGAAGGGGCTTGTGTGCTGTAGAAATGCATCAGGAAACACTGGGCATGAAATGGAGGAGACTAACGGTGAAGATGACACGGTTATAGCTGTACACACTTGATCTGGAAGTACTTCAGTAGCATATCGTCCCATTAACAGACTGAACCTTTAAGAGAGGAGACAGGGTACGGAGCCTTATTGCAGCATTTTCCATCTGCTAAGAAGTTAGATGTTGACATTAATTCCATAGGCTCATGATTTAGCACTCTGTCGTACCTGATGTTTTGTACGCGCCCCCTGGCAACCATCAATTGCAGTGGAGACTGGAATTTGTCTTGCTTTAGGTGAAACAAAGTGATATTTACTGAAATATTAAACAGGAGAACAGATTGCAAAACCCCAGGCTAGACATCACGAGGAGCTTCGTAGACATCTTCAGGGCAATTTTTTTCTACTTCACTTCATAAGTAGGATAAGGTAAACACCTACCCTTTATGAGCAAACATTGCTTTATATAAACCCATAGGCAGAAGATGTTTACTTACTTACAAAAGAAAGTTAAAACCTGATAGAAATGTGATGTATATTACCTCTAACTTAATGGAAATGTGGGGATTCATTTTCATTTTACAGAATGAACTTGCTTCCCACAAATTCTTTGAAAATACACTCTTTGCTTTAAAAAACTTGGATCTAGCTGAATTGAGGTTACAACCCTAAAATATTTCCTAACACTAATCTCACATATTACCAGGGTGATAATAACTTTCTTCAGCTGAGAGTGGTGTAAAGTGAACAGTGAATAGGATTGCTGATCTTTCATTTTTGTTCTTTCAGTCACCTTTTCTGAACACATATGCCGTTAAATCTTTAGCTTAGGAAGAAGAACAGAGATTTGTTAAAGCAGTATTTCACAAAGACAAAAACTGGGGAAAAACCACGGGCTGTTCGTTTTTTGTTTGTGCCCTCCCCCTCCACCCCCGCCATGCTAATATTAAATCATTTTATAAAAAAGGGGGAAAAACCATAAGACTAAAAAGTGCTTCAGAGAAGGGTACTCATCATGAGTGATATTCACAACCTCGTCTGCATGCCCACGCTTCGTGGGGATGAGTAGGAATCCGCAGAGCCTGTGGATGAGGTGTGTAACTCCAGCACATTGACTGTAGGATGCCTAAGCCGAATTTCCAGAAGAGGTATTTGCTTCAATTTGTTTCTCTCTGAGTTACACTTTGAAACAGGCATCACTGGAAGAGTTAGATTTTCATGCTGAAGTTCTTCTGTGTGTGACAATTCATTGAATTGCTCTGTTGGCTGAGTTGGGCGATCTTGGTTCTCCTTTCCTTTCAATATGGTACAGGCAGTTTGGATAATTCCCAGCCAGAATCCTGGTCTCTGTTTGAGAGTCGGGAATGTAATCTGATTTTTTTCTTTTTTTTTTCCAATTTTTTTTTTTTTTTTATAAATTCCATTTCTGGGGCATTGTTTCTATGGTAGAATGGAGATCCAAGGTCTCTCTGGAAAGGGTCCTCTAAGCCTGGCTCTTGGGGAAATCTCATTGCAGTGTTGTAACAGCAGCGGTAGCTGGGGCTGAGACTCGTGGCGCTGCTCAGTCCCACTCTCTTTTTATGTGGTGCAGTTTCTCTGGCGTTGGTCTGGTTTAGATGCCACCTCGGGAGGCCATGCACAGGGTGCTGTATGTGCAGCTGAAACTACATTTTCAGTTTGGCACTGCGAGCCCCACCATTGATTCACTTTTATACTACTCAAGTGCGATTTCTGTGGGTCAGCTGTTTTGTACATCTCTCATCTCACCCTTTTTTACTCCCATCAGCAGGAATTGTTTTTACAGTCCCTAATTACCTGAAACAGGCGACGGCCTCAGACTGACAGAGCAACTCTGCTCTGCTGCCCACCTTTGGGTCAGTTTCTGATCTGATCCAAATGTCAAGGTTCAGCCTTTTCCAGTGGTAGCCATTGTGTGAAGCATGAAAGTGAGATCCTATAAACTGGAAAAAGTTCAGATCCAGGCACAAACAGGCAGGATCTCAACTTTACATCTCTGGGCCACAGTACTTGATACTTAGTCCCCTGAGGTACTTCAAAGTGTTCAAGGCCAGGCTGGATGGGGCTTTGAGCAGCCTGGTCTAGTGGGAGGTGTCCCTGCCCAGGGCAGGGGGGTTGGAACTAGATGGTCTTTAAGGTCCCTTCCAAACCAAACCATTTTATGATTAGATTCCCTCTGACCTCAACAAGAACTGAAGGAGTTCAAAAAAACCCCACAGCATTGACCTTGCAATGAACAATGTGCCACCAACACTGCAGTAAGCATTTACATCAGTATTTCCTTCACATGGCTTCAGTCATTTATGAAATGACTTGATTATTCCAGAAGATAAACCGTCTAAGTGAGATTTAGCGCTTTTAATTGGAAAGAATTACATTGTGATCTACCTAATATTTTAGATTAGGTTCATATTTTCAGGATAAGACTTTCTTAAGAACTCATGCCAAGTATACTTACAATTCTTCGTCTATAGCTGTCAATCCAGAAATCAGCCAACAGTGAGATATACAGTACTATAAGAGACAAATATAAGGGAGCAGAAACTTTTTTCTCATACTGTTATCTACCTTGTCTGCTACAGTAGTATTTCAATATATACATGTAGTACTTCCGTACAGATGTATATATATCTTGAGATATATGTATATGTCCTCCTTCTTTCCTAATACAAAACTCCTTTTAACTTCATTGTAACTGCTATACATTTTTCTGTGTACATTTATGTTTTTCAAATGACATAGGCTATTAAATGAAGCCCAAATTCAAGCAAGTAATGGCAAGGCCGTTACTTATTTATCTTACTGTGTGACTATTTCTATGCCTATTTCTAGAAATTAAAATTATAGCCTTGATCAGTTCTTTATTCATCTGTCTTAAATACAACGGTTCAGAACATTTGCCAAGGCTTAAGTTTAAAACCACTCAATTTTTGGCATTGTTTACGGTACTTTCTGTGTATTTGGGAAAGGGTAAGGGAGAGCTTGAGACCCACTGCATTCACATACAAGCTCACACCAGTGAAACTGAACTCTTTGATTAACATACAGAAGGCTTCACGTTTGTGTAGATGTGAAAGTTAGGCTATTTCCACAAAGAACAGAAGGAAATCCTCTCTATTGACTGCTTACCTTGAAATGTCAGCTATCAGTAGCTAAACAGAAAGTGCCTCAGACGCTGCATAAACAGCTGTCATTTCAGCTGACTCCCTCTATCTGTTTGCATTTTACAGAGTTCAATCATCAAAATATTCTTTTTTTCCCCAATGTCTGTCTTTTTCATGTTTGGAAAAAATGATAAGCGTTCGGCATATTCCAATGTTGGCTTTAAAAAAATTATACGAGTATTATCATGCAGCCAAATGGCTGTGTGCTTGTACCTCTATAATCTTATACAACTTCAGTAATTATTGTCGCTTACAAATGACAGTTTTGTTAATTTTCTACAGTGAATGCGATAAAACAAATTTTAAAATGATATTTTATTCAAAAAACAATAGTAGAAACAGTTGAGCTTAGTAAATATAAGTGGGTTCAGATGTTAATTTAAAATGTCTAAGCTACGGCATTTGTATCACACTTGCCAAAAATAATGACTGAGATGTCAAGATGCAGCAGCATACTTTGATTTACTTGTTTCACATAATTAACTTAGTTTTGTTCTCAAGCTCGTATTTGTTTTATGAATTCTGCTTCAGATTTAAGAAATGTTTGTGCTAAAATTCATTTTTTATTTTTCACCTCTACCAATCACTTCAGTAAAAGATTTTACCTCTTCTTCTAACCATGCTAATGCCATCCTGCTCTTGTGATTGCACCAGCGGTATCAGTACAGCAACATACTTGGTTAAGTTATTCCAAACCACCAATTCCAATTCATTTCCTTCCATTTTGTACTTTGTCACTGATGTTTGTGTCTACACTGAACTCAAAAGCAGTTTCCAGCGTGCTCTGGTTTTTGCCATCTCCTGTTTTGCAGGTGGCTTCATGGAATAGCTTAGAAGCAGGGTGCTACCTAATGAGGCAGAGATTATTAGAATCCATTTAAAAATACTGTTAATTTATCATGATGTGGTTTAGCTTTTAAAATCATGATACTAATCAATTAATGAAGAAACCAAGCCCAACCTTAAAAAATGTTACGTATCTGTCATTCTGTGACAATATTTATTCTCCTATGATTGGTACAGTGCTGTTGACACAGAAATACCTTGTCCGTGGTCATATATACAAACATGAAAAAATCCTGCATGTGGTGAGTCAGTCTGGAAAAAAGAATAATTCCCACACAAACAATGTCCTTGAAATATCCGTAAGCAATTTATAAAAAGATTGACTTCGCTGTATTGGGTTTGCGTGGCAAGGTTTTGGTAGCGGGGGTCTACAGGGGGTGGCTTCTGTGAGAAGCTGCTAGAACCTTCCCCTATGTCTGATAGAGCCAATGCCACACAGCTACGTCACTGGCCAAGGCTGAGCCCATCAGCAACGGTGGTAGCACCTCTGGGATAAGATATTTAAGGAGAGGGGAAAAAAACCTGTGGAACAACCTGCAACCAGAGAGAGGAGTGAGTATATGTGAGAGCAACAACTCTGCAGACACCAAGGTCAGTGAGGAAGGACGGGGAGAAGGTGCTTCAGGTGCTGGAGCAGAGATTCTCCTGCAGCCTGTGGTGAAGACTATGGTGAGGCAGGCTGTCCCCCTTCAGCACATGGAGGTTAATGGTGGAGCAGATACCCACCTGCAGCCCATGGAGGACCCCACACTGGAACAGGGTAGCTGACAGGACTTGTGGCCCCACAGGGGACCCATGCTAGAGCAGTCTGTTCCTCAAGGACTGCACGTCATGCAAAGAACCCACGGTGGAGCAGTTCATGAAGAACGGCAGCCCGTGGGAAGGACTCGTGTTGGATAAATTCATGGAGGACTGTCTCCCATGGGAGCGACCCTGTGCAGGAGCAGGGGAAGAGTGTGAGGAGTCCTCCCCGTGGGGAGGAAGGAGCAGCAGAGACAATGTGTGATGAACCGACCACAACCCCATTCCCCATCCCCCTGGGCTGCTTGGGGGAGAGGAGGTAGAGAAAATGGTGAGTGAAGTTGAGCCTGGGAAGAAGGGAGGGGTGGGGGGAAGGTGTTTCAAGATTGGGCTTTATTTCTCATTATCTTTCTCTGATTAGTAAACTAAATTAATTTTCCCCAAGTCGAGTTTGTTTTGTCTGTGACAGTAATTGCTGAGAGCTCTCCCTTCTAGAGGCTCCAGGAGCTCAGGAAACTTAACTGTCGATGTCCCTCTGTGATGCAAAAGGGGTTTATCAATTGGGACTTTGGTAACCGTGAGAATTAATGACTAGAATCTGTGAACTGTCCCAAGAGTTTAACTGGCAGCATGGTCCAAACAGAAATTATTGTAAACTATTGAGGAAGTGCAAGATATGATGAGTATTTTGCCTTTTCGTATGGTGAGTATTTCATATTTTTGTTATGACGAGTATTTTATATTTTTGTTGTCGTTATTACTGAGAAACTGTGTGATTCCTGCACTCTACCCCTCTATCATCAGGAGTGCCTGGGGTGCACCTCTTCTGTGTGACAAAGCAGAGGTCCTTCTGTTCATTCGTAGCACACTTCCTTGTCAGCAAAGTTGTTTTTAACAGCATTGCCATGAAAGAGAGAATAACAACGCTGAGAAGTTTGTAAGCCCTCTCTGGAAATCTGTGGAATTTGTTTGTTTAGGACCTCCATAATTGTTCTTGCATTTTGCTCCACGTTGAGGATCATGAAGCCCCGTGTCTGAGAAGATAATCGGTATCTTATCTAAATTAAAATCTAAATTAAATCTATGTGCCTTGTGGTTCGACCTTTTCTTTTCAGTGTCTGTTTTATTGTTGGGCTGAATTCACTCTTGTTTCAAAGAAGGTGCAGAAATGCTAAAACCTCCAAAAGAATCAGTCAGAACAAAGCCATCCCATTCAAAGGAAGAATGAGAAGAAATAGGAAGAGCAGGCTGGGGTATCCCGTTACCCTACTCTCATCATTTCCCTTCCTTTTTACTAGAGATGTGACATGATGGGAATGCTGTAGGTTTTCAACAGGCGAAGTAAAATAGGTAAGTACTGTCTACGTTTTCCAAGCTATTTAATTTAAATGTTTCTATATAATTGTAGTGATCACGTGGAAAACTAAACATGACATTCCTCTTTATCTGGCATCTGCCTTTCAAACTGGATGAGTGAAGTAGAGTCTGAATGTAAAGTATTTCTGGGGAGGGAGGGGAAGGTGGCAAACAGCATCTGTCTTCCAAACTATAAACTTAACCTTACAAATGAAATGTAAAAGAAAAACGTTGGTGGTATTTCTTGTATCAAAAGTAAAGATGCTGTGAGTATTGACAGGACTGTGACTGGGTCTGCGGATCAGTCTGACCGTTCCCATCCCATGCCAAGTCGGGAATGGCCGGCAGGTTCTCTCCCTCGTGCTGGTCTAGGACCCATCACGTCCCATGGGGCAGGCATGGAGGGGCCCTTCAGGCAGCCACCGCCCTCTCAGGGTGCGTATTGCTGCTTCGGGAATTTGAAGTTCAACGCTATCTCCCTTTTCTCTGTCTGTCCTCGCATAAAGGACCTTGTGTGTGTCCTTGGAAAAGTATTATGAAAAATCCATGCTGTTTTAGTGCCTAGCAGGGAATATATTTGTATTCAGTTTACAGTCAGGAGTAGGGTATGGTAAAGATTATTTAACACTACCAGAAGCAGAATGCTATAGTATGTCTAATTAAAAACGAAGCGTACCAGTTTCAGCTGCTTCGAAGGCAGAAAGTATTTTAATGTTCTGTACGTCACACTATATAATGCAAAAATATACTGTTCCTGCTAACTTTGTTTTGATCTAATGTTCTTCCTATTAGAAACAAATATTTAGGAGCTCTAGAAAGTTTGGTGGTTTTTGGTTTTTGTTTTTTTTTTCCTCTGGCCTGGATGGGAGAAATCTAGTAATTGTTCTTTGCATGAAACCTATAGTCAGCAATTGAGCATTGGCTCGTAACTTTTTAAGAACCTTTTTCATGCTGTGTTGACTTATAAATACAATTCATATTTTTGAGTTTATAGTGAGCCTGTAGGGAGAAAAAAAAAAAAATAAAGCCTTTCAGAATACATTGCGGTATTTAACATAGAATATGAAGTAGGTGTAATAGTTTTAAGGAGAACAAATACAGTAGGCCATGTTCTTCAGATGCATTGCTGTGCTGGGTCTGAGTGGAATGAAGTTAACTTTCTTCATAGCAGCCCGTATGATGCTGTGTTTTGGATTTGTGTAGAACACTGCTGGTGACTCACCAGTGCTTTGGCTACTGCTCAATAGCGCTTGCACAGCATCAAGGATTTCTTTTTGTCCCACTCTGCCCCCCCTCCAGTGTGTAGGCCGGGTTGGGCAAGAAATTGGGATGGGACACTGTTGGGACAGCTATCCTGAGTTGGCCCAAGGGATATTCCATACCAGGTCACATCATGCTCAGCAATACAACCGGGAGAGGTGCTCAGGAACTGGCCGGGCATTGGTCTGCTTGTGGGAGGTGGTAACTGATTGCCTCTGCATCACTTTTTTCCATTTCCTTCACTTACTAAACTGTGTTTTGTCTTGACCTGTGAGTTTTCTTGGTTTTTGCTCTTCCTGTTCTCTCCCCTGTCCGACTTGGGTTGTAAGTGTACTCTACAAAGGCAGGCAGAAATGTGGTTGTGAGGGATGTATGTGGCACTTACCTGAAATATTTGTAGAGAGAAAGTCTGTAAATATTGGAATAAATATGAATTATCACCTTTTAAAACAAATGTGAAGCTGCAAGACCTAGCTGTTTGTCCGTGAAGAATTAGTTGTATGTGAATCCTGTGTGGAGACAGAAGAATTTTAAAAGTTTACAAATCACTGCAATAAACTTACTGCTAGTACAGCTACATGCCTCGGTGTTGACAATAGGTGAAAATACATCAGCTGTGTATTTTACTACTTGTTGCTGTTTGATAGTGAAAGACAGAAGATTTTCGATAGGATTACTATTATATTCTTTTTTTCCCCAGGTGTAATAATGGTGTATAGTTCCTTAAGAAGAATTACGATGGAAGAAACTAATAGGAATCTTCCAGGACCTTGCTACCAACAGTGAAATGTTGAATACGCACGTCTTAAGATCAACCGATGGAATCGCTGGTAAGTTCTTTGTATTTGCTGTTTACACAAAATTGCATTGCAATTATACTTCCGTTTTTCATGAAGTTTCACTGAAAAATATTGATTTGGCTATTAGGTGTTTGGACTTAAAAAAAAACAACAAAAAACCACAACCCACCGCCAAAACCCAATAAAGCATTTTCAAAGACAAAATACATCAAAGTCTAGAAGCTTAATAGTAAGAAATGAAAAAGAAGCAGCTTCGATGAGATTCAGCCATTCAAACAATTCAGTGAAAATTTAGCTAGGCAATGAGAAAAGACTCTTGATGTATGTACTGAACAGCCAATTAAGTATCATTAGTGGGTATTCTTTCCTTTTCATGTTGTGTTATAAAACGTCTAAGGGATAGTGGTAATGCAATGACCTTAGACGCACAGAGACGGGTTTTGTGCTTTCTCTTCTCCTGTCATTCACTGGGTATTGCCCAGTGCTGGAGTAACTGCATTCACTAATTGCTTGACTGCTGCTTTGTGCGCCCAGATCAGCGTGATTTGGCTCCAAGAGCAGATAGGGAAAGATTTCAAAGGGACCTTTGAGTGTTAAACCTGGAAATCATATATATTAGGCTTTGTCTTGAATTGACTTTGGAAAACAGAGTTGCTCCTTTCTCTGAAATTCAGTAATAAGTAGGATTTACGGAGGCAACGATGTCTCGGATCTAGACTCATCTTTTGAGTGTTACAAAATCTATATTTAGAAACAGTTATCTTTCAAAGAAACATCTATACTCTCCTGAAATCTCTCCCTAGACTTTAAATATTGATAATGGTCCCATCCCTGGCTTTTTTGGCAAGAGTGAGGTGCTCAAAGTATTACATTTTTTGAATGAGGAAAATACTCAAGTTAACATCTTGTGATTTTTATTTTATTTATTTTTTCGGACTTGACTAGCCAAGCCTATTCGGTGCCTAAAATAAGTTTGCAGTTACTTGAGTTCAAATTCGCTTTAACTTTCTAAAATGATAAAACCTTACAGCCTGTGAGAATGAACTGTAGTGCATTTGGCACCGTGTCCAGTCGCAAGGGGAAGCGCCGAGTTTCCTCTTCATGGCATAGTCAGAACTACACACCACGGCTGAGAATTGCATCATATTTTCTTTCTGTGTGCCAATGAAAGTGTTATTTGGGAGACCACCTTGCTGCACAAACACAACACCCCGGAGCAACTGCAAATTCTAACCTGCTGTAATACTAGGGTGGATGGCAGTAAAGGCCAAGGCAAAAGTGTTTACTGAATGTAGAGTGTATTTTAACCTGCTGCCTTGCTCAGCGGAGTTCCTCATACATCACTGCCCTCATATGAGTGAGAGATGCGGCCTCGCTAATAACCTTCTAAAAAAATGCTGTTCTCCCAGGCTTTCCTCAGATAACACTTTCTCCCTCTGCAGTATGACTGCTAATCTGAAAGAGTATCCCGCTTGTGAGCAGGATTTTCCCATTTTTAGGAATGGGACTCTACTATTCTTTTTATAGCCATAGTATCTAGTCCTAATTTCCTTTTCATTCACATTTTCTAAAGGAACATACTTACGAGAATTCCTTTGATGTTTAGTTTGTTTACTGTGGCTGAAAGTAATTTCAGTGTAGCAGAAACAACCGATAATTTACTGAATATTTCCACTTCAAATGTTACTGGCATAGTAGCATTAAAGCTGGTTAATAATATAGGTGAAATTATAGGAACGGGCAGTGTAGCTGCTAGCTCTGGGTGACACAATTCCAAAAGCTTCAAGGTAGGTTCTTCAAAGCCCTACTTTCTGTGTCAATGAGTATGAGGTGCATGAGATATGGACAACATGACGTACATAATGAAAATTAGCTAAAAAGAGTAACTGTATGTCCTTTGGTAAATTTAAGATACCAGTGTTTCACTTTTCACACTCTGCAGAATTCCTCATCTGCTACAGGTCTCTCCTTAGGTAACAAATTAATACCTTATGAGCTGCCAGTCTGGAAAAACTTGTGGTTTTGCTGGTTAATGCCCTATTTTTAGATTGAGCTACACTTTCAAAGCCACTTTTGAGCTGTTCATCTAAGTGCATCGTGCAATGGGTGCTTTTTTGCTAGGATGTGAGCAGTTTGCTCTCTTCAACCCTATTGTCCTTTTCTGTTTGTTCCTTCTGTATCCCTATGTCAGTCGGTAACAACACTTTTCCTGTTTGTTTCCTAAAATATCTGGCGTTCTGTTTATTTTGTGAACAGTAGATGTAAAGATTTTTACTGTGTCTTTTCCTGGCCAGATTTATAGTGGAACTATCAAAAATATTTTATAATTAAAAAAAAAAAAAAAGACCTTCAGATACCTCTTTATCTCTGAGCAATGCCTAATACAAAATCCCGTTATGAAATTCAGCATGCTCTTTGAGCTCCTTTGCGTTATACCGGTGGAACTGGCCAAGTGCCCTCCAGCCACAACCACTTCTCTTATGCACAATGACACCATCCAAGAAACGCATGGAGGGTCTTCTAAATAAGAATTCAATATTCCTACATGATCTTGAGCGAAAATGTTTTAAAATATTCCCTCTGGAACAATGCAGGTCTGTACCACTATTCTTGCAGCTTTGCAGTTAAATATAAACAAGCCATAGATGTGTGTGTATTTATTAATTTCTCCAAAATGTATGTAATAAGACACGTATAGCACACCAATCTTGAATCAGCTTCACAGGCATGTTTTTATATCTATCCCTTATGGAATATATATTAGACATTTTGGTGTATGCCATGCTTTGTAGTGTTGGTTAGAAACATCTCAGAAGCATGGGCAATTTGGCTGATCGGCAGAAGAAACACATTCAGTAACCAGTTATGGATGCAATCATTGCACAACGAAATTGGAAATCCACTGATTTATAGACAGAAGCACGTTGTTTTGGCGACATAAATTTTAAAGTTTCAATTGACGTCCCACCAGAGCTTACTCAAGACAGACAAAATGTTGCTTTAAAAACTATGTCATCGTGTCAGCCTGGAAATTTGGATTTTAAAGTGCTGCCTTGAACATGATGATTACCTCAGGAACCTCATCATCCGCTCTCTGTCCTTGGGTGGCCTCTGTAATGACTTCGTTTCCTCATGATCGAGAAGAAAACAATTGTTTGCCTCTGCTTTTCCAAGAGGTAGGTGAGACATGGTAATGGCAGACAGGTTACCATCTGTAGAGGTCGGTGAGTTGGAGTTGAGACCACCGAAGAGCAGAATTCACTTGCAAAGCAGAAAGGGATCCTGTATGTGCTTGGCAGCATAGAATCATAGAATGTTTTAGGTTGGAAGGGACCTCAAAGATCATCTAGTTCCAACCCCCCTGCCCTGGGCAGGGACACCTCCCACCAGACCAGGTTGCTCAAAGCCCCATCCAGCCTGGTCTTGGAACACTTCCAGGGATGGGGCATCCACAGCTTCTCTGGGCAACCTGTTCCAGTGCCTCACCACCCTCATAGTGGAAAAATTTCTTCCTGATATCTAATCTCAATCTAAGCTCTTCCAATCTGAAGCCATTACCCCTCGCTCTATCACTATGTGCCCTTGTAAAAAGTCCCTCTCCAGCTTTCTTGTAGGCCACCTTCAGATACTGGAAAGCTGCTATAAGGTCTCCCTGGAGCCTTCTCTTCTCCGGGCTGAACAACCCCAGCTCTCTCAGCCTGTCCTCATAGGAGAGGTGCTCCTCTCCTATGCCGTGCTCCAGCATGGCACGCTCTGCTTTCTTGAAGGCAGAGCAGCAAGTTTTCGCAAGCTCTTAAAATGAGCCACCCTGGTGGCGAGAAGATAATTTTTCTCACATCTTCTACTCACGTTGGTGAGAAGTTACTCTTGTGAGCTGAAATTAGTCAGACCAAGTGAAGGAATTAATTACAAGCTGGCTCTGAGCATGCATATATTTTTAATACACTGTAAATCAAATTTTCATTACTTCAAATTGCATTTAGAGATGATGTGTTCAGTAAAAAACAAAGGAAATATAAACTTCTCCACTAATCGGTCTGGTGTAATGTACTGTACGCTGCACAGCATCTGAAGGGCACCACATGTATCACAACACAATGCCCGTGTAGGATGCTCAGCTGCGTTTTGCAGTGTTGCCTCTTTGAAGTGTCCTGCTCTTTCATTAACAGCTGTATCACACTTGAGAAGAGCTAATGATAAAAAGATTTCCTGGCAAGCGGCTTCTTCTGTTAAATGGGGAATGTGATGTGTTTAGCATGTATAATTTAGCTAATTTGTACAAGAAACACATTACTTAATCAGCTGTAGATTTGGTTATTGCATGATAAAGATGGCAATCCATTAATCAATTTATAGACATAAATACATTATTGTTCAAGAAAAAAACCAAGGATTTAAACACCCTTGAATCAATAAATATAATTAAAACAATGGTGTGTTGCAGTCATTTATTTGATTGTCCTACAGCTGTCTGACGCGTGGTGAGATTACTGAAGCATGGAGCCAAACAGCCAACACTACATTTAGTTTCGTTTATTGAAATAATGAAAGGGTATTAATGATAAAGTACAGAAGTGTGTAATAGAAAGTAATGTACTGTGAAATAAAATTATGTTTGGAAATCAAGAAGAATACAACAAAAGTTAAAGCCTCAAATACATTTGGAAAACACTTTGTATTGTTTGAATAGAAGAATGGCTTTGATGTACAGGCTATGAAAAATTACAGGGATGTGTTATAGACGTATGAGTAAGGTGAAATCAAATTACTTTATGAAAAAGCAAATACTGTCCTTAGGTTTTTCTTGCAGTCCTAGAACTGGCAAAAAGGGATGGAAATGCCCACATGCTATATACTTACTGACTCAGGTTTGCATATTCACTGAATCAGGTTTTATATCCTATATTTTAGGAAACCCGTGGCAGTCATTTTTTGTTAAACTCTAGTCAGGGGAGACACAGAGAAATACCTGTAACAGACGTGATTCCAGGATGAGAATATTCATGGGCTGCCATTTGAAAAAAAACCCTGAAATGAATGCACATATCATGGGCTTCTAAATTAATCATGAACACTTATCATGAGTGAACAAATAATTTCTCTTTCAAGTAAGAGAAATAAGATGTTTCTTGAATCGTACTTGCTTAAAACCAACGGAAATGTAACAATCCTAAATTATTGGCTGATAAGACAACTGGTGTTTGTTTAATGACAGTACAATAAAAAGATGCTTTCTTTCTACCATTTTGTGTTTCAGCAAAACGGTAGATAAATTACAACTACACTATTGAATACGCCACGTGTTCTAACAAACTGCTGTCAAGTTCGTACTTACGAGCAGAGCCTATTTATATTCCTTTTTGTAGTACAGAGATTGCCTACCTGGGCTAGCAAGATTCTAAAATGGGTGCTTAAAACCACTTCCTCATTCTGAATCTCAAAATACTGAATTCTTGAGCACCTGTGTTGCTAAAAACTGAATATTTATCGCTTTTGAAACTCAGATAAACAGCTGCTAGTAAGCCTGAAGTACTGTTCGTTACTTTTCAGAAATTCACAGTAATATTATTTGCTTTTAAAGATATACGGAAAATTAAACAAAGGTCCATATTTTTAAAAGCATACTTCTCTAGTATCAGTCTCTTGATTTCATGCCCAAGTCTAAGAACTTTAGACTATTTTAAACTTCATTTTTCAAAATAGTTTTCTCACAACTATCCCGGTGATAGAATACGATCTTGAGAAATAAAAGACTAAATCCACGAAACTCTTCCCACCTTCAGAGAAATAACTCCCATAAACATTGCATTTGGCTCTATTTTCAGTGCAGTTGTGGTACTGATGGCAGTAATTACAATACACTCATTGGAATATGACAAAGCTGTTAAAAAAGCTACAAACATGTCATGTATGGCAGTTGCCTGGAGACTGTGCAGCGACATCACCGTTGTATTTTCCATAGCTTGTATTGTTCTTGTCTTGTTCTTCCCCCAGAATGACTGCTTGGTTTTGAATTCGGTGGAGTTTATAAGTGAGGAAGATGGCATCTGATTTCTACAAAATATCCTAACAAAGACGCAGCACGCATAAGCATCATTTGCAGTCTTCATGTATGCAGCACTTAAAACTTGTAAATATTTCAGGTAAGAAAAACACCAAAGATTGTATGTTCAGTGATCACGTTGTCTTCAAAAAGAAGAATATGTCTTTGGCGTGGATCTTTGCAAAAGGTTGGAGGTAAAGTTATATTTATTAGCTCTGAATCCAATTGTTTCCATTTCAAGAGACTCTTGTATTTTCTTTACCGTATTTCTTTTCTAAGCCACCTTCTAGTGACGAGGAACGAACGAGAGATGAAGTCATTGGCCTGGACTTGGGAGACCTCAGCACTACCCTGCGAGTGCTTCCTGTATAACATTGGAAACATTACTTCTTTTCTCTTGGCTTTTTTTCAGATCATTTTCTATGAAGTCAACTTGTGTCATGACAACCACGTTCTCTAAAGTCAAAGGAGCGAGAAGACATCTAAACCATCTATTATCTAAGAACGCCTGGCAACCTATGCGGTCAATAGACTGTCGTCGTTCACGGTGAGTCATACACTAATTTGTATGACAATATCAATTTTTCTAACAGGGGGAGCAACAGCCAGGTCTTACGAAGATTATTTAAGGGGCAAATTGAATAAGGCCATAGTGGCATTAGAACATTATGAGTAAAACTAGAGGCAATACATTTTCTGCGCACCAGTCATGAAAAGAGGTAGCATGGATGGAGCAAACAATATGAAATGAATCCAGAAATATAAAATAACGAGCTGTGTATGCTTTGATCTTACTGGGGCATTTAACCATCAAAGGTTTCTATGCACCAAGGAAACCTGAAATATTTACATCGTCATCTCCTGAGGCTTTTTCCACTGGAAAAGCATACTGGGAATAAGGCACAAATCTCTCTGTGTAGCTTCCGTGAGGGCAGTAATTGTGGATCTGTGTTGGAAGCAGCCACTTTTGTATGGCACGGTGGGGAGCTACAGCTCCTTTCGTGGAGTAGGGCCTATTTACACCTTGAAAGTAACGGCTTTCTGAGCCTCCCAGTACCAGAGTTGGGTATTTAAAAAGTCAATAATTTCTTTTAGAAGAAAGAAAAAAAAAAAAAAAGGCACAAAACCCCTTTTGCTCTTCAATTTACATAACTTTTTGGTTTGTTCTGCTGGTTTTGTTAGAGTGAAAACAAACATAGACAGTGATGTCTGCTCTCTAAAGAAATTTTAATCCAAAATAGAACTAGAAGCAGCAAACAGCAGTAAGCAGCAAACAAAGGGAAACAAAGGAAGTGTGTAGGCTTTGAGAAGAAAAACAGCTTATACTGCACATTAGATGAGTATTATTATGGTTCCTAACTACACTTAATGTAATTTCCCATAGTTTTATATTGATGAAGAAGGCACATTGACAAAATATTTTAAGTGATAGATACAAACTTGAGATGCTCAGCCGCTGCAGGATAATTACTCAATAAATACTCAAAGAGAACAAAAGAACAACTAGGAACACAGAGAAGAGAACTGCAAACTCCAGGCTGAACGGTTCAGTGGAGCTGTTTTCTGCTTGGGTATCTGGTATCTGTTTTCTCACAGGTTTAGATCTATACTACACTGGTCATTGATTTCCAATCTCAAGGCTTCTCAATATTTACAGTAGTGCAGCTTCCCGCGCAGCTTCCCGCGCAGCATCAAGCTTTTCTACCGTCTAAACATGATCTTTACAGTCCTTTTTCAGTAACAGTCACTAGCCAGGGCTACTGTAACTCCTTGACACTTGGTCATAACTTGCACATTCTTATTTTCCAAACGCTAACTAAGCGACGAATGAGGCAAAAAGCTGATGATACGAAAAAACTGCATTGTCTGACTCTGGTCTGCTGACTTGAACTGCACAGTTTTCCTGATATTTAACATGAATTGCATGGCCTCATTCGGGAATGGCACGATAGGTTTAAGTATAACATAACCGAGTTCACGTTTTGATTGTGAAATGAATACTGGGGAAATGGAAGATACTTCATGGCTGTGAGCTATAGGCCCGCTTGCTGTCAGTGCCACAATTGATGGCCCCGTCAGCAGGGTAGCAGTGAGATAGTCTTTAGCAGCTTCTCAGGAAGTCCAATTTAATTAAAAGCTTATCTCTTAATACAACGCCAAGCTTCTATATGACAAAGAAGTGTTTCCCACCATGTAAGCTTTCACAGCATTGCACTGAGCAAAATGTTGACTTCTCTCTAGTAGAGGAAATTACTGTTTTGCCTTTGTTTTCTATGCTGCTGCATGAATGAGGGGTTTGAGAGAGTTTTTGTTTTCTTTCCTACATGCTTTCCAAGATAACCAGACCATGAAAATCTGAGAAATAACTTGCAATGAGGCTTATTAAACTTGCGTAAATCTGATTTTTATGGAGCCTGCACCGTGCCTTTCGCTTTGAAAGTAACAGTAAGAAGCTAATGTGAACTTGCAAGTAGATTAGCAGGCTCTTGCCACAGCATGTTTTAGACTTTAGGTCCAAGGAAGACTCTGGCACTCAAGTTGCTTAAGTGGTCTGATTGTAGTTTTCATTTTCAAGAAGTAGGAAAATAGCATGCAGAGCTCCTCGGAGCTTCAAAATTTAAGTGTCGAATTATTCACTAGAAGAGTAACTCATTTTTTTAGAGGACGTTAGTAAAAGGAAAACCCAGACACTACTACTGTGAGTTCCCAACAGGTTGTAATGCTAACCATTGACATGATTTGAGAACTGCCTAAAAGGCAAGGAATCCTTTGAGACCGCAGTTTGACAATGGCAAATTTTAAAAATTGCATGTGGAAGAAAATGGAAGCATCTTTCAAATGTATTTAAAAAAATTAATTTACTTCTCTGTGTTTATAGCATCTACCTTTAGATGGATCTATTTCCCGCAAAAGTCATGCATATGTCACAAAAGTACTTCATGAATGTACATCATGGTAGGTTTTGCCCATTTTGTTTGGAGCAATTTCACTTTATATTATGAACAAAGCTTTGAGTAACTGCTACATTAAATGAACAAAAATTGACCTGTGAAAAGGTAACGCACCTACCAAAGACCTTATTCCATCTAGATCCACCAGTCCTGTAACGTTATTCCTGGTAGACCCCATGGGGAAAGTGTGTAGAGTAGAGCCTTAGTGACTATTGCACGATGCCAAAGTGTACCAAGTGTCAAGAGCTTTTTCATATTATTTCCAGGCTTTCTAGGATACGTACTGTCTATTGCTACAGAGTTCTTTTTTTATTATCATTAAATTTGCTCATCTTCCTTTTGTTTAAAAAGGAATGCAAACTTTTCTCACTTACCTGCGTAGCTAACATATGAATTTAGTATGAAATTACAAGAGAGAGAACTAATATAGCTCTTCTGGTATTAAGACCATACAAAAATATTTCAAAAAAACGTTTTTGAAAAGGCATGTATGGTACTCTTTTTGTAAAAGGAAGCATTTCTGTCTAGTAGTTGTCCTCGCATTATACACATACCACTACTGTGGTAAAAACACACAAAATTTTTGTACGTTATGTACAAAATATTGTACACAGTGTTGGTTACCTTATGTTGCAGAGCTAAGGACAGTGGAGAGAAGAGATATGTAGCTCTTCCCTGATTTCCCCATAAACCCACTTGTTTATACACATGGAAATCATGACAGTGACTGTAGCATCCGAATTGCCAAACGTGTTGGAAGACAGTGAGGTATTCCACGTTTTCTGTAGCCTCTTGAGAGCTTTTACTCCTCCTGTCCTTGAATAAAACACTGTATTCTTATTATCATGAAACATGGAGTTATCAAAGGAGTCATAAAAAGCCTTTCCCTTGAAACTCCATTTGATGACTTTGAAAATACAACCCCACTTATAGGAGAAAATACCAAGGGAAACAGTCTTGGATTGACTCCCTCTAAAGGAAGACTTTAAAAAAATAATACTCAGTCTTTAAAGTTATTAGGAAAGCTAATCATTTCCCACAGCTGTCAAAGACTTGTTAAACATTACTTGTACTTATTCAAAGAAAAGGCTGACCCAACTTTTCCTCTGAATTATTAACTTGTTCTCTTAAGAGTTGTCAGAAGTGAACAAGAGGTGGCTGAGATAGCTCTCCGGCCAAAATTCCAGTTGAGTGAATGAGTTGAAAACATACCATGGCAAATGCCAAACATAAGAGATGGAAATATCATCTCAGTCTATTCCGTGAATTCATATCAAGAATTGACTTTGCAGTTCAGGGATTTCCTATAGCCTTTGACATCCCTGCTGGGAGCTGATACTGGAGCTCTCTAGAAGGGACCTGAAGCAGGGGAGGAACGAGCAAGCCGGCCCCTGCAGAGCTGCTTTCCCTGTGACAGTGGTGGAGGGAGGGTTTCAGCATGGCTGTATCGCCTTCCAGGAAGGAATGCCTTTCAGAAACGTCCCGCGTAGAAGCGGCTTTCTGAAGTCCATGGTTGCTCTCGGGAGTCTGCAGGAGCAAACAGCCTCCTGCCCGCCCTGGCATCTCCCTGTGGGATGCGCCTGCTGGGTCTGGGCATGGAGTGAAGAAAACATCGCCTGTGTTTTGTAACATGGACTTTCAGTTTCTCAGGGAAAAGCTAGATTTTTACAGTGTTCTCTAAAGCTCGGGGCATGGGAAACGATCACATGAGGAATATTCCTCAGGGAGTGGCTCTGCAGAGACATATGTTGTTCTCTTTCTGTGATATGTTTATATTTTTGAATTTCATCTTCTGCTACTGTCGTTATCATTTTTTTACCAAGAATTACGCAGTGTGGGAGCACACCTACTCTACTCTACAGAGAATTTCTTCATCTTAAGAGCTTCTCGGTGTGAGTGGCCATCCAGGCTGCAGATTTCTTGTCGTCAGATTTTAGTAGTAGTGTGATCTGTTCTTGAGTCCCTCAGAGAAGTGGATTACCCGTATTAAATTTCCTTTAATGTTTTTTGTTTGTTTGTTTGTTTTTAATTTTAATCTGTGCTTCTATATCACTAATTCTTTTTTTCATTTGGATGAAACCAATCCTCTGGATCAGTAGTGGGGTATATCCATGTACACACAGACCTTATACGGGGTATTTAAATTGTCTTTCAGCTCTCACTTTTTACCTTCTATATTTATAATATTACCTCACTAGGTTATGAATTGTTCTATTTCACTTCCACTTTATTCCCTGTTGATGAGTTCCCTGGATCATAACCTATAAGAGACCGAGGCTATGAGCTGCTCTGGAGACCTTTCCTGCATATAGTTATGGCACGTCCCCTCGCATCAGGAGCGAGGGAGTGTAACCGTGTGGGAAAGGCTGGGCCATAGAGAGTCAGCATCACACCTGCCCTGTACAACTTAGAAATCTGCCGTTCTGGCAGCCCCTGGTGCAGCAGAGCTGGGGAGCCAGGCAGGAGAGTGGCCAGTAGCTCCGGTACTATAAGGATTCTCACAAACTCTTTGCATAAATATATAGCAACGCAGTAGTGATTTTGTCAGCCTCTTGGTTTCGTGGATCCAGAGCCACTCTGTGTCCCCTCCACAAGGTCTGTTGCTGTCCCTGCACCAGTTGCCGTCTGGTCTTCCCTGCCCAGCTGCCCAAACCATGCACCAGAAGGGGCACTCAGTAGGTGTTCGGTGACTTCTACCAGTATCATCACTTTTATATTCTCAAAACTTGTCAACGGCAGCTCACCGCGGCAAGACACAGTACCAGCGTGAAGATGGGGGAACGCTGCTTGTGCTGTCAGGCAGAGCAGACCTCTGGGTCACAACAACGCTGTCAGCTGTGTCTGTGCGCCACCAAAAATACAGTCATCAATGGAAGGTGCTTAGATGTGCTTCTCTGGATTTCTTTCAGAATGAGAATCGTTGTGTTGCTTAATTGTCAATGAAAACACGGTTCAGATCATGCTCACAGAAAAGGTGGCACTCGGCTGATCATTCCCATTGCAGGGAAGAAAATCATTCCTATTCGTGGTCTCAGGAGATGGCTGGGCATGGAGCAAACTCGGCGAGGTCTGGAGAAGAATCTTGAATTATTAATATTAATAATAACGGTAAGTCATAAAATTTCTCAGAGATTCCTCTACATAATTTTTGTGCATTGCCTAAATTCTGGAAGTGGTTGATTATATTCAGCAAATTTATTAGCCATCAAAGTTTTACATTCAATGCTGATTTGTTAAGTATTTCAATAGAAATACAGATGAGCAGTGTTTGGTTCTATTAACAAACAAAATATTGGCAAAATCCAGTTCATTAGCGTGCTTATTCCTTACACCTTACAGACAAGTGGAGCTTCTGTTTCAGCCTGAGGAGTCTGATGAAATGACTTTCTAATCCTACAGCCTGTTTCATATTCATGGAGGTGATTTATGAGAAACGAGGGGAGAATCTGCACAGAGCTTTAGGAACAGCTCAGATGCAAACTGAAGTTTCTGCGTGGTAAGAAACATTGGTGATAGCCTGACGTTGATCTTGAAACCTACAAATGCCAATGTGTTTGGATTGTGGGATTTAATTTGGGCTATTCCAGAGGAAGGAGCCAGACATTAAAAGTTAATCCAGTCAGAGACTGTTATTTCCCCACTAGTGTCCCCAAGCCTAGGTTGACCTTATTTCAATGCCATTTCTACTAAACATTCTGAGGGCAAAGAGCAGGTTTTTCTTGGCAAATGAGAAGTGGTCTTATCATTATGGAAATATTTGTGACAGCTTAAAGTACCTGGCACTTTTTGTTATTTACAGCTTAAATTTGTCATGATACAGGTAGCTGTGGAGGATGTAACTAGTGAGAAGTAAAGTCTTGGGGGTGCGGGGGGGGTTGTTCAGACTCACCTGGAAAGGAGATCTGGTAAACGTGGGAGAACAGAAGCACTCATGAATGATATCTAAAGGAGTAACATAACTTCTCCATGTGTAAAAGATACCTAAGTTTATGATCCAGGTATGATATTGTTGGCTGCAAAATCAGCGCCTTCTGCTTGTTATTTCTTACGACTCCCAAATTCTTTATCGCTGCTTTCCAAAATAGTCACACATCTAGTATATATGTATTGCTGACATCTTGTGTTTTAGATAAACTAAACGACTGTCCCCAAAGATTGTCTGATCTGTGTCTTTGCCTGCTTTTTCAGTGCTTACCGGTCTGTCAGGCCTTACATCATCTGCAGATCTTCTTCAGTAACCTTTTAACGTCTTCCGAGTAAACAGTAGATATTTAGGATAATCTCAGTGTGTGAATTGCTCTGTGGAGGACGCTACGGGTATCACAGGGGTTTGCCTGTCTATCTACAGTTGTCTAGCACCGCTGTAGGTGCTGTAGGGTATCTGAGATGCCTGCACGCTTGCTGGCAGCTACAACACAGGACCTGGTGGAGATCAGATCTGCACTCTTGTAGGATGGTAGAGCAAGGTGTTTGAATGCCTCCCAAAGCAACTTGAGAGGAGATCCACTGCAGGACAGAAATCCTGCTGGCGCATCGTGAGACCTATTTGTCATCATGCAGTTCGTCCGCTGCCTAATTCTGCATCTCACATCAATCCCCTCAGCTGCCCTGTGACTTTGATGAGGCTGAGTGATCCAGATCGATGATAGCAGGTTTTCACAGGCATAAGTTCACCTTCCATTGTCACCATATGCCACGGGAAGAATTTTTTATCCTTTTTTTTCTATACTCTTGCGTCAACTCTAAATATAATGGTATGTTATGCATTTAATATATGAAGGTAGTTCGTTTTTTGAGGTGAGTTTCATTATTGAGCTCTCCTTGCTTACTTCTTACTTCTAAATGACATTTACAATGCTAAACATGGGAAGTTTTGTACACTGTGTGATACTGCGGAATATAATGATATGATTCAGGTGCAAATTGAGGCTCAAAATGAAGCATAGTGCTCCCAGCATGTTTACGTAGTTCTATGTCATTATTCAGCCTGGTTGCACAGTCAAAAGTGTCTAAATGTGACTATAGGTAGAAAAAAAGCAAATGCATTTAAAGGATTGTCAAAAAAAAAAAAAGACATCGTACAATCAAGAGCGTGTTCATGTGTGCGTCTCTGTGTCTGTATATCACAGAATCACAGAACGGTTTGGGTTGGAAGGGACCTTAAAGACCATCTAGTTCCAACCCCCCTGCCGTGGGCAGGGACACCTCCCATTAGACCAGGCTGCTCAGAGCCCCATCCAGCCTGGCCTTGAACACCTCCAGGGATGGGGCAGCCACAGCTTCTCTGGGCAACCTGTGCCAGTGTCTCACCACCCTCACAGGAAAGAATTTCTTCCTAATATCTAATCTAAATCTCCCCTCTGTCAGTTTGAAACCATTGCCCCATGTCCTATCGCATACGCATACATGGACACAACAGCTGTATATTGTTACCACAGGTTCTTGCTTACGAAACTCAAGCCAAATGAAAATGTGTTTTTCACAATACGTGTTACTCCTGTACCCTCCCTGTGTTACTTGTGTGCTGCAGCTGGTTTCAGTGGCTGGCTGGTTTTTGCGCCCTCCCGTAGTGCTGTTATGTAGCGGATTTCTAGCATTGCTGAGGATAGTTTGGATCATTATGTATATCCTCAGAAAGAAATTTGTCGTTACTGAGGTTAAAAGTAAAATCACAGAACCGTTGAGATTTCTACTCATTCTCACGATTTTGTGTTACTATCTGTAATTAAAAACCTCACTTTTCTGTTCGCTAATTTCTTCTGCCGAAATTCGTAGTGAAATACAGGAAAAGAAGTCCCCGCTCAGAAAAGAATCTTCTGGTAATATTACAGGTTTTATTCCCAGTTTAGATACAGCATTATTCCTTTCTGTGAGAAACAATAAAAGTTTCAACAAGACCGCTTTCTACTTAAATACGTGCAAAATGAATGTGAAAAAAAACCAAACAAAACCCAAACCAAAAAACCAGCTAGTAACTAAAGCAAATTTTTTTTTTGTCTTGTGGAAAAATCATGAACCTTTGCTATATTTGCTTTTCGAACTGCTTGGCAGAATAAAGGAGCGTGCGGGAAGGAATATAATAATTCAGTTTGCAATACAAAAAATGTGATCTATTCTACTAATAAGTTAACAGGCACAATATATGATATCGGTGCACTAGAGCTACATGAATACACTATTATAAGAGGGAATTTAAAAAATCTTGTTGTGATAGCTTCCGTATGGAAATGGTTATCCCATAGTTACATTCATGAGAGGAAATCAAATGCAATCTCAGATTTTTAAAAGACTGCATTTGTTGTCTATTGACACAATAATAAGAGGGGGGAATTTCAAGTACACTACCAGTATAGTAGGGAGATTTTTCTTTTTTTTTTTTTAAACTTTGATTATAAAAGCTTGGAGAAAGGAAGGGGAGATTCTAGGAAGCCTTTAAATTTAGAATTTTTTTTTTTTTTTCTTGCCTCCCACATGGGTACAGACCATAAAATCTGTGACCAGGAAGGTCAATGTGTTTAAATATAATTCAAATCCACATCCAGGCCTACGGAAAATCTGCTCTGCCAAAATTATCTGCACTCTGTGGTGCAAAATAATGTTCTTGGGTTGCTTTTCAGACAGACAACTTCACACACACACACACAGACATACAGATATATGGGAAAACATTATATTTCCCGCATCGCATAAAGTAGAGAGAGGGTTAATGAGCAAACATTACACGTTGACTTTCTTTGCTCTTATGTGATAAAAGCGTGTCGTTGTGTTTGCAGTAGAAACAGCTAAAACAAACTAAAAATGAATTTTCTTTCTCATCCCCAGCTTTTATTGAGTTTCATCTTCCTGTTCACTGCCATGGGCTATTATTCTGTACACCTGCACTCAGCCAGCAATATAATGAAAAAGAATCAATCTCTGAAAAGAAAGTTATCTCCAGCCAATAACGTTGGGCCACTTTCCTGGGTCCTGCAGTGTTTCCTCCAATTGCCCAAATGCCTTACCATTATAAACTGAAGACAGTCTCTCAGCTGCTCTTCCTGGTAAGTACAAAATCACTGTGCGCCACCCAGGCGATCTAGAATATGATATTAATACTGTGGAATTCATTAGGGCAGAATGAAAACAGTGTTAATTTGTGTATCCAGAATAGGTTGGCTGAAAATTGATGGACAGGAATACCAGAAAACCATTATTTCTGAGAAAGTGGGGGAGCGCTTCAGTATTCCGTGTGTGCATTGTCTTTTTTGTGTTCAAAGCTTCTCGTGCTCTCTTTGTGATTTTTCTCAGTTCAAAATTAAAGTATTGCAGAAATTTATTGATTAGTAGCAAACTTGCAAGGCATTCACTGAGAATATTTATGTTCTAGGGGTTTTGCCCGCATGTACAAGTATTCTGCTCGTGACTGGGTTATCATTGCTGTTGGAATCAGTTTCCCCGTGTTGACATTCATAACTGTCTATTTTAAGTGACCACTCTGTAAGTAACTTTCCACATCATATTCATTTATTTCAGCAAACATTTCTGCTGATAAACTAATTTTCTAGAACGCAAATATGTAGGTAGTACGGACTACCTATATATTGTAAACATGTATTTATAAATACCTATATATTTGTAAATATAATGAGGTTTTGACTGCCTTGAGAAAGTATGCCTACCCTCTTGTGTAGAAGCAATATATAAAATATAATATCACTACTGTAAGTGTATTATTTCCACGTTCGCCTCACAGTAGATCTGGAAATAACGAGCCTGCTGGGTCATTGATTCAATAGTTGCCGTTGACAGGTGTTTGGGTACACTTTAATGAGTGACTCGATCGCTGCTCTAAACGAATGGAAACTGGGCAGTAATTTAGCAAATGTAACAGCCCTGGCACAGCGCGCTTGCTGTCAGGAGGGCAGAACTGACTGTTACTCTGCAGGACTTCACAATCAGGAATATTATTAAGACCTTTTTTTTTACATTTCCACCTTTTGAAACTGCAACTGAAGAACATTTCAAAATTGATTGTAAAACACTTCTGAAATCTTTTCTTTGGTGAAGACACTTCTGCCAGAACTTAATGACAATTAAGACGTGTCAGAAGTGTTATCTCAGGTAGAGTTCATTTCCACTGAGTCCAAGACAAATTTGTCAGCGCGAGAACCAAACGTCGCACTCCAAATTTCTTCCAGTTTGACTTCATCCAAGTCTACTCCATGCCCAGCTTCAGAGAGCACGGCGGTATGTCACCTTCCATGGGAGAAATATTTGGAGAATCTGCGTGTATTGAAGAGAAGCTCAGGTAAAAAACGCGTCCTGTGAGAAACGTACATTTTACTTTCAGCTAAGGGTATCTAAGCTCTCAGAAAAGAGAGGGTTATTTATTAGGGCTTCTTTGGACAGGCAGCAATCTACAAGCACAGACAAAGATTTAGACAGCTGGGAAGTCGGACGTAAGGAGGTTCTGTAGATGACCGAAACATTTAGAAAGGACTTTTGACGTGCTCAAGCAGGAGTTGAACTCCACAGATTGACATGTGGTAGATTACTCGCTGAGATGAGGGCAAGCTGCATTTCTGGGCTAGCACGTGTCAGTGTCTTCAGTTATTTAATTTCCCCCCAATTATTTATTCCGCCTGTTGTCTGCTCTTATGACAGTTTGGCTGGTCTGAGTGTTCATACATCCAGTGTGACTGGCTGTTTCTGAAAAATCCCAGATGTTAAGCAAACACATTCAGGGGTGAAACGAGGGAAATGAAAAGTCAGTTAATGAATATGTTAAAAATGTTTGATTCATTCCATAACAGGATAGAACGAACATATTTTTTTAATTTTTTTTTGTGTGTAAGGTTTGGGTTATGGTTTAGTGGTTTAGTTCTGGGTAAAGCTAGAACCACCTTTGCCTTGTTCTGTTTCTGAGGCTATGGGCATGCACAGATCCGATATGTAAAAACAGACTGACGCGGTCTCTCATGCCATATACTTGAGCCTAAAATCCCTCGGCACGCACACAGGGAAGCCCGCCCCGGCTGATCCCTGGTGGGACGGCATCTCACAGGGGCTGAGGAACCTGGCTGAAGACACTTGGCTTTGCAACCTACACCCTGAGCTGCAGTGCAGCTCTGATTGCATTTGCCTCCATCTGTAGATGGAGCCATCGTCCTGCAAACTGTCCTGAAAATCCTAGTTTTGTTATGCCTGGTAAAGTTGAAAAGAGCCTGCTCCTTGGGTCATCTTCTTTGCAGGTTTATTTAGACTGACATTCGTCTAACTGGAAAAATTTTCTCTCATCTTCATTAAGACACTATTGAAGACAAACTTTAAAGACAAGACCTTGCCTAATAAGAGTGTTTTCTTTTAAAAGTGGTGTGATTAAATATGGTCAATTACCATCTTATTCCAAATCCACTGATTATAAAACCAATTATATGGGAGCGAAGAACACACGGTTCCTTCTGGCTGCACTGGAAATAAGTCACATTGAAGCCAAATTAACTTTTTAACTGCACTCATGATCTGTAAACAGGCTCTCAAAAATGAATTCCCGTGCTCCCTTCTTTTCTAGCGCTCTCCACCCTGGGCTTTCGCAAAGCTGTACCAGCCCAGCGATTGCGCTCTGCTCTCTTCAGCACAGCCCGGAGAAGCTGATTCCCACTCATTTGATACTCCAGATTTATATCCTAACGTTTGAAATGTCAGGTGGTGTTTCCCCATCGCTATAGTATACTGCAGCTGTTCTCAGAACATAGAGTTAGGCCAAGAGCTGATTTAAATTATAGCTGTAGTGCCACCTCATGTGATTTCTCGTGTGCAAATCTGAAAGCAGAGCGTGTGCCAAATGGTTCCTATATAGCAGTTCCCTTATAGACTCCTTGTGTAGCTGAAGTGCAGCTTTATCTAGAAGAGAGAAATTGCCACAGAGACACATAGTAAAATGATTTTTAAAACCGTAAATCTGCTTAATGGTGACTACTTGTTCACTCAGTAAAATAAATTGACGTTATAGTATATTTTTTTGGTACAGCATTAGCAGATAAACAGCTTTTCCCGCCCTGCTCCCCAGAAGGTTGTTTAGGAAAAAGAAAGAATAGCAGAGAGCAGATGCGTGTTGTGCACTTCTACTGACTCATTATTTCCTCCCTCCCTCTCGCTGCCTGTGTCCTCTGCCTTCCTGGGGTTCCTAATCTGGGCCGGTATTAGGACCACTCTTTTGTGGTTTTCAAAAAGAAACTGTACCATTCTTACTGAATGATAAATCAGGAATTGAAGTTAATCAGACATCCCTAAGGGAATATATTAATATGTCAGTTTCGGGCATCTCACCTGAAATGGCTTATCTTTCGGTCACAGTACATTAAAAGGCTGCCCTAGGCACGCTGATTATTGAAAACTCAATTTTCGCATGTGGATACATGTTTCCTGTAACACGTTTAGTTAGCCAGTCTTCACTTTTTACTTCTAGGAAAAAACCTTACCTTGTCGTCAGTGTTGCAAGCCCTTGCTTGTCGGAGGATCAGCAGTAGGTAAGAAAACAGCATCCCAGGCTTTCTTGAATACTCTAAACCTGAAAACGTTGTCCAAGACAGAGCAAATGGAAGAACTGCAGAAGTACCACGCTCCATTTAAGTAAGACAGCAGATACTGTCTTATTCATGTACTTCTCTCTGAGCTTATTTTCTTTTCTGAGGCTACTTAGTAATTCCTTCAGCTTAATGAGCTACCATTTGGCAAACACTAAGCATCTTTGATTTAGTGATGTGACACTCTTAAAAAGAATCTGCAGTAAATGTGCTCAGAGCTGGCTGCTGGCTCTCCGGCACGATAGCAGGCATGGGCTTCGAATAAAAACACGTACTTTGTTACTGACAAGAAACTCCACGTTGTTTCTGCGTTAGTCGTACTGTACGTCAACCTCTGTCAGTGTGGGACCGCTTGCTGTCGTCACATGAAATTAGCCTAACGTGGGCGGTCCGGTCCAGGATTCAGAAAGGCGCTGCAGAGATTGAGTACCTGGAGCAAAGTACAAAGACTTGGTGGAATTTTGCTGAAGAATCTGGAATTATCCCCATGATGATTTTCTTCAAGCATTGTTTTACTTAAGTCTCTTAATTGCCTTTGTAAAGGTTATCTCAATCGTATGACTGAACCAAATAGAGACTTAGGCTCTGCAAGTTTCTCATGGCAGCAGTTGAAGTTAACAAAATTCTCATTCCTTTCTATTCTACTTCTTTCTTTTGGTATTTTTTTAAAAAAGAAATGAAAATTCCTATCTTCCCAACAACTTGGAAAAGAGAAGTTCTACCCTTAACTTTGTACAAATGCTGGAGAACTACCCCTATACAGTAAGTATGAATAGTTGCAGTTTTTTTTTGGTGTCTTGTTTAAGCCTGTGACTCATATTTCACTCTGCCTTCTTTAGCTTAATTTTCTGCATGCTTCCTTTCCTTATCTGCTCCTTCTTCCCACATTGCTCGTCTTCTCTTCGGTGCTCCTTCCCTCTGTACGCCTCTCCCATACATAATCACCCACTCTTTGCTTAAAGGTTGAATATCATCACAGAAAGACAACTGCATATTTTAAAAAATCTTTCTGAGGGGAACTCTAAGATGGCAGGAGGGATAACACTTTTTTCTCTTCTCACCCATCCACAATTCCACAATTTATCTCTCCTTGCAATTTTCCCCTCTTTAGCAAAATCCCGTATAGTATGCTTACTTAAACGTGTAAATTTATTCGCTTGTGGGGATTGACAGCAAAGGGAGATTTTTAATTCAGAATGCTTTTCCAAGCAGAAAAAAAAATAAATATATATATATAGGAAATTCACTCCATGTTTCCAGTCCAATTGAATTTTGTAATCTTTTAAATATTGAAACCATACTTCTTGATGTTTGTAATTCAAGCTTCCCTTGATAATACAGTTAGAGCAAATCCGAAGGCTTATCCTTGGGAACAAAAACTACATTGACTTCTAAATAATGAATTTGTAGTACTGAAGACTATTATGTAACAGACCCCAAAGAAGTGTTGTTATTTGTTTCCAGAAAGTGACGCTTCTCAACACTATTTATCAATTTCCTCTGATACAATTGGAATCAGATTGTCCCTTGGGATAAGCCTCATTCAGAAGTCAACGGAGGCAAAGGTTGTGGAAGAGAAAGAGAATGGAAACTACTGAAAAATCTGACAGGAACAACTAACGCCCTGTCCCGTTATTAATTACTGTTTTTTCCTCAGAAATCTGGGGTGTCTACACATGTTCCTTAGGATTAGACAGCAGATCTTCCTACAATGGCAAAGTTGTATTTAGGGGAAAAAAAACCACCATGCATGTCTCTGTCATACAGACCCTGATGTTTAAATCTTCCCATTGCTATCCATCTTTGTGTCTACTTTTAGACTCCATTTGAAGACAATTCTGAAGTGTGACTACTAAAACAGTCAGTTAATTGGGGGGAAATAATACTCCGCTAACACTGGACATTTCACTCTGGATGTCATCGAATGGGAGAGCAGAGTTTCAGGTGCCTGTGTCCAAAGATCTGTGTTTTTGGTGTTCTTACAGATGTTCTTTGGACTCCATCTTGTCATTGCAATGATCAACATCAGGTCTGCATGATATTATTATCTCTGCATTGGATTCAAGGGACCCTAAAAGTGCTTTCTTTTCTTTACTTACGGAACAATATAAAATGTGGATTCAGAGCTTTGATGAGCTGGTTACTAAAATACTTTCTAAGTATGCCATAATTGGGACATATTTTTAATTTGTTGTTGTAATTTGGGAAAAATCATGATTTAAGACAAAAATAAGTTCTAGTATTGTAATAGTATAACTTTGCTTGGGTTTTGGCTAAAGACAAACTTTTAAAAGAAAAAATAAGCTTAGCCAAACAGCACTTAATCTCCATGAAATTAATAGGAATTGCATTAGAAAGCTAAATAAATATTTTTTTTTTTTTTTAAATCCCCATCACAGAAGAAATTCCTACGTAAGTTTCAGTGCCAGACAAGAGCAAAACAATTGCACAGAGTAGGTGTGCTCTGTTTTCTTGCTCAGCGATCTCTCCAGTGACGTTGATTAAGGTGTATATGGTCTAATGTTTTCATCCATGCATATAATTTTTGTATCTTGCTCTCCCCAGATTAAATAGTAAGCCTTTTCTTTTTTTTTTTTTCTGGCAGTAAACCCTCTTTATAGCAGAAGAGATCAGAAACTAATTTGGTTTATGCATTTACCTGTATAACTACCTATATAGTTCTGTTAACTGGAATAACTGTAGACTGATAGTATGATGTCGCTGATATTTGCTAGCCTTTTCTGTAATGAAGGAGGACAGTCTTTTCCGGACATTTTGTTTCATACCTTGAAAGAAATGGGTTTCTCTGGCTCTCCAGCCGCACTCTTATCAGCAAGAAAGATACGGCTAAAGAATGTGTTATAATTGTTCACCTTTGTGGGAGTATGAATAACATTCATATTAGATTTCTCAAGCAAAGAGATGCCAAGAAATTCTTTGTCTTCCTGGAGATTTCAATAGTCTGCTGAGATAAGGGCCATTGATTTGATTTGTTATCTCTTGTGTACTTTGAAAGCAATCGTGATTCCTAGTTTTTAATATTCTTTTTTTCCCATGGAATATGGATAGGGCATATCAACAAGTACAAAAAATATGTGCGGATATGTGTGTACTTGTGTATTTTAAAACTTTCAGTAGTTTTTCTTAAACCATTCTTATTTCAGAGGTTTGATCTAAAACCAAAAGAAGTCATATATTCGCGGTGTTTACAGTGAGCTTCAGACTGACTTTTCTACTTCCTTATGTCAAGTAAGTGTGCGTTTTTTTCAGTGAAGGTGTAGCTTTCGAAAGATCTGCAATAAGATTTAATTGCCGGAAATGAATAATAACTCTTAATTTGGAATACATAACCAAGAGTCAGGTTACTTCGCTAAGAATAAAGAAAATATTTACATGGTGTGTTGAGCAGTGAGATAGTACTTCTCAGTCATCTGCTCCTACAGGAGTAGCCCTTCGACAGTATCACATATGTCTTTTGTACGAAAGGATGTGTTGGTTTACTCCTGTCTAGTCAAATCCATTTCACTGGATTCAAATCTCCTTGCGAACTTGCATTGCTATAATGGCCCTTGATACTAGTCCGTATCTTCCCTAACTTCCCAGATTGGCATCAATGTAGAAGAGTTCGCTAAATATCGTGCTAAATATCATGGGAGCCATTTGGATAATGGTAGGTAACGTGAGGCTGAGTGAATTTTAGTTTTTCAGCCAACACGTTTGCAAAAATGCAAGTACCATCATCCCCAAACCATTTGCAAATAGAGCCCAAATTTGCCAAACACTGTTCATAGACTGGAAGTGCAGGGACTAGAGGGGAAAGAAGAAGGGGAAAAGGAGCAGGGAAATAAAGGCTTTGGAGAAATGGCAGTTATATCCCCCTTCCAGAGAGTCCTTTGTGAGACAGAAGTTGAATGGCCCACTTCTGGCCAGGTACAGAGGATTTCCCTTCCCACCAGCGCACCCCTGAGGATGCCCCAGGGAGGACCCGGCGGTTCAGCAGGGCCTTTACGACCACTGCTGCCAGTGAGGCACAGTTGCTTGCTAAGAAGAAGAAAAAAAAAGAAAAGAAAATAAGAAAAAAAGAAAAGAAGAAAGTGAACATATTACAGAGGACTACAAGAACGTATATAGAATGTACTTGGGAGATGTAAGTACATCACCTTATGCCTTATTATACTCCATTGTGCCCCCACTGCAGTAATATAAAGTTACCGTGCATCTTGGCATATGAAATGTCTACCCTCTGTTGTTCTATTCCCATGATTAGATTGCTGGTTTGATAGCAACATTTTGTGTTTGGTTTCTTAGAGCATTCCTCTTTTGTTTTGCTTTAATGTTACATTTAATGCATCTTTTCGTAACAAGTACATCGTGGTTCTGAAAACCTCATCACCACTTCTAACATGGTACGATGTAATTACTCTGTTTTGTTTTGGGGGTTTTGTTTGTTTGGTTGGTTTTTTCCACCTCTGCTCATTTTTCCTGCTCCTCTGCCCCTGCCTAACAAAGATTCACAGTAATAGAAAGCAGGCTCGGTAATAACTGCCTGTTATGTTTTTGCTTAATGTACTGTGCAAAATATGACAAGGGTGAATGTTAGTAGATGTAACGACAGTCAGAATGTTTCTTTATTCCAGCTGTTGAGTCCTCTATATGTAATAGTTAGAAAAGATGTTAAACAAACTGGGAGAGTAAGTTGTAAATCTAAAGGTCAGAAAATGCAACTCTGCTTTATTATTCCCCCCCCGCCCCGAATAAGAAAAAGAGGGCGGTGGAATGGTGTGGTAACTAAGCCCAATGTGTTTAAAAAAATACCAATCATTAATGTCTTAAGTTTCCCGAATATTCAGAATAGAAGTAATTCTTTCAATACACGCGGCAGAGAAATCGCTCTTTACCTGTGGCGTATTGAAAATTGATCATGGCCGCTAACCCCTTCAGCGAGATGTTATTGAACTAAGAAACCTTTGTTTTAATTTAATTCAATTTAAAACATTTTCAGCATCCTGCTAACAAACTGTACTAAAAAACCATTCAAGTCTGACACACATTTTGCAAATTGCAGTCACTGTGAAAACATGGTTTAATTTATATAATTACTGTACATTTACTTTAAACGCTGATCTGTCACAACACCACATGTATTTCTTACATTTTCTGTAAGAATGTGCTATATTTCCCATCTCCACACACAATCCTTGAAACAGTCGCTGTCACCCGTACTCCCTCTTATTCTAGCTTTGATTCTTATACTTCAGAGGTATCCGCATGCCAATTTTTATTGCATTGCTAATCTGAATATATTCATCTTGGATGCATTCGTTACCCTGGGCTATCTTTAGTATTCCAAGAAAAGATGCAGCCTAGTGTATGTTCATTGTTTGAGCTCTATAACTCTATTTGTTTATTCGTAAATCAATATATTTCAAGCCTCAAATCGAGGCCTGCAATGTCAGATGGAATGAAGAATCAAATAATTCCCCGGCTTCTGTTTTGACAGAAACTCCAGGTTTTCTTGCAGACCTTTGCATAAGATCTACTCCGGAAAGAAAAGATAACTCGTAGGTGAGAAATGTACAACTATATTAGAAAAAGCTGCCAAGTAGTTTGACTTAAAAGTCAGCGTCAAGTGTAAATTTAATATACAGGAGGTGACACACTTGTTATATTTAAATTAGACTCTGAGAACCTGCTTCGCGAAGTATCAAGAGCTCAGGGCAGAACAATTATCATGATCATATGCATCTAGAGTAAGGGATAGATACGCTTATTTTGTAAATGAACAAATGTGTGTAATTGCATAATTGCTTTAACAATAAATGTCCTGCAGGGTATCCGCATATGAAAACTTAATTATGATACATGTTTTTCTGGAAGGAATCAGAAGAAATAAGTCCAGAGTTGTGTGCAATCATGTGTGCTTTTCTAGGTTTTGAAAAATAAGCCATTACTTTCTCTGAAGGAAAGCACAAGGCTGTTTAAAATGCCAGCTCAGAAATTGATTTATATTTCTGGGTTCCCTCTGTCCTACATCTATTAAGAGATATCAAGGAGCCAGCCACAGTCCTCATTCCAAATAGCACTTTTCGGCATTGCCTTTCAGTCGTGTCATCGGCGCGGGATGTTTATAGACATCCTGGTGGCAGATGATTATCATTGCTTTGCACCACTCGCCGTTTACTACCCGTCTCTGACACATCACCTGCCCTGAAAACTCAGGTCACTGCTCCGTCAAAGCTGCTGCCTAGAACAGGAACTTACACTGAGAAAACTTTTTTGGGTGTTCACACACTAAGGAATTTAGTCCAGCCCTTGCTAGCAGCCCAAATCCCCCTTTGCTTCATGTGCCAATGAAAATGTGCTAAACGTATCGCTTGGGCCTTGCTGTTTTCTGCATTGTTGTTTATATTCAGTACATATATTTGCGTGTTCCCAATACAATAGCCAAACGAGCAGTCCCATGCAAACTTTATGGAGTTCTTTAACAATTTATATTTCGACACTATAGAAGAAGAATATATTTCACAGTTCACATTGCTCGTACAGTCGCCTTTGGAATCTTTAAATTCCTTCTGTGCAGGGAGAAGAAACTTTATTTTTCTAACAGGACAATAAAATAAGCTACCCAAGTGGAATATTTTAGGTTATACAGCAATACGCCCGCTTGGTGCTGAATTTTAACATTCCTTTTAAAGGTTTTCTCCTGAGATGCATCAATAAGCTATTTCCTCTGCTCATCTCTTCAAGAAGCTGAAAATGTAAGATATAAAATGTATTACCTCATAGGAAAATTTTCTGTGAATTGCCTTACAGTGTACCTGACTCTGAGCCTCTGGTCTTGCGGGCATAATAGTCCTATTTAAAAGCTGTAGAACTATCTCTCTCCTTCTCTTCAATTTCCACACTTCCTTTTAGACATTCATAATTAACAGCAAATCTCAGATTTGATTTGATTTCTTCCTAATCCTCGCCAGAAGCTGTATGGGAAACACTCACTTCACAATCCTGCTGATCAGAGCTGGGTAAATGAGTCCTTCTAGCAGGAGGACTTGTGATGATACGCCTTTGAAAAGGTTTAGAAAAGGCTTTTATTTGAGAATAAAAGACAGACAGATAGACATTTGTCAGGGAACTTCAAAAAAGACAAGCCTGTCTGCCAGTCTCTCATTCATTATGCTGCAAACGTTGGAATGTTTTCCCTTAAGCCCTACCCAGCAGAGTTAGTATTTGCAGGGCATTACATGAAATAACCTGTTGTGCCATGGGGAAAGCAAGATGGAAGGGGGGAAAAAGAAGAGAACTGTATAATATAAGTTTTAGGGGAAAAGCTTGCTGCTTTCCTCGCAGGCAGAAAAGAGTAGGTGGAGCATGGATCAAACCTACCAAAACAGATCAGACTAGTTTCAAGAGTCAGATGTACGTTTCTAGCTGGAGCATGCATCCAGTCAAAAAAAAGCTTGACCGATGGCTGCTTCGTGAATATGAAGTGCTACAAAACAGAACCTGGCACGTTCTTTGCCCTGCCACTAAAGGGGGTAGCTCCTCCTCTCAGCGTATGTGGCACTTCTCGACTTGCACACATCTAAGCTCCCATCTTTCCTGCGGCACCTATTAGGGACTTGCTTTGAAGAGCCCAATTAAAAATTTGAAATGCTAAATTCTTCAGTGCTGGTTGAAAAGGAAGGCTTATATGGAAGCCGAAAGATGGGAGAACCTACCAGGTGCTAGGTGCCCATGTACTTAAATAAGCGGGGGAATATTTGGGAACACGATGTCTGGGCTTCAGCACTTAAATCCTTCTTTGTCTTTGCTCTTAGGGTGCCTAAATCCTTCAGCTAAATGATGGTATGAGATCTTCCCTTGCTTGGTGGAGCTTCGTGGGGATAAAAACATTTAGAAAGAGCAACAAACTCATGGACCTATGATACGAGGGGCCAGCTAGCTGTCAGTAGGGAGATGTTTTGGTTGTTTCCTCAATGGTTTAGTTGAAGAGAGCTTTGTATCTGGCTATTGCCAGCTTCCTCTTCTCCGCAAGAAGCATTCCGACCTATTAATAAACAGCTTTAAAAAGAGTCAGAAAACAAACTGGTAACTGGCACGTAATTAAATAAGATTTTTAATTTGGTGAATTTCCATCATCCCTTTTTCTTACGCTTTGAAGTATTTTACAGGGTGAAAACAGAGTTTGAACAGACTTTATAGTATGTATTAACAGCTATTCTGAGAAAAGAAAAGATGGAGTCAATTTAGGTAGTTTTGAAGTGTTGTTGTTTGCTGTTGATGTTCAATTCCATTTGTTTTAAAACAAAACAAACCCACACAGTAGGAGAACAAACGAAAAAAAGAAGAAAGGAAAATGCCGCTTCTGTCTGTCAGGTTGTGTCTCTTGAATTTCCTTCCCCTGCAGCCTTGCTGCCGGGAAGTTACAGGCGCAGCGCGATGTCTCATCAGCCGCTCTGAAACTCCGCAAACTTTTAGGAGCCTCGCGTTGTTGAAAACATTGCTTTCAGGTTGCAGTCTCGGAGCAGTGCCGCAAAAAAAGGTGGATTTATCTTTGCTGGCTAAACCCAATGTGTATTAGACAGAAGTTGGGAAAAGAAGGACAGGAAGGAGGAAGAATCAGGAGAAAAATAACATGCTTAGGGAAGCAATAAAAGCTAGAATCAAAGGGTCACGCCAAGTATGGTCAGAACGAGTCAGAGCCGGTGGCGGGGGAGATGCCGTTTAACTTTTGCCTCTGCATTCATTCTGCTGGGATGCATTTCTCCATCAGACCAGCAAAGGCACCGTGGTGGGGTTTTGTGTGCAGGAGATCCACTCATCGTGGGGAAATTAATATCTCCCACTTGCCATACAGTCTTCGATATGGCATCTCCAAAAGGCAGAGGCAGGCCCCTTCCAAAACATTAGCCTCTCACGAGTGATGCTCAGCAATTGCAGTATCCGATACACCATCCTCCTTTTTACAGACCTTGGATGTGGTCTTGCTGATCAACAGCCCAGTCAGGAACACTGGGGCGAGTTTAGATCAAACTTTTGCAGTTTGAATCAGTAAGTCTTTTCTGACTCTTATTTCAGTGTATGGTTACTTTTGAGGGAAAATGTAGAGTATAGGCTGAAGTGGACCTTGGCACAGAATACGCACCTTTCCAGAACAAGGGCTGTCGGGTGGTTATCACCCTCTTTGTCATTGTGTGGCTAAATCAAACTTGATCTTTTGACACGGTTCAGTCTCCTCTCAACCTCTAATTATATCTGTTGTTCTCCCTTCAATCTGCAGCAATATGTTAATATCTTTTAGTAGCGGAGCCATTATGCCTAATTAAGGGATTGCAAATAAATAGGGGTGGACAGTTCCAAACACACAATGGCTGCAGACAAATAGAGAGGGACAGCTCTCAACATATGGCAATGAATGCAGCCATAAGGCCTAAAGTATGTATTTTAACTGCCAAATTTTATGAGCAGCTTCCAACTGGCTTTCAATTGGCCTCAGCTATATGTCTGACAATCATTGTAAACGCAGTTTTTGTGCCATATCGTTTTTGTGCTCCATGGCTACAATTTATGCGTGCAACGTTCATTTGCGCTACAGATGGAGGCTGTTCAGAGAAGAAATATTTTATATTTGAGAGGATGCACGTTTAGTGTGGATGTTCATGTTACTATTTCTTTCCAGACTAATACAAAGGTAAGCGCTATTAATATCTGATTCCAAGTCTCAATGCTCGCTCTCCATCTTCTTAAATATTCTTTACTAATGGTCTAGAAATGTTATTTGACTATCTAGTCATCATCAAATGAAGCTTAATAATTTTCGTTTTGACGTAAAATAGTCATGGTGGCATCTCAACAGGGAAGAGCCACCCTGAGAAGAACTGAATACATATGGCCTCTTTAATAATTTAATTCCTTGTTAAATTCTTATGTAAATGAAGTGCAAGAATCGCTTCTCTGAGGCCATTTGGCCGTAAAGAAAGTGAGGGGTGCGGTGGTGAGCCAGTGCCTTCAAGGCCTGTGTTTAGCAGCTATGGTTATTCTGGAGGCAGCACCTTCCTGGCAAGGCAGGGGAAGTATGAAATTTGGGATTATTGCTCTGACTGTTGCTAGGGATGGGAGACCGACAAAGGCCAGGGGCTTGGACTGGTGCTGCCAATTTGGAGAGGATGCCCCAGCCCTCCCTCCAGGCATGAGCGTCCTCCCAGTGGCAGCAGTAAATGCTAAAGACCCTACAATGAGGAAAAAGGCATCCCTTGGAAAATATACTGTTCCTCCACCTGGTTGTCATCTCTTTTTCTACAGCCCATGTAGAAAGGCGGCCACTTTTTTCATTCTCCTACCCAAAATAAGGAGAAACTTTTCTTATGTCTTAAGTTAGATCTGATTGTCGCTATCTCTGTATGCTTATACTGCTAGTTAACTATTGAGTTTGCATTAATTTCAGATCAAAGAAAGAGGGGCCACACTATTTTTTAATGTTAAACACATAGTTTTCAGAGTAACATTAGTGTTTAACCGCACAAACTGCAATTATGTCACTTTATTTTATTTGAAAGGTCATTGACCCTTTAAAAACTGATTTTGTACTTTAAAACCTTTTCTGACCAAATACAAACTTAGTAAAATATGTTGTTAAGGCTCTTCAAACACGATATACTACCCTGATATCACCCAATTGAGCCTACTCTGCTACATAGTTAGAATGTCATCAGAACCAATCAAGAGTGAAGACCAGAAAATTTAGCAAGGTGGTTCTGAAAAAAAATGTGTTTTAACTACAAGACTTTTTGCTATCAAAATGAGGAGGCTAAAGCCTCCGGGGGAAAAGGGAAAAAAAAGCACTGTGGTGTAAAGACTCTTTGTGCAAAGGTTTTTTTTTTTAAACTTATTTTTAAGGAAAACATAAAAACAAATATTATTTTTATGCGGAGGATCATTTTTGCAGCATTTTAAATGCTAGAAGTGTGGTACCTGCACACTGTGAAATGCGCTCATTGCATGAAATATACTTTATGACTGGCAACACGGATGGTAAGTTAGCATAATAAAAGTAGATGCGGTTTCTGTAATTATAAAATTGCAAATCTTAAATTCATTCAGATAAAGAGTGAATATGATTTGCATCTGTGGAAGTAAGCTCAGTATTTCTCATGAGGAGAATCTGAACCTCTAATGCAATCCTGTTAATTGGAAAAGTAGAGGTTGTTTTGGCTACCGTACAACAATGTGTTACCCCCTTCTTTTCAAGTGACAGAGAGAAGAAGAACTTGGGCCCTTCCTCACTAATACAAATTATTTGCTTATGCCCTTCATAATTACCGTTTCCAATTTCCACCTGTCATCTCTAAAATGTAATCTAAATTCAGGAGCCTAGAAATCATTTCTTCCGCAGCTGTTGGTTTCTGTTCCTTCCGTCGCCTCGGGGCACTACCCCGGTGAGCCTGCAGCAGAGGAAGGTAGGACTGCGAGGGCCACGTGGCAATGAGAGCTCACCAGGAAACGGGAGGTCAAACCTTGCACCTTTGCAGCCAGCGGGCATTTTTGCCATGTGTTTCAGTCGTGAAGGACAGTGGATGGCGTATTACGATAATTCACAATATAATGTTCTCCCTGGGAAAAAGTACGCTTTACAGCTCATTGGTTCTGTTTGTCTTCTAAATAAGGATGGTTTGGGCCTTATAAATTGATAGCTTTCATGATAACTACAAGGTCTTTCGAGTTTGAATGAAACTCTCCCCCCCAGTACAGTAAATTCGAAAACTCAGGTTTCACTCTGCTTTTGTATTTGGAAAGAAAAACAGGTTATAGACATGCAGTAGTTGTCACCAACAGAGAAGTACTAACTTACCCTGCTGTCATCACTACAGATTTGACTTTTTTGTTTCATTGTAAACTATAAACATTATTAGATGCTAAGCGTTGCTTGGCAAAGAGCTTTCATGAACATACTATTGGTGATAAGTGTATTTTTGCGTTTTCCTTTGAGGAGATGCCATATATTTTTCATGTCTGGTCAGTTCAGTCACGTGGTATTTATGGTTTTCCTAGCTTTTTAACTAACGTATGAAAGAAAGAAATATAAGTAAATGGCAGTAGCAGGAGAAATCTATGAAAAAGGGTGGAAGAAGATCTTTATTAAGGAACACACAAGAAATAGCTTTATAGCTTGCTTATAAATTAAAGTATTAAAAAGTTGTGGTTTGTTTTTTTTTTTTTCCAAAAAAAAAAAAAACTAAAACAAACCCCGAACACCCTGACTGAGAGAGAGGTAGTATGTGAGATTTCTTGGTTGCCAAGCCAAATTTATGGTCATTTGTCTTGCTATATGCACATTAATTCTGTTTCTGCATATTGTTATTTGCCTGGCTGTTAGTTGGTATAACTAACTAATATATTGGTTGAGTTCATCCTTTGTCAATGATTTATTAACGACGAAGAAAATGTCTGGATGACCCCAGAGGACTTTACTAATATAGTGTGCTTTTTGCTTTTGTTTAACAGCAGAAGAAAGCGAAAAAGTATAATTTGAATAATTTCTAATTTTCTTATCAATTTCTCTTAAAGTCATAGTGTTCGAGTGTTTGGTTTTGGAGGCTGTTGCCAATGTGATGGCTTGGAAAACACCATCTTTCGCACAGAGGAGAAGAGGTTAGAAGATATACTTTTGTTTGGGTATACTTTCAAGCTTTTTTATCTCAGGCAGTATCACAAACTACTTGCATATTATGCTACCAGTAGTTCTCAGTGTAGAGAGCATTTTCTCTAAGATGTACTTCTTTTTATCTAAATTGACAAAATCCTCAGGAGTGTTGGGATTTTGGAATAAATTCAACAGAAATATAATGATACTATCTTTTGGTCAGCTCTATAGAGGAAAATTCCGGAACTCATTCTGAAAGAGATGTTTCGATTGCCAAACAATATTTGGTTTTGCTTGCAAATGGCACCTTGGAAGAGATTAGTATCTCCTTATCATATACAAATATTTAATATTTTTGGACAATTGATTGAATTTTTTTAATTCTTGGAATACGTTATAGATTACGAGTCTGTATAACTATTTTTCTATTCTGACGCTATTTTAAATATATTTTCCTGACACTTTGTGTCTGCATATAGTTGAGATGGTATTCTTTTCAGTTTAAGGCCTTGATGAAGATCGTAAGAGCAACTGACAGCTCCCCTTAGCACCTCTAGTAGATGGATCTAAGAAAATATATGCTTTGCTACACACATCTAGAAAATTATAGCATTGGTACTCTTCAAAAGGTTATGGATGTTTTCTCATACGATATTTATTATAGTCATATCCTGAAGCTGCAATCCATGGTGCCAAGTTGACCCTCACAAATAATTTTGCTGAAAGTGATGTGTGTTCCACCTCACATCAGTCACACGTAATAGTGGCAGCAGGCCAAAGCCTTCAAAGGGTGTTATTTTTAACCAGATTCTGGATTTTGTTGTTCTATGTTATCATTAACAATTCATGAAGCACTTATTGAAACTAATAAACTGATTGCAAGCTAGAAAAATGAATTGATTAATATGAAATGTAAAATGGAATAGTGATGAGCTCATTTCCATTGTAAATAACGGAAAATAAATCCAATATGTGTCTGCTCTTTGGACTGCAAATGAAATGAACTCACCTCCGAATCAGTCCATGACAGTTAGCCGTGATTGACTTATAGAGGTTTTTTTTTAATCCAAAGCTAACAAAGAAGTCATGTTTTGAGTCTAACTTGTGGCACCACACGCGCCAGCCAACCACCTTTCACAGGTTTGAAGTGGGTATGTTTAATCATGATGTCGCTTTCAGTGCCTGTTACTCTACCTGGATCATCTTAAAATTTCCTCCGCATCTTTGTACTTCTCAGTTCCACTTCATGGCAGACCTGAGGAAAAGCAAGTCGTTGTAGCAGAAGGTCCTTTTTTCCCTTCATAATGACACGGCTGGACAGGACTTCCTGCTGACCTGTGCTGGTAAGTCTCTTCAGTGGGAAAGCATGTAATTTTATGCATGTTTTCTGTGTCATAATAATGCAGACAAGACAAAAGAGGAAGATTAATAGATCCTATCTCTGTTCAGTGACAACAGAGAAAGTTAAGGGCAGAAGAGATATATGTCTAAGGTGCTAAGAAGTCCTGGAAGACAGTTGACAAGAAAGTAATGCCTGATTATTGAAAATTTTGAGATGCAGACTCACAGTATTACATATTTTGCGTGTTGGTGTAACAAGAGACAACGGAACATCCAAGGGAACAAAATAATTTTGTTTTGTTAGCTCTTATTCTGGAAGAGAAGTGCTTCCTGCGCTGAAAGTTCCTGCGTTACACCAACTCCAGCAGTGTTGAACGTTAGCTGCTGCGTGAGTTTTTGCTGTGTAGAACTGTCTACATGAAATCATTCCAGTGGCATTAATCTTCTGTTTGTCTAGATTTGCTTCTAGAACATATTCCAAATATTTATCCTATTTGGCAGCTTGTGTTTGGTTGGATTCTTGGGCAGAAATCTGGGGTTATTTTTCTTGCTTCATACTAAGTTGATTGTACGTAGTTCTTTGTATTAGGAACCTTTTCTCGTATTCGTTTACTATATGGAACAGTTAATTCTCAGTTAATGACAGTTACCACTATCAGTCATGCTTAATTAAGAAAAAAAACCCCCAAACCAAACAAAACCTGTAGTGAAAATGTTTAAATATTCAAACAAATCAATAAAATTTATTCAGGGTTGAATCATAATCTAGCTATCCATAAGACATTTAGATTTCTGTGTCTCTTGATTACTTATGTCATATACAAAATAGTTCCAAACCAGTTGTTACTTCATATTTTCTTGGTCCTACATGGATTTAATCAACATTAATTACTGTAATAACCATAAGTCTGTCAGTGCTGACCTATTTAAACACAACAGGATGTGTTTTCAAGGCACCAGGCCAATATTACCAAGCCATCATAAGTTCCCCTTGACTCTTCGCTAAGATATATGCATTTCCACAGAAGTGCCGCTGACACGAGGTCTCCAGCGAGTTGGTATCTCCCTATATACACACCTCAACTGGTCTGTATGTACCGTAAACAAATTAATGACGCATTGAGCGCCAGTTCACGTGGTTTGGAGATAGCACGCATTTTGTTGTTGAAGAGCATTAAATATTTAAATTTCTTCGGTTTATTCAAAAGCATGGCATATGGCCGCTGAAATACGACATGGGCCACGCACTGTATGGGTTACATTTTTTTGGACTTAAAATTAAATCTAATTTCTGTGGTGAATTTAATTATCAGGCTCTTTTCTTAATTAATAGATGTTTTTTGCTTTTGGCACTTCCCTTACTGGATTCTAGTTCTTCTTATGACTCACAGAAATAATTGCGGCAGCGGGGATGACCAAATAGACACGGAGCACCGTGTTTGCCAAATGCTATCCTTAAAGCAAAAATAATTCCATATGTAACTACAAAAGTTGGGCATTTCTCAAATTATAAGAGAAATACTTTGCTCCAAGGCAGCTTCATGGGGCACCATCTGGCTTCACAAATCTTAAGAAGTGAGATTTCCTTGAATAAAATTTATCCAGTCAACCTCTGTGAAAACTGTATAATGTTAAAAATCCTTCATTATCGCATTTGTTCAGTGTTCCTTGGTAGTCTAGGTGAGCCTGGGTGCAAAACCCAGGTTCTTTTCATACTAAAAATGTATGGTTCTTGATTTCAGTGCTTGGTTAAGCACAATCTTTTACAACCTTAGTCTCCATTTCTTTCAAGGAAATAATTTCAAATGGCAAACGACTTTTTTAACTTTTTACTTCTATTGAAGGATTTCTTTCAACTTCCAATGCCCTGTCGCCTAGGATGTAAGTTTAAGAACTCAAATTTCTGCAACGCAGCTGAAATGAAAGTATTTTAAACATTCTTTTTCAGGGCAGTCTAGGCTGTAATGCATCTCTATTTAAGATGGATAACTGGTATGAAGTATTCCTTAAATGGTGATCTTTGCATTTTATGACATGGTCCAGGGTTTTTCCTATTAGTTTATAATACAGCCTCTGTAGCTGTAACATGAGATACTGGAAAATGGGTGACATAATATTTCAGAGCAATTTTATTCTGAGTAGAGTCAAGATTAAATCAGAATAAAGTTTCCAGATTTTCCTTCACATAGGTGGAAGTTTACCCTCAGACATCTAGTTGCACACATTAAAGCAGTTTGCTATTTAAAGTGTGAGAAGATGGCAGGATGGCTGTCACTGGATCTTCTTAGGGGTGATGGTTTTGCTTTTTAAAGTGAAAGAAATAGAGGTCAAGGTGATATCTTGCCATGATACATAATACCTTGTACATTCTGATACGTCTGATACAACAACGTATATATATCTTGTATATAATGTGAAGGAAAACTTCGCGAAATTTATTTACAGTTTTATCCACAGCAAAGCGTTCACTTCTGATTGAAACCGTTACACTGAAATAGCACTGAGATGATACAGAAACGGAGCCTCTGGATCTTCTGGCCATCGTTCATCCCTGTTGCACACGTAAGAGAAGCCAGAAAGCTCCCTCAAGGGAGCCTTCCCCGGCCTGGCATCTAACAAAGAGGACGGTAGTTTGTGTTCTCAGGGCTTCTTTGAGAGTCTTCATATAGAGGAGATAGCCAAAATAGATATTATATGGGAAAGATGTGAAATGTGAGGATTCACAAAAATGCAAGATAAGCTTCCATATAATAATTAGTTTAGCATCTCCGCATCACCTCAGGAATTACAAAGAGGAGAAAATAAAATTGGTTTAGTCCTAAAATAGGGTTGTCTTGCAGGTTCTCATAGGAAAATGTCCATGATTTATGTTTTATACATTTTCTTAAAAATTAGGCATCAAAATAAACCAGCGTGATCTGGAAGAGGCAGTTTAAGAGAGATATAGTAAAATACAGCACCTTCTGCATTTTCAATACATTTTAAAAGAATGCCAAATATTACTACTGCAACTTAGGTCTAGTGTTATTTTTCTGTATTCTGTTGGTTTTGGTTTTGGGGTTTTTTGGTTGTTTTTTTTTTCCCCTCCGATTAGGGTTTATACTTCCGAGGCAAACGCCAATTGCAGAAAGAGACAGAAAAGAGCGTTGCTGCTATGTTCGCGTTGCTCCTGCCCCCCAATTCCAGGGAGGGTCTGTCCCTTGTTCGGTGCCAGCGGTTGTTTCTATGGTAATTTGCCCTGATGCGTGGAGAGGAGGGGAACGGCACCGCTCCTGCAGGAGTACGGCTGCTTGGCACTTCTGTCAGCACTGTCTCTCTCAGATAATTTAATGCACAGGCAGTAACTATTGCAGCAATGGCACACGGTTATTATGTGTTTGACATTAGTGCTTAACTGAGATTGTGGTAGACGCAGTCCTTGGCAATTACAAGAGGCTGTTTTTGTAGAGAAGAGCCCACAACCTAAACAAATGAAGCAAAGAGGGAGGAAGGAGCACTCATATCTTAATTTTGCAGGTGGAAAACAAGAAGAGAACTTGTCATTTGCTCAAGATAACTTATGAAGCCCACGGCAGTGGCAGTAACCCGGGTCTCCTCAGTCTCCAACCACCACTGTGTGTTTAAGATCTTTCTTCCTCCTTTTCTAAATTGTTTCATAACTGTCTGCACCAGCTTTCAGATTCCAAAACCCCCAGTGATGTTCCCATGGAGAAAGAAGGCTGGGTTTTTTCCACTTTTTGTGTTTGATATTTCAAAACATTAGGCACTCCCTAGCCCATATTCATACCCTGCTCTTGCTAATGAATATCAGGATAGACTTAGATGCAGGGCAGCTAATTTAAACCAGTGTAAAATGTATGAGAATTAGTCTTTTGCTGCTAGGCCGGGACAGCCCAGCAAGTTTTCTCAGTACCAATGCACAGTTTTAATTTGATTTCATCCACCAATGCTAATAAAAGAACACTCCAAGGCGAGAATTTAAAATGATTAATTACAATACTTTAAAAGATGAAAAAGAATCTGTGTGTGTCAGTCATCCTCACGGGGCAAGGAGTAATGAAAATGAAATGCACACAGGAATGAGTTTTCTATTGTCAATGATAAAAGTGATAATCGCCCCAAGTCAAAGCAAAATGACAGATGAAAGAAACCTATAGAACATCGCCTAAGGGAGCTCCTGAGGCCAGCGCTCAGTACCACATATACACATGCTAGACTGATATTTAATGAAGCTCTGGTTGACTCTGTAATGAATGTTGAAGGCTCTCTGGAGCATCAAACATCATTTAACGCCGCTAGAAGCAAATGCTTTATTTTTGTTTGGTGGCGGGGGGGGGAGGGCGGAAGGGGGGCATTTTTTAATACAGGTTTTCAGCTCTTTCAATGAATAAATTGAATTTGGAAGGGGGGGAAAAATTCCTTTATGATGCAAAGAAATGTTTTTGTACGTTTTATTTGTAACATTTTTATATATGTAAAATGGAAGAGGAAATGCATCAGGGGTAGCCTAATGTGTTAATGAGCAAAATTAGCCTGGTTTTCAAGTATCTATTATTTATGCTAGCTGGGGACTGGTCTGACCCTTGTGATATAAGGAGTAGCCGAGAGATTTCCAGATCATGTCTGTATGGTCTGTGGTCAAACAGCCAGGTGAAAAAGGAATTGAAATAGATTCTCACCCATGATTTAATGCGGATGTGGTGATTGTACTGTATAAATGCGTCTTCTAAAGACCTTTGGGACTGTACAACAAGACCAAGCCAGTAAATAACGGCTCAAGTTATATATTGGTAGTAGTGCTGAAGCCCATAGCACTGACAGGCAGCATTTCCTACCTGTTTTCATCTTAATCAAGTTATCTGTGTGCCTTTTGTGGCTCTCCGGAGACATTCTTTGAAGTTAAAACATCACTACATCAGCTTTTGTCCAATTGATGGCCCAGATTATGCCAGATTTGCCTCTTCCCTCCTTCATTTCTTTCCAGCATACTAATTTCACTGTTGCTAGAATCAATTTAGGCAGGATATGGTTTAATACTGCTTCAACCGGCAATTGGTATTATTTGCATCCGTAAGGCTCAAAATGTGTCGGCCCCCTGGAGATCTAATACTAATTTCTTGTCTCTTTTTTTTTTTTTTTTACTACCGTGCCCAGGCATGTAGTGTGTTAAAAAGACAAATAAAAAGGATTCCGGGGAAAAAAAAAAATTCTTATTGACCACTGGCAAGTGGCAGCCTGTGTTTATTATAATGGGAAAAAATACAGCGGTATAAAGGAAGCAAGTGCTTTGATAGGGATGCGGCCTTACTTACAAACACAGGAGTTTTTCTGCTGTTCAGCTGTTTGAAGGAATAGGGAGAGTGGGAAGAAAATGCTCTATTAGGTTGTTAGCTTGGTCGTCAGAAAAAGCTGCAGAACTCCGTTTTGTTTTGTTAATGGAGGAGAGGGTTTATAGTAATTTCTGTAGGAATCATTGCACCGTTGGCCCTTTTAGCTATTTATTTTGTGAATTAAAAGAAAAGTTAGTGAAAACCAACCAAAATTTCAGGAAAAAAAAAAATCTAGGAGATGACCGAGTAGAATATTTGGACTATTATACAGAAAATACGAACAAGCAAGAAAACAGTTCCTTAACATTTAAAGCCATAAAAAAATGTGTCTTTTAGGAACACGTCTTCAAAATTGGAAAACTCTTTTTTCAATGTTTATTGTCAAAAGAAATAGAAGGTTACACTTTCTGCTGCTTACAATTTATAAAATAACCTAATCTAGAAGGTCAGTAATTCAGTCCAAGTTGTTCCAAAGCATTCAGAAATAGCAAGTTTGCAAAATTTTTCAAATAGAGCGGAGAACGTTCTGGTATTTGCATACATACTACTGCATGGTATACTAACATCAAATACAATCTACACAGATCACAATTTATTAAAATTATCACAGCATAAATGTGACTTATCTGTAGTAGGTTCCATATAGCTACAGGTGTTTGATCTATAAGAAAACTTCTAGCGGAGGTGTTAAACAATGTCAAGGAAAAAGAAGGTGTTAAAACAGGCAGTCATTTTTTATCATTTCCTATATGAAAGATTTCGATATTTTGTGTTTATTGTCAAAGTTTCTAGGAAAAAATCTTGGGTCCAGGAATATTCCCATGAGACAAAATCTAAAGTTTTTTGTTGCTGTTGTTGTAGAGAAAGAAAAGTGACAAGTAATGAAACTTGTCCCAGAATAGGTCTGTTGTGAAAGCAGAACGAATGTTCTAGCACGTTTGGGAGGCCACACCATTATTCTTTTCCAGCAAACCTAAATATGAAATACTTTTCACATATGGTCAATTTAGTTTTACACGTAAAGTTTATCCAAATGAGAAAAACATTCATTTCTTAACTTCTTTCTAGTTCAAGGTGACTTCTAAGAGAAAACCTGTCCCTAGCTGTCCTTTTCATAGACAGTCTTTGGTTTCTTCTCCGTCTCCAAGTTATATCCGTAGTCTTTTAATGTATTCTCAGCTGAACTGCTAAGCAGATCTTCCCTTCTTTGTCCCCAAGAGCTTTAACTCACCACACATCCGTAATGTTGTATCAATGGTTCCATCAAGGAACTGGCCCCTGTAAGGAAAAAGAACTGACCAACTGTGGGGTCACTGTTTAGTCGAAAAGGAGAAAGAAAAACTTTTGCATGGCCTCTGCCATGACCAATGACTTAATATTTTGAGATAAACAGTGATTCTTGGTTCACTAAACTAGTGATAGGGCAGAAAGATCATCTTTACACATTCAAATGCTGTTTGGTCACAGTGGTGGATGGCGATTCCACCACTTCCTGGGCAGCCTGTTCCAGTGCTTGACAACCCTTTTGGTGTACAAATTTTTCCTAGTATCTAATCTAAACCTCCCCTGGCACCTGTGAGTGGGGTTTCCTCAGAGCGGCGGAGCTGGGCAGCTTTCCCATGGCAGGCCCAAACTCAGGCAGGACCCACCCCACGAAGGCGCCCACGATGGTTTCCAAAACCCCTTCTCCCCTCCAGAGAAGTGATGAGCGTCACCCCTCCTGCCTGCCCACCCACCAACCGCGCTGGTGCAACACCGACGCCTGGAGCAGTATCAGTGAAAAGCTCTGTATGAGCCTGCTGGGCAACTTCACCTTCGTGGGTAAGTTTATTATATTCATTTCTTCTGGCATGCAACTATTTCTTCAGATTTTTTTTTTTTTTTTCCTCCTTCTCTGGTATTCTTCTAATGCTGTATAACTTCTGCTGGAGGCAGTCACTAAACTCACAAGTGAAAAAGCACACTTCCCAAGAGAAGATGATATGCAAAACCAATATATAATATTTGGAGTACTACTGGGAGGGGTTACGGCGTGTCATAATGTGTCATTTGTCAACTAGGATGAAGCAGGACAGTCTGCTCTAAATTTTTCATCTGAGATCTATTATACTCTTGAAGCCTTCATTTCACTTTTAAAGAATGGAGTTCATTTTAAGAAATAAAATAGATGTCCAAAGTGCAGAGACTTCAGACAGACCGTCTGGTAAAGCAGGGTCAAATAATAAGCTTAAGGGAAGTGGATTTCTGCATGTATGGGTGAATTAAGGAAGCAAGAAAAATATTTGTAGCATTGGCAAACCAGTGTGAGATTTCAAGTTATGGTGGTACTCAGAAAACAATGCTGTTACATGTTTCAGTGACTGCCTCGCAGGGAGTTTCTGCATAAATTTGCTCAGTTTGTAAATAAACGTTAGCTTTTTTCTCCCCTCTAACAGCTTTTCATTCAGGCTGGGGTCATTCTTTTTCCAGCAGATTTGTGAAGAGGCTATTCAGCCTTCTTCGGTCACACCTGGACATCCTCTGCCATCAGAGAAAGCCCTTACTGCTCGGGCAACCACGCCACCAACAGCCATCGTCTTCAAGGTGGAGACGATGGATCTGGACTTGGACCTGGCAAACTATATTTTGATGGAGAAGAAACCACGGAATGAAGCTGCTGGGTACTGTGAAGGTAACGGGGTGGCCCTACAAGTGCTGAGGTGTGTTGGCAACCTCGGGGTTGGTGAGCTGAACTCCATCCTCATTTCGTGGACCAGGAGGAACCTCAGTCGCCTGTAGGCTGCAGAAAGCCCTGCTCTCTGAGAGCGCAGTGAAGGCAGCCCTTGGAATTTGTTTTCTGATATTCTTAATTTGGTGCATATTTAGGGAGCTGGATTACTCGTAATTTAAATCAAAATCAAACGTTTATTTGATGTTGCTTTTTAATTGTATTTGAATTGCAAAATGCCCCATGATAGGCTTTGTTAAGAATACTGCGCATTAGTATTAATATTGTTGCTAGCAACAATAATGATCAAACCTTGTTTCTCAAAATAGTGATGCATACTGCGTTATTCAACCGCAAATATAAAATCGCACGTGTCGATACACGCTCAGACTGCAGCGCATGATATTACTTGCCCCTGACATTTCCAGAAAGACACAAGTGAAATGCGAACGGTGGCTGTGAAACCCTTACAACTTTACGATGCATTGGGAAAGAGCAGAAATACAAACGCATTCACAAAAGTTTACGTTTCAGAGTAAATTGAAATAAAGTCATTTACAATCCTCCTCATCACCTTCGCAAGGCGGGAAAAGATCGTATTCTCTCACACGCACATATATATATATATAAATTGCAAAATATATATTAGCCCTTCTAGTGGGATGTAGAGCAAGAAAAGCCTCGTGAGGATCAATATTCTATGCGAGCAAATTGATGCCTATGAACGGAGAAGCTGCTCATTTTCAGGTCTCCTAAGGGAACAAGTTTTAGATAATTATATGACAAAAAGACCTTTTAGGATCTATGAAAAAACACTCCAAAATGTCAAACGCATAGAAGCCGTGCTTCACCTGTAACGATAAAAGCAGCACATTCTGTAACCTTTCTAGAAACAGATTTACTAAACACATTAGCTTAATTTTACAGCACTGTAAATGTCTGGTGTACTGTACTGTTAGGGGGCTCTGCTGAACAAATACTGGTGTCCGCTGTATGCCAGAGTGTTGTGGGATGCTTCAGGATCTTCTATGGAAAGACAACGCTAGGCAGGGCATATTTGGAGGGTGCCAGAGGGGACAGCAAAGTCAGAAGGGAGGCTGAACCGAATTTCTTAATTGGGGGGTTCTTGCAACTTGCTACTTTAAAAACAGGTAGTCTGCCAACACCCCACACCACACACACACCCCTCCCCTCAAAAAAAAAACAACCCTGCGGCACGTTGTGGCCTTCATCACGATAGCATCAGGTGCCTCTGAATTAGATACCTACAGCTCCTGCACGATGCCTTGAAGCAGCTGGGCATTTGAGCATAGTTTTATCAGAATTTAGCACGTCAAACTTGGAACTGCAAGAGAGGGGTGAATTTTTTACCATATTGCCCGTTCCCTCCTCTGTAACTCTTTTTGATGGAGTGAGACAATTTTGGGGGTGGGGGGGGAAAGTAGGCAAATGCTTCCACCCGAATCGGCTCCTGCTCTCGGGGTGGGAGAAATGTACATGTTTGGGTCTCCCCGGGCTGTGGAAGGGGCTGAGGGTGGCAGCCAGCCCATCCCAGTCTCTGCTTTGAGGGCCACCGGCTACCACCATGGGCGTCTTCACGGGTCTGCTTTCTCAGCCCTTGATTTGGGGCTTTCGGGGGTAAAAAGGCAGACTGCCAGGCAAGCCAGTGAGCATGGCTCAGGCACAGCAGAAGCAGAAACCCACAGGCTCCTGCACAATGTTCTTGTCAGATAATGTCTCTCAATTTAGCGACACAGCATTTTCCAACTTTGGCTGGCAGAGCTGGGCAGCGGCTCGTTAGAAGGCTTAAACCCAGCAGGTTTTGGCTTAGATCACTACATGATCTATCAAGTCAAGCACCCTCTGACTATCCAGAATATAGTGTCATACATGTTATGAAGAAAGATTAAAGCTTAAAAAAGAATAGATGGTCACTTCCAAGGTAGGAAAAGGGTTCATATTCTCAATGTGCACAGCAAAGCCAAGTTATGTAGAGGGTATACTTAGTCCGATAAATTTTTTTTTTTTTTTTTCATAGAATGGATCAGGAGTTACAGTGCATAATAAATCAGTATACCACGTTTTGGGAGGTACTTGCTGATCTTACATATTTACAGTGCATTTATTACTTGTAAAGGGTGTATTCCTTTTCAGGTAAGCCTTTAGCGTCAGCCCCCTGAGGAAATGTATGATGCCGTTAATATAAAATTTTGACTTCAGCTAAAGAATATGAAGAAAGTATATAAAGCACAATGAAATGCCTGAGGTTTGCATTCCAGGTCTCTGTAATACTGAAGGTGGAGTTCTGACTTGCATTGGTAACTTTCCTTTTAGATATGTTTGAACAACTAACAGAGGTTGGTATATAAGCATATATCCAAATGGAGGTGAACCATGGGGGTATCATACAATCCTAGAATGGTTTGGGTTGGAAGGGACCTTAAAGACCATCTAGTTCCAGCCCTCCTGCCATGGGCAGGGACACCTTCCACTAGATCAGGTTGCTCAAAATCCCATCCAACCTGGCCTTGAACACCTCCAGGGATGGGGCAGCCACAGCTTGTCTAGGCAACCTGTTCCAGTGTCTCGCTAACCTCATAGTGAAAAATTTCTTCCTGATACCTAATCTAAATCTACCCTCTTCCAGTTTGAAGCCATTACGTCTCGTCCTATCAATATCTGACCAAGCCATACCCCCGAATTGCTGCAACATGAGAGCAGAAGTCATGGTAGCCGTAGACAGAAGAAGCTCTAGTGCGTTTGCTTTGCTGAAGGTGTTATGCAGCTGTGGTGCCCACCTCCACTGCCTGGGTTATGCCTCACTGCTGCCTAATCACAGGAGGAACCCGATGAGCTGAATCTAATGGTTACATTAGGTGTATGATGGAGGTGAGTTTCTGTGTATATGAAATGTAGAACTGTAGGTTCCATTACAGAACGAATAGCAGCAAATCAGAAATGACTTTGGCTTCGTGATTGTCCCAGGGCTGTTCTGTCCTGAATTCCCACCTGCCCCTGTTCCCATTAGAAATGAAGTTGTCGTCTTATACTTAAGAGATTTTATTTGGCAAACGTGACGAAGTGCAAGTTGCATGACATTAGAGCCTGTGAATAACTTATTAAGTAGGTGCTGAGTCAGTGCTGAGAATCATTATGTTTTTTTCCTGGATAAGAGACAGACCTTAACTGCCCTTTGTGTATACATATTTATTTATTATTTTTTATTTTTCTTAATATAACACGGAATGACAAATATTCTTTTTCCTGTCTTATGAACAGCTAGCAGCTTCTGTTTTCCTGCCTCCGTGTTTATACAAATCAGAGGAGAAACAATAACAGAGTTTTAGCTGTATTATTTTAGACCTCGGACTTTGAGGTCTCCTGTGTCATTAAGACCGTCCACCTTGTTTCAACGCATTTCTTTCTGAGTTCATACCCATGTGATGCCAAGCTAATGTGCAACTGCAGATATGCCAGTTGCTTTTGTTCTCTCCTATTCACCGGCACCGCAAAAGTCTTTCGCGAGAGGGCAAGGGAACAAAACAAACCTGTCTGACCGCTCAGAAACTTTCTGGTTGTGAATATAGCTGCCAATTCTGACACAGCCAGGGAGAAAGACAACTTCAAAATGTGTTATGTCTGGCTGGGACGAGAGCCAGATTATTAACAGGATGACTTGTTTTTGGGAGAGTAAGTGAAAAATTCAATAGCACCTATGCTTTCGGTCCCCTCTCTCAGTTCTGATGCCTGGAGTCTTTGCACTGATACTTGATTATTTATGAATGTATAATAACCAAACAGTGGCACTAAATCGAGAGACATTATCTTCACGGTTGACATAGAGGCTCCACAACTGCCCGTTTCTCCATTTATTTTTTTTTTTTTTTTAATACACTTGAATGACAAGCTGCTGATAAAAATAAATACTTTGTGACAAGGGAAGAAATATGACTTGAGGGTGTCAGTGTTGGAATGAATATCGCAGAGGTCTTCCATCACAGCTGTTAAACGTGGAATGGCATCTGAAACTGCACAGCTCAATAAATGACTGTTACACAGCCTATATCTGTAATCGGGGCACCCTATCTGTAGTCTTATGGCCGTGTACATGTATGAGGGCAAAATATTTCTAATATCTGAAATTTACTGCACCTAAGCCTCGGCTTTCAGACAACAATGGATTACTTTCAAACGGGATGTCTTCCTAAATCAATTTTCTTCTTATCTTTGCTGGATTATTTTCACCCTCTGTATCTAACACTCTATTATTAAGCCATACTTCCCAATTTTTGGTTTCGAATTAGTTTAATGTAGGAAATGAGAGGTTTTTTTTAAAAAATTTCTTTCTGTATGAGTATTCTGGAAATGCTAACTGTATGTGCAGCAGAACGAGGGCGTGCATGGCACCGCGATTCAAAAATAATGCGTGGTGACAGAACTTGCCTTCTACTCACTACTTAGTTTTTATTTTGTAAAACAGTACCTAACGATGATAATTCCTTTGTATAAATAGCCAAGAATTCCTTTCTTCCCTTCAACAGAAAACAATGAATTCCTAGTAATGTGTAACCTTTCCCTACTCCGCTTTTTGTCCACATCATTTCGTCCATCTTTAAGAGCCCCCTGCCCCCAAATCCTGAACTTTCTTCACCGTTTGTGTTTGTTTTGAAAATACTTCCCCTTTGGTCTCATTAATTACTTTTATCCAGTGCCGTAGCTTTTTATTCCTCCGTTCTTTTGCTTTGATTCTATTGTTTTAATTTTTAATGACGATTTATTAATAGTTTTAGGGGTTTTTAGAAATTGCGTTTTATCTTCCACGGAATTTGAAGAGACTTATATGGGATTTGCATTATTAATGCTGTTATTGTCATCATTATTATTAATTTTACCTGTTTACTTTCACTGGTATACATTTTTTCATTTGAATCATCAACTTATAAAACATTAAAAATACATTACAATGCATGAGTGGCAAGAAGGTTAGCTTAGCTTTGCTTATAGCCAACGTATCTCTAGGGTCTTATGCTTTCTTTCTCTTTTTAAAGTTACACGTGGAAAGAAATAGCACCTACATCTAGATCTTCTTTAAATGAAAGCTCATATTCCAGGTGTGGAATTAAACTTTGCAATCTCATATTGCATGCTGAAATTTCGGAGAGTTGAGGCTCTAAGTTGTGGTAACCAAAGGAAGTTATCCCCGAGGAGTGATAATAAACACCTCCAGTGGAAACCCATTAGAAATGAAAAGAGAAATATAAACAGAAATCTTGCTGACTAGTTTTTTGGGGTTGTTTTTTTTCTTTTCTCTTTCTGCCTCCTCTTGAAGTCTGGTATTGCAAAAATACGCAAAGTATAACTTTGTGCTATATATTTGGTCCCAGAAGCACACTGCGAACATCCAGTTCAGAAATTACAATGGTGTTTATACTGACTGTTCTCTGTTTTACATCCTGTGTCCTGGAACACAGGGCTTGTTGGCCGATATAAATATAAACCATATAAGTGCAGAAGCTATTATTCATATAAATGCCTAATACTTCCCTCCCATACCCACTCGTAATTCCCTTAACTATGTCAATAGTATCCTGTGGCAGGAAGCTTACAAGTTCATTATACCGCTATCCCTGATCCTGGCAAACAATAATTAGTTTAAATTTTGAAATTAAAAGGAAGGAGTAACTAAAATAAAAAAAAACCCAAACAAATGCAAACCAAAAGTGGCTCAATCTAATACTTCCCTTATTTCCTAGTAAACAATTCTCCAGGGATTTCTTTGTGCGTGGTCCTTTCTGACTTGGTGCATTACCAGCTTGTAGATGCTTAAGCAGTGTTTGGGTGCTCTCTCAGGAAAATTCTCCACAAAAAAGTCAGGTACCACCTAAATATTATTAATAATTTGTTGTGGTGTTGGGCAACATATGTTTGGCAAAGAACAGGAGTAATAAGCTTTGAAGCGTATGCATGTTTTGAGAGGGGATTTTTCACAGGTGCTGGAGCTGCATGGGTCTCAGGTGTTCTTAAAGATCTAAGACAACAGAATATCTCTCCAAACCATTAAAGTTTGAAAAGCAAGTGAACAGATGTTCAGTCCTTTCATTTCATATTTCAGGCAGCTGTGTTAACTTTAACATGTTGGGGCTTTTTTTTTTTTCTTTCCTATTTTTTCACCGCTTTTTTCCCCTCCCTCCCTCCTACCGTTTAAAAACTAAACTGGGTTTAAGGTCAGGCCTGATGACAGCCCGAGCGGGTTCTGACAGCTGTTTAAATGTTTGTGACATCTGCCTTGGAAGCCGGGACTGGTGTCTCGGAGCCGCCGCGGCACAGCGTCTCTCTCGTTTCTCCAGGCAGCTTCCTCTGGCGAACAACTTAAGGCACAGGGGGCGGCTAAAACTTTCTGCTATTTCTGTTATGCTTCCTTAACCGCTTCCTAGGCTTTTCCTCAGGAACCTGGAATGGGTGAGGATGTGAAGTTAAAACCGTTTAAAGCATGTTGGAAACCGGGAAGAAAACAGCCCGTCACAATAAGGCATTGTCCTTTCTTCCCCTGAACAACCTTCCTGCAGCATGAGCAGAAATTCCGGCGGCTTGCTGATTAATCCTTAACGCTGGGCTCACCTGTTTGTGTATTAAATTCTCAAATAAGTCTCAAGAAGGCACGTTGCCATGCAAAAACCTCCTGGAGGAGTCGTAAGAGGAGGAAGAACCTCGAGAGACCCTTCCTTAAAACGACATAGCCAAATGCAAACCACCCAGTGCAGGGGAAGGATCGAAAGCGTCACAGAAGCAATTTGGTTAAATTGTGATCTTTCGATCTGAAATTAGTTCCTTGTCTTCTTTCCGTCGGCTCCTACCGACGGCTTGTGCAATGCCTATATTAACAGATATTTTTCTTTCAGGGTGTGAACAAATTGCCACCTAAAGTTGGGCTTTGTGCTGATCATCTGCTGCTGTGTTACACCGCAGGGCAGCTTTCTCAACGCGACGTAGGAAATTTTTTTAGTGGAGAAACCCTTTGACTGTGTTTCTATGCACCTGTGTGAGCGATGTCTTACTTGCTGGGGTGCTGGAATTTGACACAGGGTAGTAGAGAGAGTTGGCATTATTTATTGTAGCGTCTCACCATTCCCTATGCCTGTGGCCTCCTGCTGTCTCGCACCGCAAGGCAGCGACCAGAGGTGTGTCACCTGCAAGGAGAAATCATCCAGAAATACTTCTACAGGATGAAATATCCAAGGAAGGACCTTATGCAATGTTTTGTTTTGTGTTTTGTCCTATGGAGATTTCATGTATGATATAGTTAAAGCTTCGCTGCCGTCGTCTTTGTTTTCCTAATGAGATTTTTTTTATACAAGTAATTGGTTTGTTTTATCGTGAGCTGGATCTTACCTGCCCCAAACTCAGTATTTTCTGCATGAGCCCTTGTCATAACTTTCTTCAGCACTGATAGATAAGCGTTTCACCGGAACTGATGCCGTTATTACTATGTCATCAGTTATTTCCTTGTCCTTTTGTTGCAACGCTTCACTAGCTGACCTTATTCCAAAAGGTAGGCGATGAAACTTGTTCCTGCCCCAGGGTGAACCAAAAACGCACAGTTAATATCATTCGTCATCTAATCTGACTTGTCAGGATCCATCCTTCCTACCAGGATTACTTTTAGCAGGCCACTTGGCTTTGACCGTTTGCTATCACAGCTTAGCCTTTCTGAGGTTGCCGGAATGTGGATACATCCAAATTCCACCATTTCTCTTTTGGGCTGATGTCACGCTCTTAGCCCACAGACTGAATATATTTGTTTTGCCTATATTCCTATGTTTCCTTAGCTGCTGCTTGTTCCCGTTGCTGCTTTCTGTCACTGCAACCGTAAATTTTACAGCTGTGCGTGACAAGGACGATCGATGAATACAGATATATATGTGTACTTCTTAAGGGATTCTGCTAACTCCTTGAAGACTTCTGGCTGTTTGTAATCAGTATTCAGCGATGCTTCGTGCATGGGGATGTCTGCTTGGCATTAAGTCGTTAATTGTGTTTGACTTACACTGGCCTTCGTGGTACTTCCATGGGAAAGGGTAGAAGAGTGACCTTTCTTCGGCCATTACCCCATTAAGGTGACTTCGGAGCGTGTCCCGGGACCACGTTACAGGTATTTCATACAGGACTCAGATACGGTGTCTGTTTTAAAAGGTGAACCTCAGCTCCTGTGCTTAACTTGAAGCCCCCGAGCACATTTCTTGGAGTACCTGCTGCATGTGCTGTAGGGGCTGTCCTGTTTTCCGATACTACACCCACAAGAAGAGATTAGTCGCATTCGAGTTCAGCCGGGGATTTGCGCTGCTGCTTGGTTTTTTGGGTTTTTTTTTTGTTTTTTTTTTTTTGTTTTTTTCCCCCTGGGTTAAATTTGCTATTTTGAAAAGCAAGAATGGTGGTTAAACACGCTGCGTTGGCGACAGAAGATTTGCTTAGGCTGGTGGCAGTGTCCCCTACCCGGGTGTGAGGTGTGGAGCGTCTTCTGCTCTGGCTGGAAGGCAGCTGGTCCTCCCGCACGGTTCCAAGGGGTGGCGGGCACGGGAGCCGCTGCCAGTTCTCTGCTTGGGTGGCACGGCAGCTCTGCAGATTATCTCTTTTTGCCCTCCCAAATCAGCCTTCCTCAGGCTCCTTTACCTAAGTGATTTATCAGTGACACTGAGCGGAGTTTTATCTCTTAAGCATGTCATTCTCAGCATTGTCTGACTCCCAATTTCACGCTTTTTGCCTCAGCTCTCTGGCTTGCTTTTCCGTCTGCTGTTCCTCTTGGTACTGGTGAGACCAGAGCTGATATCATTCAGCATTCTGGTTTTTTTGTTTGGTTGGTTGGTTTTTTGTGTTTTTCTTTTTCATGGATCACTGTATGTCTAAAGCATTGTTAAGGGCCCCTCTGGACTGGGAGTCTTTTCAGCTTGTTGCTTTGATGATGCAATCTAAATCCCAGAATTCTCCTGACCTAGTGAGTTCGGCAAAAATGGCTATTTTCAAATCCTGTCCTGTTTATACGCTCCTTGGGATTTTTCTTCTCCTTTCAGTTCTTCGCCAACCCGTTCAACGAGGGTGTGCGGAAGGGGAGGCGACTTCTCACTCCTGCCCCTCTGTACTTGCTCCCTGCCCAGCTTTCTAGGTTATCTGCTGTGGTTTTTGCTTGCATTCAGGCATTCACTGTCCTAGAAAAAACAAACCCGAGCTGCTCTCTGACCTGCTTGTGGTCACTCTGTTACCTTCCGTTTCTCTGGAACGTGGACATCAGTATAAATAACGTGAAGTCTTAATTAAAACTCTATTTTAGGGTGATAAGAATGGCTCCTACAGAGGCCCCAGCTAGGCAGCCCTTTGGCTGCTCTCAGACTCAGGAGACACACAGTATCCTCGCTGGGGATTATACCTAAGTACATCTAGAGAGGCCATATCGGCGTAAAAAGCTAATCCTCCTTGACCTACAGGCTACACCTCAAAGGATAACCATGTCTCTAATGCTTAAAGCAGACATAAGCACCTCCTGGAAATTAACCTGCTTTAGATTAGAAATGATTTGGTAGAGCGAATCTACATCTAGTGATGTTACACAGCGCTGAAGTTTCCTTGGTCTGCTGTTAACAGGATTGTCATAAGCAGGAAACATCCATAAATAAATGTAAGCATGTTTCTGTGAAATAACCCCGTAAAGTTGTGCTGGATTTCTTGCTGTTGGTTTTCTCCCAATATTCCAGTCCTACGGCACGTCATTAAAGGAAAAATTGACATATAATAGTTGAGGCTGGAAAGACGACGCAGGTACACATAGAAACTCGCACCTGCCTTCTCTGATAGCATCACTTCAAAACCATAAACCAAACAAAGTAAAGAAAAACACTCAGTAAATGATGAGGAGGGGGAAAAAAAAACCCCAAACCACCAGAATTAGTACCTTACCAATGGATACGGGGTTTTTTTAGATATAGATAGGGTGCTCATCACCACTAAAATGTCAGGCTGGGTTTTTTATGACAGTGCGATCAGTTAATTTCAAATCAGCAGCTTTTTTCAATTTTGAGGTATTTATGAGTGCATTTCCCAGAGTCTGGTCTTTGGCACACGTGCTGGTGTTCCCAGGACGATTTACTCGCTGTGCCCCTACTTCCGCTTTTTCAGTTCTAGATTTGTCTAAGACATGACTAAGACCCATTATCTTCTTCACCAACTGTAATGGATGTAAATGCCCCAGATGCCAACGCTATAAGATCATTAAAGAAACACAGTCTCCACAGGCTAGGGTGGAAGTGGTTGTGGCCTATATTAAGACGTGGCTGTTGCAAGGGTGCAGGAAGTCTGGTTCGAAGGGTCGCCTCTGAGGGAAGAGACTGAATTCATCATTGCTTCCTGTCAGTCCAAGATACAGCGCCCTGGAGCTCGTTAAATTGCACCCACTGTCTGTAATTCATCCTGCGGGGCAGCCATCGCCATAATACTATTGACGTGATACTGCAACGGTGATACCTACCAAGGGTTATCTGTAGAGGTTGCACAGTAGCAGGGTGCCATTTACAATCAGTTTTGTCTTCTCTAGCAGTACCAGACTGCACATTTAAATTGCGCGGATGGATATTTGCATGTCTTGAGACACAGAAGTGAAACCGATTCTGCTCTCTTATCACCCTGACCCCAAACTCTCTACGGCTACGTTCGCTATCAGAACGGGATGCCAGGAGAGGGAGTAAGGCTAATAGGCAACTGTATAAGTTTCTTCTTACTTCTGCACAGCTCCCGTCACCCAGTTGTTGTCAAGTGCTAAGGTAAACCAAATATCTGTAACAGTGCCACCTGGTGATACCTACTGTAATGTTACAGTATGTATTTGGTACGCTTCTAAAAGAAATGTATTACTTTTTCTGCTTCTTGCTTACCAGTTTGTGTTCAGGAAACCCTTTCAAATGTTCAGTTTGAATTCGGTGACATTTTCCAGCTTTTGCAGTTAAATTTTGACTTGAGACTAATAATTTGACTATATTTTATATGACAAATTCATTGAAGTGATTCTTGCATTATTTTTTTTTTCTGAGGGTGACAGGTATTTATAATTCAGCGTTAGGGACTGTACATACATAAAAAAGGTATGCAAAGCGTTTTTTCCTAACCTGTGTTGCCCTAAATAAAAGCAAACACAGCTGAAACCTCTGAATTTATCCCAACAGCGTGTGTCCCAACTGTGTGAATGGGTCTCTCTAAATGATCCCGTTTCCTCAAGTCCTCAAAGCAGGGCTAAGTTCCACAGTTAAGAGCCGGGTCCGAGTCAGTGATGTCTTTCCAGGAAAATAGTGCAATTTTCCTTAGTCGCAATAATAATAGTTCGAGACATAATGTGGAATTGTATGGTTCTGAAAGCCATGACTGTAATCTCAAGACAAATTAAGGGATAAGATTTCTGAGAGTAATTCAGTAGCTGGTATTTGGCCTTCTATTCAAAATAAATATAAAAGGAGTCTGCCAAAATTGTTCCGTTCTTTTTTTTTTATTAAAGAGTTCTGATGTATTTTTTTTCTCATTTCTATTTCAGCATTATATGGCAATCTGGAAGAAGATTTCTCTACAGACACATTGTAAGGCAGGTATACTTAGAAAAGATTTATCTCACTTTTGGCTACTACTGGGCAATAAGTGGAATAATGTATTCACAAACATGATTGCTAAATCCAGCAAATTGATTCAGCCATGTTTCTACCAGACTTCCTTTGCTTTTCCACGTACTTTGGAGAAGCTGCCTTTTGTTAGGATAAATGTTTAGGTAAGAACTATTTATGTAAGCGTGAATGTATTAGCATACCAACAGAAGTGTTTACATGCAAACAAGTCTATACAAACAAGCATGTATAGAAGAAGCGTTTTCCTTCTCTTTTTACCCTTTTCCTGCACTTTTTTTCATCTGCAGGAATGAAATGAGAGTTAAGTCTGTAAGGCAGCAATAAGTCTCATTGTTCTTTTCATATTTGCTAGTCTAAAATCTAGAGCTAATATACCTGTTTGAATGCGATCCAAAGTCCAGAATTTGAAAGACTCATTACTTTCCATGGGATTTGAATCATTTACTGGCTGAAATATATTTTCTGTCTCGATGTGACAAAACCCACAAACCGCAGTACAGCTCTCAGATAATAGAGGGGCATTTCTGACTGGTAGAGTCACGAGCCCAGGCGCTACTTGAATAATTAGGAAAACGAAAACATTCCTAGAGAATGTACGGGCAATTCGCAGACAGTCTGCTACCTGCAAAAAGACAGATAAATGTAACGAAAATTAATAAAGTCACTGCGTTGAATGCTGACATCCAGTAGCAATAGCTTAAGACTTTTTAATGTCGCATTTGGCCAGAGAGTTGTCTCAGTTCTGCTACTGGCATGCCTAATTACCAATTTGGGAAAAAAAAAAAAAAAAACCAGAAAAGAATTTTTGTAGTGCTGGGACGTGAAACATGCCAGCAAGAGCACTGGTTTATTGCAAATAGATGTGCAGAAATGTCGATCGTTGGTAAAAGAGCCCGGTGATGATCACCAGGACAGATTTTCAGCTCCCCTTTTGGAGAGAATTTTCCTTTGTGCGTGTATTAGCTCTCAGTAGGATTCGGCAAGTTGGAGAGCCATTAGGAAAGTAACCACTTAATTAATGCACGGATTTATTTATACAAAGACTACTTCGGGTACTTCTTACGTAGGTAAAAGGTAGGGTAACGCAGTGCAAGGCCATGGTATGTGAGGCAACCTCTGGAAGGGTTACGTAAACTAAGCAACCGTTTTTGAATCCAATAATAAAAGCATTTTTAGGTGTTAGGTAACATCAGAGCAAAGCCTTTTTCTGATGTAGCTGAACTCTGGAGCCAAACTGAGCCCTCGTGTCAACAGGAACTGCGCCTTCAAATTTCGAAGGTAAAGTGTTTGTTATTAAATCTTTGTAAAAGTAGGCATTGTACTGAAATCATCGCTGAGAAAGCTGGCATTGTAATGGAAGTATTGACGAAAAAAGGCCTATTTTAACATGGGTTGTTTTATATGAGCATGCGGTCTAATTAGGTTCACATATGATAGATGCTTTCTAAATTGAGGCAATTCCCCACCCACAGAATTAACATAAATTCAGAGGTGAACTGAAATGAGAAGGAACATTAAAGCTGCTAATGTGCTCAGCTATTTCCTTGCTGAACGCTGTCAGGAAACCAATAATAATAAAATAAATCTGAAAACCCATTCACGTATCCGGAAGTCCCTTACTTATTTTGTTCCGGAAAAATGCAAAATGCTACTGTGCAGTGCTTTCCATCCTGCTTTATGTCTATCTTGACAAGGTAAGACTCTGGCTTTTCCCCCCCCCACTTTGGTTGTGTCACTTGCTATTAGATATTTCACTCCGGTGATTTGAAATGCATTTGGAGAAACTGTTTTCTGCAGATCTGTATGCGTATGCTTGCACAGAGGGAAATGCATGTAAATGAGGAAGTATTTGCCCTGATTATAGCAATTAAATCAAAAATACAGAGGAGAAGAAGAATTAAACCGCATGTGACATTGCTATGAAAGGCTTGCGGTGTCAAAAGGGAAGGACATAAATTACAGTATGCCCACATAACTTAAGAAAAGAAAAAGCAAGCACATTATTATTGGTAGTTCCTGGTTTACACACAGATGCACAGACACGTGCCCATGCACGCACATATTGTAACTTATTTTACAGCTTGAAACCAGCCAATAAGATCCAAAAATACACTGTGTAAATTTGACTGCAAAAAATGAGTCCGGAAAGCAAAGGGGCTACTTCTGAGATTGTACTTTTGGCACTTTATACACAATTATTTCTTTTTCCCCCCAAAATGCCAAGTTATTTTACTTTAAGGACCTCTTAATTGTACAAAAGCCATTGCCAGACAGTTAGACAATAAATATTTATGATCTGGAAACAAGGAAAATCTCAGCGTTTGACAGAGAGAGGCATGCACTTCAAGTTACTTAATTCCCGCACTTTCTGTAACTGTCCACTGCAAATATCCTCAGTCTATCTGACACTAATCTGGAAGATATTCTTGGTTCACCTTTTTAACCTTGACAGTAAAAGCTAAATCTCTGAGCCAACATATGTGTCCAGGTTGGGGGTCTATTGCTGTTAAAGTCATAGCGCCTACCTGAGCTTTACTTCTTTTTGCCGCGATGAATTACAATTATCTGAGCAATATGATCATCACGTCTGAACATACAGGGGCCTATTTGGAGCGTAAGAGAATGTGTCTTGTATTCTCAGTTGAAGGCCTTCCTCAGTTTTTCTAAATGAACCTCAGCAAGACAAATAACTTTTGCAAGAGAATTATTTATCAAAAGTAAATAACGACATTGGGATTGACACCCACTATTTAACTTATTTACTTTGGTAAAGAATCTATTTCTCGTGCCTAGTATTGTGTCAGAAACCTCTGTACGCCCATAGAGGCTGATAAAACAGAATGTCAAATAATTGTAAGAGCAAAGCGTACCAAGCATTTCCCCATCATTCTGGAAAAAATGGAATTCACATCAGTTCTGGGTTTGATGATTGTAAGTCACCATAGTAAGAAAGTCTGTTTTTAAAAATCATCACACTTGTTTTGCAAGGGAATCAGCAAAACACCTCAGCAATGAGTGCTTCAGAAAAGGCACTTACCCCTGGAATCGGAGGGATGGAACAGGACAGGAAGGAGCCTCTCTGGCAAAGAGCCCCCACCTTCCCCAGCAAGTAACGGAGAAAAATCAGAGCGGCAAAATCCTGCAGAAAACTACTGAGAACACTGTTTTGTTTTCAGTATGTCAGAGGATAAACTTCAAAAGAGAAAAGAAATCACGGTGGCCTCTGTCAGCCTTAGTGGGAAGAAGGAATAACCACTGGCAATCACAGAACTAGGTAACGGCAATTATTTTCAACAGTCGAGCCGTTTTCAGCACTCAAAACATTGAGCTCACTTGCAAACTTAACATGCAAGAGCAAATGGAAAATTCTGCCTCAGAAGCTATCTCTGGATGGAAGAAAGAAAGAAAGAAAGATAGAAAGAAAGAAAGAAAAACTCCTGATCCACCCCCACCCATTTCCATCCCAAATAGCTAAAGTACACAGCGTGAAAAATGCGCACTGATCTCTCTGCTCTTTGGGTAAAGAGATACATTTTGCAAAAGAAAAACTTGAGAAAAGAGCATGTCTCCATTTTTACAAAGGGATAACAATACAATTTGAAATACCTCTAGCTGTGCATTTTCACAGGTTGCTACGGGTAGGGTAGATACCATGCCACTAGCTTTTTTCCTTCTGGAGTACCAGTGTTCTTTAGTATTACGAGCATAAACATCTCTACGTTTTAAAGGTCACAAAGGAAGAATAAAGGCCACAGTCACAGGGGAAACTCAGCTTCCACATCTAGTAGGTCTTTGTCTCAGTCGGGGGATCTGGGACACAAGCAGTGGAGATTATTCATAGCGAAGAATGACGGGTCTAGAGCAACCCCTCCTTGCCTTAGAAGACTTAATCTCAATCTATAGCACAGAGCCAATCTGGGTGATTTAGATAAATGATGCACCAGTCTTCAGATATTCTGCGAAAGTTAGCTCTTGTATTAAGGCTTATATCACGGTTAAACATAGAGATTTTATTGAACCAAGAATTCCAGTAGTACAGGTATAATATTGAAGTTGACATGTACATTAGCTTTGTGTTATTGATGTTGTGGCTTCTATTTCTTTGCACCTGGAATGTAATGTGAATATCAAACAGAAATTCAGCTGGCATCAACTTTCCCAAATTGATCACAGGTTAAAAATCTAAATCTTAATTTATTTCCCTAGGTTTTCTGTCTTTGTGAATAAGATAGGCTGTTCTTCAGAAAGACGTTACGTAGGAAGGTGGATGTACTAACAATCCTTTTAGAGAAAAGAAAGGCAACCTCATTTTACTCATGCTTCCCAAACATGGGTAGAAGCTCCTGTAATTCATAATAATCAAAATGTGATTAAAATACATCATGTTTCCCTTTAATTCCATTTCTACCTCAAATAGAGGGGCTAACAGAGCTAAACCAAACTTCTGTCCAAAGTTTTGTGTACTTAGAGAAGACAGAAGGGGAAATTCGGTGATAATGTATGGTGCATATGGACGGAAACGAAAATCCTACCGCAGCCAAGCAAACAAAAGTACAGGGTATCAATTGTATCCTCTAATTGTTAACTGCTAAAATAAGTTATCATACAGCAACTATGCAAACAGACACATATATATGTACGCAGGTATAAAATTAGACGTATACCTATGTGAACTTCCGTACGGGTTTTTCCATCTTTAGGTGCACTCCCTGTAGTGCAGTTGGATAACAATCTGTGTCTGACATTGTAAGACCCTAAATTAGCTAGGAGTATTACTCATACCGGGGAAATTTGATTCCCTGCTGTCATTGGTAATAAAGTAATAACAATACCTTTGCAAAAGATGAAATATAATACCTTTTCTGGCCCTAAATCTGTGTAATCTCACCTACTGGTTATTTGCAAAAGCCCAGGAGTGAAAAAACAACAAGTACAAAGCACTCTATTTATATGAATAAGAATGCACGTATAATACCAGAAGCATCTTCCCAAACACTGAGGCCATTTTTATTTAAAAAGAATCTTTTCTCCTTAAAGGCCGGAAGACCACACCTATATCTGATACACATTCGACCCAAAATGTCAAGATACGCGTGTTGCTTACAAGCGTGGAGCCCCTTAGTCCCCCCGGGTAAGCAAGCTTCACAGTTTCGGATTTCTTTGTCAAAGACATCTCTGAACGCTACCAATTTAATACAGGAGCACTTTCCTAGGGGCCGGGACGCCGAGGAGGCCTCATTCTGTCCAGGTAAGACCAAGATTCATGAAATTTGTACGGAGTGTCGGAAACTGATACTAAACTCTTCAACACAGTAAAATTCCAGCTGCAATTACATTTCTCCTAATGTGCCTGGTTACCCTTCTGTTTTTACCATTGTTAAAAAAAGATTAAAATTTTATCCATGCCATTGACTTGTCGTTTCATAGGCTGTATTGTTCACATTAAGTTACGTTTTACAAAAATCATGTTGCGTTTGAAACAAGCGTGTGTTAGAGAGTGACACATACCTACAAATATTCTTCATTTTTTCCTGCACGCTTCTGACCTGGGGCTCGCTCGTAAAATGGAATTTTATATTCTGCGAAAGGCGGATGCGTTGGCTCCTTTATATTAGAAAAGTTAAAATTCCCTTCTCATCGTAATCTGTAATCTGACATGCTTATAAATACCCCGTCAAACCCTGCCTCGCACATTCCTAATCTTCTGTTGATAGTCATATTGGCTTCCATTTACACTGCCTCACGCACGCCCATTCATACGGAATCGGGCTTTGTGCTTGGTTGATCACGCTGAATGAAAACCATTCTTTGCCTCTCAGGCTTTTATATTCATAACCATGCGTATTTCTTTATTCGTATTCTCCGCTTCGCGCATCCATTGTGTATTACCTCAAGATATTTCCAGCCTGTGTAGCCTTAAAAATTTAAGACCTGATTTAGGGGGAAAAAAAAAAAAAGCATCCCTAAAACTGATATGCTTCAGAAAAACCCACTTTCTGGATTTTCTCCTTTCTCGAAAAGAAAAATGGAAAGTTTTAGTGAACTGGAAAAAGTGTGGAAAAATGTGAAAAAGTGGAATATTTGTTACGCTGCTCACCTGGGGCCAGTTGGTGATACCCTTGGGAGGAGTAGTTCATGCCCTCTGAGTATGTATTGACTGAGGTGGTCCACTCAAAGTACACTGCATTACTCAGCGTGGCTGAGGACAGCAAAAGCCTTTGGAGATCTGTAATTGAAAAATTAGCTTAAGCATGTCAAGATTATATAGTCTGATTGCTAGTCTTAAATCGGGGAGTGAGGGGGACACTTGTTTTAAATAGATTTAAATAGCTTGAAGGAGTGTGTTGACACTTACGGGCCATGCGTAAGATGCGCTATAATATAGAGGAGCTGATATTTTTTTTGGCACTATAGAGTTGATATAAAAATGCAACACCAGATTCCCTCTCCCGTCCTGTCTTACTAGCACTTTCCCGGCACTCTCCGGTATTTGCGATATGCTCAGAAGTGAGTGGTACCGTGCATGACAGAAGGCTTCCAAACGTGATACCGTATTACCTTTCTATTTGTTATGAGGTTTGCTATTTGCCAGATGTATACCTCAGTTACAACACAAAAACAATACACTGAATATAAGTGCTATGTTATTAATTTATAAACTTCAATGTATTTGAGAAAGTATTTATATGTCTTGCAACTTCGCATTTTCAGTAAATGCGTGCTACAGCTTATTTGTCTTGACTACATTATAACCATCCATTTGTCTAATATGTAACAACTACTTCATGCAGTTGATTTCCTCTTATATGTAGGTGGGTTTTATCTCAAACGATCCGCTAGCCATTATCAGAATTGATATATAAAAATCTGATATGGTTCTTCAAATGGCCACAAAATTATCCTTTTTTTTAAAATGGAAATATTACATAAAAATAGTCTTCAGCCTCAGCTTTAATGTTCTGGTCTTCCTCTGTCATTTTATTCTATTTATTTCCTTACAGCACATGTCCCAGTAGAGAGTTCTTGCTTTTTGCGTCTGGATAAATCTAAAATACAGCAGAACAGACTGAAAAAAGGGGTGTAGTCTTATTAATGGAGGTAATTTGCAAGCACAGTAGGAATTTTCTCAAGTTTACAGGGTAGAAATTTTATGACTCTTCTGTAGTAGAAGCAAGGTGTTTAGTCATGTGAGGAAAAAACACAAAACCAAACCAAACCAAAGCAAACCAAAGCAAACCAAACCAAAATAGAACAAAACATAGCCCAGCTTTGTTTACCCAGCTGGGGTAAAGGTTGTACTCACCATGTCGGAAATTTCTTCCTTTCATGGGACACCAAGAGAGGTACCGGCAGAAGGAAAGCTCTGCCAGGAAAGGAGTAAGTGCTGGAGCAACTTTGTCATCTACTGGAGGAGGCAGCTGCCATGTGAAATTTCCAAACCAGACAGGTTAATACGGCTCCCATAAGTCACAGCAGGTTGGGGGCCACTGCTCTTTAATCTACGCTGAACCTGTGGGCCCTTCTCGGTCACACGCTTATTGCTATTGTGCAAGAAGATCAAAATAACCCCGTACTGTACCGTATCGAATCGCCATCATTAGAAGGACAGCAGTAGTGAAACAAAGCATCGTTTTGCACGTGATGATAATTTTTTTTAAACGCCTTTTAAAGCCTCTTAAAAATAAAACACCAGCTGTCAAGAGTTGCAGTTAGGCAGCGGAGAGTCAGCAGGTGCTTCAGGGGAAAAGCAGTGTATGGTCCCGGGGTGGCCCCCCATCTCTTACAGAGGCACAGAACACTCCATGGGGCAGAGAGGGGAGTAAGTATATATAAAAATATAAATAATATAAGCATAATTATAAGTATAAACATAAATAAAAATAGATATAAATATAAAGACTGTAAATATAAATATAAAAAATTTATATATATATATATGTTGCTGGATCCTTAGCTAGTGTAACTCAAGATGGCTTAATCTGGGCCCTGACAATATTAAAAAATCTGGGGATCTCCTCTGGTTTTGTAGCATACACTCGTTCTTCACGGGCTCGGCGCGGCAGCAGTTTCATAGTCCCACAAAGTCCTTTGCTTGCTTAGAAGCTGAAAAGGGTTTGGGCTTTAGTTTGGCTGGGGAAGAAGGGGAGGGGATGTTCGGGGTTTGAGGGATCTTTTTTTCTTCCCCCAAAGTAAAGGGTGCAAACATGAGACTGTCTATTACACGCATTGTAGGCCTGCGCGGTGCAAAATTTTTTAACCAAATGTGTACTCTCAAACAATTTCAGCGGCTCCCAGGAGAGAACAATGTAACTAGCTGGTATGAATAATGTTTGTAAATTTGAGTAATAGCGCTTCCTGAAATACAATGTCTTTTTCTGTATATGTCTTTTTATTACCTGCGGCTCTTTCATCAGCCAACATCTGCTCTTTGATTCACGCGCTTCCCTTTTTCCCCATGCTAATAGCTCTTAACACTGAACCTGCCTGTTCCAGATCAGGCTGTAAACAGCATGGAAATATTCGGTGTCGCTGGTGTCAAGAATCTTTAATGTAGTCCCAGACTTTAAAGGGTACGTTCAAATAAACAGGAGATCAGCCTTCTGTCATGTTTCAGCTTGACATTCCTGAGGCAGCACAAACAACCTGCTCGGTAAGGTGTAAAAAGCATCGAAGCAACAGATGAAAAGTTTGTTTTCTGTAGTTCTGCTTAGGAAAAATAAAATACGTTTTCATGACAAATATAGCAACGCACCTTCAGATAGGTATTTCTCTTCGGTCATTAAGGGTCAGCTTCCTGTTCGAATCGTTGCTCTAATAGTCTTCTTCCTGAAAGGAAGATGGGGAAGATGACTCATAGAATCGCCTAGGTTGGAAGGGACCTTTCAGATCATCTAGTCCAACCATCAACCTACGTCTGGCAAAACCCATCAGAAGAAGGATCCCTTTAAGATGTATCACCAGTCCAAATCCATCGATCCAAAGGTGCCTGGGGTATTTTGCAGGCGGCTGTTTTCACCAGTTGCACACATTTTTTTTTTAACACCACCCCGCATTGCCCGCTCCGCGCCACCTTCTGGTTTGCAAAGCTTGGTGCTGCACCCACCCGAGCGGGCCAGAGTATTCACAGGAATGGAGGATATTCACTGTCACCTGGACTATCCGGCCTCTGGATATCAACAGTGACATTTGTGGGGCCGGCATGGCATTCAGGGAGAGGTTTTTGAAGTGGCACGTGATCAGGGCAAGCTCCCGATGTAGCCTTACAACTTCTTGTTGATCAAGTTTGGCTGCCTCGCGCATGTCATGTCAGAGATAAGAGGCAATACGTAAAAAATAAATCAGCCATCTCTAAATGAGGCATCCTGGATACCCACCTGCCTGTAGAACATGAGGATTTCTCTGTATCTTTGGGTCTGTGAATTAGAATTATGTCTAAACCATAGTAACTTCATTATTTGAATCCGAGGCTCACCTCGGATGTTTATCTCCTATAGAAGTTTATTATTATTTAATAGCCTAGACTTAGATCCACTCATTCATTCATTGTTCAGTAATATTAGGCTTTAAAGGGCAATGTGAACAAAGTCTGTTTGCCAAGAAAAGACCGACTAGTATAGATCTTAGAGCACAACACACCGAGCTGAAAATTGCACTACCTGTGCTTTTAATTGACAGGTGGGAAGCCATTGCTCTCTCTCGGTCACAATCATCCAGTCACTGCGGAGTAAATGACGCAGCGCCGCCGGAGTCTGGATCCCAGGTGAAGAAATCGGTACCTACGATAGCACCCTGCAGCACGGGCTTTGACAAGTGCCGTCATAGTCGTGCAGCGGGAATGGCAGGGAGCTGGTTTATTTTGTTGGTTATCTGCGAGACTGTCAGTGGCTCAATATTGCAGGTAGCCTGGCTGGACAAACTGTTTTCTTCACCGAAATGAGGTAGAGTAGCCCAAACGGGATGGCAAGTGGGACACATGCGCGCAAGTAGCTCCCCGCTGAAGGCAAGGGCTGTTTGTGAACATGCAGGACTTTCTGGTAAGTCTTTAGATCTCTTTATTACAATATAACTTGCTCTGGCATTTAGGATCAACTGGCTTTTCGATCAAAGCGGGTATTTTTCAGTTCTCAACTGACACAGAAGGGATGAGTTTTGTGTGATGGAAAAATGAGTGCAATAGTGTGGATGATCTGCTTAATAGGATGCTCCTTTTATTCTCTAAGTATGCTCAGCGTCACAGTTTTCAAGCAAACGTTCATTAATATTAATGAATGTATTCTCATCTCAACTCCTGTGAGGCAGGAAAGTTTGATCCCTACCTCACACAAGTTGCTCTAAACATTTTTCAAGCCTCCCAGTTGCAGTTTCTGAACTAACTCCACACCAGTTCTTCTGTCTCCTGCTCCAGGTTCCACTATTCTTCGGTGCCTTATTATTCTACCTTCCATCTTTATTTTGTCTGCAGTTTAGCTATTATTCCTCTCGTGTTAATCTGATACTTGGGAATACAGTATTCCACTGAAAGGGCATGAATATATAAATATATGTTTTACTTCTTCATTTATCAGGTGTTAAATACTGTATTGATATTGTATTTGTAGCACTTTAGATTCTATTTCTAAATTAATTAGGCATTATGCTAGCAGGTCATTCAAAATAAATTCCATTGCGTGCATTTCAGTAAAAAATATTTGACTGCTGAAAATTATATTTCACGAGCATTCAGCACATTAATTCACAGAATACCTCACTGTGGAATCCTAACGTGGCATTAACGAAGTTCCTACTTCTACACAGGTACAAACAGGCTGCAGTTTATACACAGACATGAATATACGTGCATGTATTTATGGTATTAAGAAAAGGCGTGTGTATGTATACGTATGAAAAATCTCATTGTACCTATGCATATTTTACAATATATTTCATACATAGCTTTATGTATGGCATACATTATGAGTACTACATAAGAGCAATACACTACATACAGAAATAATTGCACATACGTAGTATATACACCACACCCCTCTTATGCAAATGTACATACCTACACGTAGTCATACATATTAACCCGGGTATCACTTTTCTATCACTTGGCTAATTAGGATTGATAGCGATAATGTTGATAGACCCTTAACAAATAAAACATGACAGGCATTGCCGTTTTGGGCAATTATGCGACACCTCAGGTGGTGTTAGCTGGCACCAAGCCCAATGCCTGTAATCACACAAGAACTCCAATAAACTCTGGGCAATGGTTTAGTTTGGGTGCCTCGCCGCTATTTTGAAGTGCTGTATGATACGTGAAAATAAGGAAGAGAAATGGTTCTGCGCCACTTTATTGGGAATATAATCATGGGAATGACATCAACGTCAGTTAAAAACGTTCAAATGTGTTGTGTGCTGTAAGTTCTTCATTTCATTATAGCAGTATTCATAGATGTCACTGCAGCTTATATCTTTTTCAGCGTGAGCTGTGCAACAGAATAGATTGTCTAAAAAGCAGATGATTTTGTTTCTTTTCAGGCAGAAGTAAATTCAGACAAGATTCAGAAGAGCTCTTTTATGAGATCAAAACATCCATAATGTTAGCACCAACCAGGTACGCTTTCTATACAATTCTTTTTTCTGTTTTTCAAGATGATGCTTCTGGACCAACTGTTTGCACACTGCTTTGGAAGGCCACTGCTTTTAAAAACTACTTTAAAGGGACTTTGCAAAACATATGACTGCCCAAGACAATTTTGATATGGGGTTACATTTTTTTGGTAATTTTTCTAATCATTCTGGGAAAAGAAAAACTTCATGTGTTATACAGACCCAGGTCCCCAGAAGGGATCATAAAGCAGAATCTCAGCAGAATGGGGGTGGCTGCAACCTGACCTAGAGCTTAAGCCTCAAAATCCCTCACAAAGTCTGTTAGGCCTCACTTCCACGGATACATAATGATCCTGCGCGTGCTCGGGAAGGTACCAGCATGGCAAGGCTGCGCAGGGAAGGCTCAATCTTTCCTTTAGGCTGAGGAAATCCAGGGAGATCCGCCATCCTGCCTGATGCTGACCTTCCCTCCTGTGAGGAGCGCGTTCAGGTGTCACACTCAACTCCTAAACTGGAATTTCCTTTCTCACAGCATAGTTTCTCTACGTTATGTTAAACCTCCTCACGGCCCTGCCATTCCTGGTCACGGATGGCAGATCGCAGCACTTCCTTAGCGAAACAGCTGTATTCTAAAAATCCAGCTGTAATCCTGTATATAAACCACTCTGATGAAATGGTGGATTAGAACTAGGCCAACAAAGATATCAATCAAAATAGTTATTAAGTGCCAATTACTTTGTTTGGTAATTAACTAATACCTAATGAATTTCCCCGTAGCTGTTTTCTTTAAAGCCAATTAAATGCTTGAACAGACCTTCCGTGTTTAATAAACTAATAAGAATGATTCGTTTACAGCATATGCGTTTTTGAATAATTACCGAGCAGCTGTTCTTATCTCCAGTATTTTTATTAAACCTCACCAATCAGTTTTAACAATAATTCAGTATTTAAAATGCATGATCTTGAAAACTTGGTTATATTAATTTGTGTTGCTTTTGAATAATTTTATTTCAGTACACACTGTTTGTGATTTGTCAACACAGAGAATTTAATTTCAGTTGCTGGTAATAAGTTACTTAGAACTCGAAATTCCGTTGTCCTGCAATGTAATTACTTTCTTATCTGTAAAATATTACCATGTGGTTAAGTATCAGACACAAACACCACAAAAATGATGTTGATTCTGACCAAGGGTTCATCTAGCCTAGTATTATTTTCCAACAGTGCTCATGAGCAGACAGCCAGAAAGAAAACTACGATGTTCCAGGTGCTCAGGCAATTGCTACAAGAGCCCATGCAAAGTGTTCAGCCATACCATCCCCTACCTCCCCTTTTTCAGCTCCCCCCACAGCTCTGTTTTATGGGTCTTGGTTCTTTCTTCGGAAGGGATGGATGCCCCATCCCTGGAGGTGTTCAAGGCCAGGCTGGATGGGGCTTTGAGCAACCCGGTCTAGTGGGAGGCGTCCTTGCCCACGGAACTAGATGGTCTTTAAGGTCCCGTCTAACCCGAACCACTCTATGATTCTATGACAGTGTACCTTTGATCTCGATCCACTTTCTTCTTGGTTCAGCAGGTCTCTGCCCTTTCTTCCTCCAGCCTTTGCCTTTCCAGGCTGAACACGCTAAGCCTACCTGCCTATTCAAAGTAGCACATTGGGCATGTCACCCCCTCCAAAAGGCACAGCAATGCCCCCCGCGTACACCTCAGTTTCCTTGTGTGCGAGAGGAAAACAATTGTACTTACTCACCTTTTCCAAGGTGTTTCAGGTTCCCCTGAAACACTTTTTGATATGTATGAAAGAATACTAATAATTCGATCCACTTTTACACTTTTACCTGCAAAATTATTATTATTAATGCTAAAAGGAAAACAATGAGGCTTAATTTATTTCTACTTCTTTGAATGATTTAATTAGTATGGTAATAAGCAATAAATCAATAGATTCATATAGGAGATGCAAAATGTTATATTTGTCTTAGAACTAACATGTTAAAAAGTTAGTCAAATGGTGTGCAAAGCATGAAAATGCATACAGAACAATGACACGTGTTCGGGCAGATACAGGATCATAACATCAAGCACTAGAGAATGCACGTTTACTCTTCAGAATAACAACTCTAGATTTGCTAGAACTGAAAATGAATGTATGAGGTGATGGTCTACTTGTACTCTTGAAGGAAACAGTAGTTTTCCGTGGGTACCGTGAGGAGGACTCTTAAATAAATAAATAAGGGGAAATTAAGTCAGGAAAAGGTCAGCTCAGGTTCCTACCTTATTAAAATCAAACGTACTTGGGTAATGTGTTTTTCTTCTTGCCAGACGATGAGCGCTGTGCAGTCTGCGATTTGTCCTCCGAAGGAAGGATCACCAACAGGAGCCCACGAGGTCGCTGCCAATCTGTTCGCAGAGAGGTTCAGTGCTGGGAACTAACCTGAGCTGACACCAGAACAGCTGTGCGTCCCAACAAGTGGATGGCATCCACAGCCTGTCTGGAGCACGGACAAAAAACACAGGCTTTACATATTTCTAATCGGATGGTGTTTTAATCCTCCTGTACAGACATGCCAAATAACCAACAGCAACGCACACTTGAAAGCGCTTGCTGAGATGCAGAATGAAGGGATGACTGACAGAAGCCAGAGCCACAAAATAACTCAGGTTAGCGTTACTTTTTCTTCTTTTACTCTAAAAGTGAACTATGTAATGATGCATGAAGACTAATTAAGTGAATGTGCCGTCTCCAGGATTTTTTGGATACTGCAGGTGCCAAAGTTTGTCCTTCACTATACAATTATTTAGGATTTCAAGCATGTGTCTTATATTATAGGAGCTACTCTGTCCTTCTTAGCCTAGCAAGTCTACCATTCTTAAAAAATTTATTTTGGCGTCGAGAGTCAATTGTTTTTATGATTTACTAACTCAATGGCTGAACAAATTGTGCTGTTCAGTGTAATAGCCAGATTTTAAATGCATATTTTGTACAGCTGGAAGAATAGGTGCGGCCTGATTTCTGCTGAAAAGAATTCGTTTTGCAAACTAAATTCCCTCAAATTTCTTTCCTTCCACTTTTCCAAGTTTAACTCCCATTCCTTCAAGCAAGCTCAATGTCCTCTAACTATAAATTCATGTAACTATAAAAATTATGGATACAGTGTAAGTCGGGACCTTAAGTTAGGACCCTGTGGTGGCAGTGAACAGATACAGAAAACTTAAGGAGAAAATTCATCCCATCTGCCTTTAGCAGGTATCTTTAAGTGATACTTAACCCTTCATCCCTTGATTACGCCCACTTTTCTTTGTCATGTATATGAATCGGCCCAGCCTAGACAAATGGCTTGGAGAACAATATCTAATTGCCATCAGATGAACCACATCTCTTTCGGTCCCTTTTCCTTTGCAAAGGCGAAGGACCGGTCTTCTCTGCAAGACCAGTTCAAGCAAAAAATGAGCACGAAACTCTTGGACTGACTAGTCTTCCTGCTAGGATGGTCTCCTCCTCTCCCTCAGAGACGTGAAACCTCATTGAGGAGGGATCCCTGGGTGTCAATGTAAAGAATCTCTTTATTAGTAAGTTTTGATTCTGCAGGACTAATGACAAAAGGAATCAAAAAGGTCAAGTGCCGTATTCTTCATCTCTCCTTTGAAGGGGACAAGAGGGCAGAGGGGTTACGAAGGGCAAACTTCTGCCTCTCTCTGATCATCCCAGGCCACACAGGTAGGATTTTTTTCTCAACTCAAAGAAAGGAGGTAGAAAGGAGAACTGGTCCTTATTTTGCAGTGTTTTAAAACTTGCTGCAAAAATGGATCCTTGTTTGGTATATATTATCGCTTCATACTAAATGAAGGATGAAACGTCTATCCAGGCAGCTTGCAATCAAATCTAAATAGTATAATACATACCGAGTGTATATATTAGTATAGAGAGTGATGGAGTAAGAGAGATTAATAATTTTCTTGTAATTTGTTTATGCTTTTTATTTATCATTTCCTAATAGCCTTCTATGATTAATGTCTCACATTTCAGGAAAAGTGGGGAGCATCTAAACCAGGTATTTGTGCTTTGTAACAATTATTCCCACTACTGGTTTGGGTATTCCATGGGAAATGAGTATAAAGCCATTAAAAAGCACATTGAGTCCTGCAGTGGATGGAGGCCTAACAAATCCAATTCTCAACTTACTTACTACTTTGGGGAAGCCTTACTTTAAAAGTTAATAAACCCGTAATGTCAACTGCAGTGAGCAGAAGGCTAACTACAACAGGAGCCCTGGGTTTCATACACACTTTCTCTAATCAAAAGGAGCCAATTATTTTTCAAATTGTGCAGAATGTCATCTAATTGGCTGCCTAAAAGTTGTGTGGACTGAAAGAAATGTAAAATTAGTCAAAATCCTGTTTTAAAAAATGTACGGATTGTTTTTTTTTCCCCCAGTGATGAAGCTCAAATCCTTTTTAGAGCCCGCAGTTGGGAGTAGGGGAGAGGAAAAGATGCTTGCAGTTATTATACTTGGAAACACACGAATTGATTCTTTTCTTGTCTCCTGTAGCCAGCTGGCTAAACTGGGAAGGAAACGTACGCTGTCGTGGACCCCACAGTCCCTCATCTCCCAACCATCCAGCCCGAGGACCCGTCCAGACAGGCCCGGGCATCACAGTTCCTTCCATGCCAGGCATAACAAAGAGCGGGTTTAAGCACAGATCTTGCCTCAGGTTGGAGTTAAGATGCAACAGTGAAGCACCCTTGGAGCTGTAAGCTGAGGAGAGCGTTTCCGTCCTCCAATTTAGAGTCTGATCTCCATGGTGACTCGGGCAGTTCAGAAAGAAGGGAATGGCAAAAATCACCAGCGCTTCTCGCCTGGTATTAGTCCTAATCACAGGCTGTCGTTTCAGGAGCTCAATGAAGACTGCTCATGGTTTTGTTTGAGTTTTTCACACACACACACACAAAATGTAGATGTTTTAATCTGTAGTTTTGCCAGCAAGAAGACTAAAGAAGCCACTCCATTATTATGTGATCTTGCTTTCCTGCTCTTCCCTAGCATTTTTATTGGCAAAATAATAAATCACAAAACGTAGAACAATGTCATCTTTGCTTAAAAACGTGGTTCAAGAACCGAAACTTCAACTTAGATCAATATGAGGGTTGTGCGTGTCCCATGAGCATTAGTTATTGCAGGAAGATTAAAATAAGTGAACTGTAATGAAAGAATTTGCAAACCTCAACAATTTGTGTGACAACAGCAGACATCATTTTTTATAAAGCTACTTGCGATTTATTAAAACTACCTGTCTTTTTTTTAGCATTTTAAATAGCAACGATTTTCCCTCCTTCATTAAAAATAATCATCTCCCTTGAAAGGCTTGTCCATAATGATTGCAGTAAAATTTGTCGTCATAAGAAACAACAGGTGGAAAGTACAGGTGTGCCATAAGAAAAATGGGCTTCGGCCTTTGCACCATTTAATATCTTTGTTTGTTATTTTCTCTAGTATACGTTCAACTTGAATGTTTTATGATTGCACGGGAGATTTTACAGCACAGAACTTCTGCAGAGCCTTGCAGAGTACTATGATGAAATGAGTTTCATTTAAGAATATAGACTATGAGACACAGTGAAAAATAAATCATTCTCGCCTTATTTAATCTTTTTCTTCTGCATCTGCCCTATTCAATTAAGTTTTTTTTTTCTCTTCTGTATCACAAGGCTGTTTCTCTAAGTAGCAGCGTAAGTCTGTATGAACTTGGGTATTCTCATTTTTGTGAACAAGAGCATGATGTAAGCTCCAAATTCTGCTTCTTGCTCACTAGAATCAAGTGCCCTCTTAATTTCCATCGTACCATTGTACTGAAGCACGACTTTGGTTTGTCATCTCTCTTCTTTCGGAGCAGTTAAGTGCTCTTTTGCCTGACATTTCCTTTGCGCCATTTTAAGCTTTTACTAAATGAACTATTACAGAACAATGAGGTTTCTGACGTTACTGTACGGTGTGACGGCTGCGTGGTGGGTTCTAGCGAGATCTGTGTATGCAGTGATTTGGTAACAAACAAACAGGATTGTTTTCCGACGTCACTGGGACTAGAAAAAGAGCTCAGCTTTCCAATTAAGCCTGTGAAAAGGCTACCCAATGACACACTCACCAAACAGGGAAAAACGATGGAAAAAAAAAAATACAGTTTCCCTCAGGCAGTGAAAATGGAAACATCCCACACCATCAGCCTCAGTACCCCACGGGATTAGACAATCCTGTGTCTAATGAAAAGGTGGGCCAGGTGTCCAGGTCGCTTCCTTCTTTGTTACTTTCCAACCGCTTAGGGGTTTTTCATTTTTCAGGAGAGGAATTCCACCTTTTTCAGAGCATTAAGAAATGAAATGAAACTCACTGAACCTGCGGAGTGGAAGGCGCAGTTTCTGTGGCAACGATCCCCATTTGACAGCTCTCAGGACTTGCCTTTGCCTCCCGTGCCCGATTCACTGCTTCAGCAGCGCAGGTACCACAGGTGAAACCAGCACGTTGCACAGTGATCACTCACGCTATAAAGTGCAGAAATACAAGTATCGGAAAAGCTTATTTATGCAAAAAAATGGAAAATAAAAAAGAGATTAAAATAACATTCAACTGGTAATATTAAAGAGTCGTTCCATAAAGGACTGGTAAATCGGTGAACAGATAACAAGACGCACTGCCCAAATAACCATTTTGCTGGTTTGAAGCATTGTGTTTAGATTTTCTTAAAAATAATGGACAGGCCCAATATTCTGCTTTACCCTCTTGTAATAAGGCTTTCATTCTGTACCTAGGCCAAGCACCTGCACGCCTGCACTTTAATCTTACAAGTATATACACCAGAATTACACATGCTATCTGATTAGAAATACGTAAAGCCTGTGCTTTTCGTCCGTGCTCGAGACGGGCTGTGGATGCCATCCACTTGTTGGGACGCACAGCTGTTCTGGTGTCAGCTCAGGTTAGTTCCCGGCACTGAACCTCTCTGCGAACAGATTGGCGGCGACCTCATGGGCTCCTGTTGGTGAGCCTTCCTTCGGAGGACAAATTGCTGGTTCCAATGCTGCTGCTGCTGCTTTTTTTTGGGCATGCAGGTGGGAGACACAGACATTATCAAATTCAGTCAGATAAATCCAGCAATCATCTGAGCTGAACTTAATTTCCTCTTAATTATGTAGAGTTGTTTCAGGTACCTTCTAGAGCAAATAAAAATAGATACATACAGGTGGTAAATCGTGTTTCACTGGTGTCCTCCAACAAGTAGGAGGAATCAGAGTCTAATTAGTGAATTGTATCATAGCCTAAAACAATAATGATATTAATTATAAAGAACACTCCACATCATAAGCGTGTAGCTTTAGATCATTACAAAGCTGTCCTCATTGAACAACAATGTTGGCTATTACAGAAATTGCAAAGAAATTATATGCTGAAACAATATGAAAACCAGTGTGCTAATTTCAAAGTACCTCTAGCTTTATTTATTTTATCTTTTAGAATCGCACAGTGGGAGTTATCTGGAGAAGGGGTGAATTCCACATTCCCATCGCAGAACGCATCAACAGACCATCAAGTGACAAGTAACGGTATGACCTTGATAACTGGCTGCCTGAGCTTCATCTTTCCAAAGGACGGGTATTTGTAGCACACCAGCAGGATCATCAGTTACTAGAAATACTTATTTCAAAAGCTATTAGAAACTCTAGCATAAAAGAAGAAATTCTACTAGTCACGATAGACTACGGGTAAGGGAGCAGCTTTTGGAATTGTAAATGTGGTTTTGACAACAAGAGAATACAAAGTCCTGACTGGTGGACTAGTCTCGTGTTGAATTACGAGTCAAATGACTGAGAAGCCCAGTTCTGCTTTTGCAGAGCATTTAGGTGCCTCTGAAACTGTTTTCATAGGTGTGTAGCTCCCAGCGGTATCAATCCAAACCTCACCGGCTCAGGACCCCTTTAAAAAAACGTGGGTTTGGTGTAAGACGGTTATCTGGGATGCTTTGTGTTCAAAGGGATGTCAAAACTCACAATGAGGCAATGGATGAGGTATACGAGCGATTGGTGGTTCCATCCTCATTGACTCTGAAGAAAAATTAGCTGAATGGCAAAGTCCGGCCCTGGATCCTGAGGCAGGTCAGGTAGGTGAGGCTGATGGAGGTCTGTTGCCACTGGCATCACTCCGTGATGTGTTTTTAATTTTAAAAAAATGGGATCTAGGCTTCTACCTATTGCAGTTAGGAATGCATATTCTCTGCTGGAAATACCAACTACTGCTCACTGAACAATAAGACGTTATGAATATTCTTTTGTTATTTTCTTTATCTAATATTCCCTTAAGCTAACGAAATATGCTCACTATACCCTCTTTGGGTCTACTTAATTTGGATAAAGTTATAGGGAAAAGAAATACATGAAGAGCATTGCTAAAAATAGAAATCAACTTTCTGTGAACTCCTCTCATAGATCTAAATGCAGACATATTTTACACATTCACAGACTTATAAATAGGTACATCTTTCATTCAAAGCCCTTTGAAGCTTAGCGTCAAAAGCGAATTTGTTACATGCAGATGTTTCATTCTGATTCCTGATGTTTAATCAACCCACATTGTCTTTGGAGATACAGTTGTGATTTTTCACAGAAAATTTAATTACAATGACTATTCCAGACTGGATTGAAAAATTACTGACAGGAAAATATTATATATTGGTATTTAGTATAATCTTTGATATTTCAAGAGCTGGAGAGAACCTGCAAAGGATTTGAAAGCTGGTTGAATAAGTAAGCCCCTGGTTGAGCTGGCTCCAGCCCTGAATGACTGACTTCTATCTTCTACCTATTATTTTTGTAGAATGTTCATCTTGCTTTTGGCATTGTGTTTATCTGATTGCTTTGGGCAAAATTAGATTACTGACCTCATCACTTGGAGTTTTGTTTTATTCTCAATAGAAAGCAGTTAGATGAAACTCATATAAAGGAGCAGCAATGAAGTTGGCACTTGCTTTTATTTTCCTTTTGTTTCTTTGGTGAAACAGTTTTTACTAAGTTATGGGATATGAGTGAAAATGGAAAGCTAGGTAAAACAGCGGTGAAACAATGCAGCTATTTCCTCAGAAAGAAGAGAGGAAAAATGTGCAGCTGTTTCCCATACTGTACATTAATCTGCTGTCTTTTAAACTAAAGTTTAAAACTTTTAAACTAAACTAAAAAACTCATGTCTTTTTAAAAGGAAAAATACAGATTATTTTATAAATACAGCAGGTTTTTTGGGTTTGGAGTTGAGACAGTCTACATATTGTCTGGGAAGTAAGACTTATACGTACAGCATAAGATGATTAATAGAACTGAGTGACTTGTGGATGGAATAGTCGAAATAATTAATTAGAATAGAACAGTGCTGCTTTATTCTCTTCTCATGATTACTACTGACCTACTCATATACCAGTGTACCTGAAAACATAGCTTGTTTGGAATCAAATCCAGATTTCATGGTTCAGAAAGAAGCATGTGGAAGTAAAAGCAACCATGTCATCATCTTTACCCATGCGATATCTTCCTCATACCAACTAGCTCAAAATTGCTTTAGATCCCAAAATACCATAAACAAAAATGTATTGCCAGATAACTGTTGACAAACAAAAGGCAAACAGGAGTAGTACCTGAAAACCAGGAAAAAACCAAAAAACCCATCTAATTCTTTCTTTTTCTTTCCTCATCCCTCCAACGATGGATATTGACCGAGTGGTTTCAGCACTAAATTACACATCACATGCTCTGCTCAAACGCAAATTCCTCTTCTGTGTATCACCTAAAGCAGATCTGTCGCATCTGGAGCTGAGGTTCCTCAGCCAATACATGAATCCTATGGCAGTGGCAACAGAAACACAGATAAAAACCTAACTGCCAAGGGTGTAAACTATTTCACTGCAAATCACTTTAGCAGAAACATTTAGCTAATGTGCTAATCTCATGGTTTTTATCCCCTGCCTTTCTTCCTAACATGCCAGCCATCCAACCTTTCCTGACAGCATAAGCTGTGAGTGTAGCTGGTACAGATGAGGTAGCATGGAGACAACGTCGCTACAAGTATGGAGACAAGGCAGAAGGAATTGAAAATTCTTTGATGTCAAACAGCCTTTGAGTATGACAGAACTAGCTGTGTCAGTAACATCTCACCAGCTAGTAAACAAACAGCCTTCACACTTTTGTGCTAACACAAATAACACTGTGATTTCTTAACTGTTTGTGATATTCAGCATCATCTAACTGAAGGCTTTTCTGAAGCTCCAGCTAAATTAGTTTTTGTCTGTCGTCTTCAGAATAAGGAGCCATGATCAATGTATTCCAACTATGGATGGGGGATGAAGAGGTAAGGAAGCAGACCTGCAATGGAAAGCCATCATTACAGAATGAATTGAATTACGGCTTGGTACTGGTAAGCAAAATCTGCTTCTAAGGAAGACACTTTCAACCTCTATACCTGACCTCTGAAGGAGTTAATATGCTGATGCTTCCTTCAGCAGCAGCAAACCCGCCTTTCCAGAGCTCAGCAGAGATCCAGCTATTTCCCAGCCCTAGCCTGCCACCCTAAGCTACCTACTTTGCTCAGATAGATTTAGAACTGGCCCCGATTCAAGATTATAATTAACTCAATACATTTCTACAGTTTGCATTGGTTAAATAAAGCTACCCGGAATTTTCATGTGCCTTCATGCAGAATCCACTGAAAGGTCACAGATTTTTATCCCACGTACATAGGTGATGATTAACTTCTGTAGTCTCATGGAGGCCAACTCACAGAAAACTAAAATCACATAAAATAATGACAACTGACCACTGCTTTTTTTTTTTTTTGTTCTCACAAATATTTCATTTATCTAATTTTAATGATATGAGCATTTGTGGAAAATGAATTTAAAATCCCGCCACACAAAATCCATGGAAACCAGCTTCTAAATTCCTACATGCCAAGGAGTGATGTCAAAAGGACTTGAAAAGTCATCTAGGAGGAAAAAACAAACACTCCACATATAACTAGTGTATCCAATATTGTAATAAAGCCTAAAAAACAACAAAAAAAAAATTAAATTAACATTAAAAACAAAATTGGAAGTATATCATGCAACATGAACAGGATAAGTTTAATAAGTATAGAGCATTAATGTATGTAAGGATACACCACAATATTCTTGTTGGTATGTTGAGTGAGTTATTCACAGCATTACCTATGAATTGCGTTTTGAGCACAGGCCCAAGCCTATACTTTAATCCAAATTTGCTTCACATTAACACAGTACGGGAGCAAGTCCAAGTTCAGATATGGGCATTAGGAGTAAGAAACAAGGACACTTCCTTGCTAATCTCTGGCATAGAGTCAAATAAGCAGCTTCCAGAAATCTTCCAGCACTTAATCAATCTGTTCTCACAGTAATATCCACCCCTGATGGTGACAGACAGAGAAATCAGTCAAAAGATCCTGCTAGGAAAGCCTAAACATCACAAGAGGGATTTGCTGGCATGCTGATCATCTCAGGCTGCCTTTGGCTATCTGGACAGGAATCTCGTATGGTGGCATCATGACCAGCTCACTGAGAAAGGTGGAAGTCAATGAGTTAATGCCACAGCATCACCATTTAGATCACGGCATGACATACCATCTTGTCAATAAGCCATAGGAAGCAACTGAAGCCAGCGAGAACTGCCAGGGTTAAGTAACGTTAATACACAGAATGCTAATACCTGCCTCTTCAGGAAACGCTTCATTTGCTACGCTTCATCAATAAGCCTCAGGCAAGTTTGCAAGGGTCCCTATGCTGTATTTGCCCATTTCTCAGACTTCTGCACCATAAACCCAGCCTGTGAAGCTGATGAGCACTAAAAGGGCGGGAGAATTATTCAGCTGTGATTCTATGCAAACATCTGCAGCATTTCTGGCCACATTGCAAACAAGGGCATATGAACCTTCAGATTTGGAGGTTTTTGTGACTGTTCAAAATTGTACTCAGTCAAGCCTCTCGACGTTTTTTTCTTGTATTTTAAATACAAGCTTCCACCTTTAGCATTGAGACTCTGACCTCAGCCTTGCTTCTTGCTGCTTTATTTCATTAATTTTTTTTTCTATGCTCTTTCATTTCCTCAAGTATTATAAACTGGGACAGTCACTGAATACATTTGAATTAGTTTTCAAGTGCTTAATGATTTAAAGAAGTCAGAAAAATTCTTTTACTAATTAGTAGTCCTTTTTTCTGAGAAATGTCACATAAATCGGTAGGAACAATTTTGCTAAATATCAGAGGAGTTTTCCTGATTCAGGTTAAGGATGAAAGTCTAGCTTACAAGTATTTGAACAAGAAGTACACAAAAGCAAAACTAGGGTTTATTTTTCAGATTTTTTTTCCCCAAGAAAATTGCGAATTAATATAGCACAATGACTAAGTATCACTTCAGTGATGTTAAACTCGTCATTAACACAGAAAGCATACAAAGTGCTAAAAGTGGATACCAGGGGTGCAAGACCCCAGGACAGTAGTGCTGGAGACTTCGATGACTTACAAGTGGGGAGCGAAGGACAAGACGGGTCAGAAAAAAGAAGAGATGTGCCATTTGATTACGGTTACACATAGAAAGAGAAAGGATCATGGGTGCAAATACATGGGTGAGACCACTGTTTTATTCTTGTAACTGATGCTCTTTCAGTGGGAATTAGTCTCTTGACAGAGAAGTTAAGCTTGGCTTTTTGTATGTTTACCACACCAAAGGACCCAGTGCATACAAATGCTTACTGATGCCCCTGGAGCATCGTAACCATGACCAGAACAATCTCATTTCTGGAGTTTTAGTACCAACTGCACCTGTGAAAGATACAAAAATGCCCATAAGGTTGACGATGAATAGCATGGAGCTGGTTTGAAATCACTGCTGAATTTCGTAGGCAGTCTCGTGACACTGGGTTTGTCCTCTTCAGAGCAGAACAAGAGATGAATTGAATACACCGTATCTTCATAAGTGCATATCTATTTCTACCTATCTGTATGTATGTATGTATATATTCTCCCTTTCAGGAACCAGGCACAGTGAAAATCTCTCTCAACGCCCCAGAGCAAGTACTTAACATTTAGCAGTGCTAGTCCTGTCGAGGTTAATACAGCTTCTCACATATTCTACAGTACATGTTTATTTAGTGGTTTTCCTATGTTGCTGGCAAAAGGTCACTGTGTTACCAAGATCGTGGTTAAAGTGCTTTGGAATACCCAAAACCAGAAGTCCCGGTATCCCAATACTGGGTTTGGCCAGCTCTTCAGAGCTACAGTGCTCTCTTCATGCAGAAGGCTTTGGGGGTGCCCATTTTCAGCCTTGCGACCCTAACAACATGGTCAGCCAAGCTTTTAGCCCAGTAAGTGGCTAAATTGTGCCACAAGACAATTACAGGGATTTTGCTCCTCCTGTTGTCATCTATCAGGGTTCTCACTGATGGATTTCCCATGAGAGACAGGAAGAAAAAAACAGGAGATTTTTGCTAGAAATAAGTTATAGTTTAAAAGTAAAGTGGTGAGAGGCAAAAGATACCAGAGAGGAAGAGCTGTAACCGACAAAGTGTGCTAGTTAAAGTCACTAAGAGTCAGGAAAAAACCCAGTTAATTAGGAGGAAAAGGAGGAGTAAAGTTCCAGTTTTATCCACTTAATTAATTTCCACCGGTCCTCCAGGAGTTTACAGATTTAGTATCAAAGTTAGGGAAAGAGGAAAAAAGATATCAGCAACTTCATCTAGACAGTTTTGACCAGGACATAGACAAAAAAAAAAAAATAATCCGCAGCTAGGTGGAGTCAGTCTTTTGAGAAAATAAATTAAAAAGTTAGATTTGGCTATCTCTTGAAAATGGCAAGCTTAATTTATGTGTATATTTCTCCTCTAACAGCTCCGTGAATGACATCGCAGGGACTGACTCTCTGCTCCTCTGGAACATCAGGAGTGGAACAACAATAGTACACGGCTACCCTCAGTACAAGGAAAACAGACACACGTTGTCCATAAGCCTATTGCTTAATGTCAATTATATTTAACAGCACTTGCTGAGCATTCCCTGAAACCTTAAATAGTGTTCATCAGTACAGTCAGTATCCAATTCCTATAAAAGGAATAGCGACAAAAAAAGGGAAGGAAAATATCAAAGTTAGGGTCATAGTGCTATACTTTTATGCCTTTTCATTATCAGCTTTGTGTAATTTAGCATCCGTGATTTACACAATAAATGGAACTCTCGAAAATGTGTCAATGCAGGAAGTCCATCGCAAACAGTGTGGCATGTTAAAGGACAATGTAGAAATGCACAATGCCCTTAAAATCTTACCATTAATTTTCTACATTTCCTGACTTTTCATCAATTTGACGATGCTACCTGAACATTCAGTTGAACTGAGCAAGCATTCAATTCATTAATTACATTATTATGTCTAGTATCAAGGAAAACATATTTCTAGAATTCAATTTCCTGCAAAGGAGTCCTACTTTGCCAAGTTTGAGATATGCTAATACTTGTGTTTAAAATATTTGCAAATGATTTTATGACCATTAATAACACTGCACTTCATCCACATGCAGATCACCCTCTGGAAAAAAAATGCCATCTGTTCCTTTCAACGGTATTTTAATAGTATTTATATATGGCTCTAAGGAGGTCCTTCCCGAAGATTAAAATCTTAGATTTGTCACAAAATGGATTATTTTTTGTTGCCATTTTCAGATCTCATTATATTTTTGGCACAAAGTAAAATGGGTTTGTGTCATTTTCTGTTCTTTTTACAATTTTGTCACTGATAATGCTTTGTAAAGATAAATTTACATCAAGTATTGAGCCTTGTGATAATTCACTCGTTCAGCAGGACAGCACTGATTAGACCTGCCAATTCCACAAAATCAGTTGACTCCTACTCATAAAACTACCACGGGAGGTGGTATAAGTATTGCTTGTTTCTCGTAGTATTTTATAAGCAATTTGAAAAAAAAAAAAAAAGTTGTTTGTTATTTAACTTGACTCGCACATTTACTGATGCTTTAAATTCCTGAGACGGCTTCCATTTAAATAGAGTGCAAATATAAAAAAACAATAATAATAAAATTTCAACAACGCAGAAAAGCATGATTTATGTCCTTTCGCAATACTGAGCTGTGTAGTGTTTAGAAGCCTCGTAACACATAATAAGAAATTATTATCCCAATTTTGCAGATAGAAATTTGGCCCAAGATGATTGGAGTGACTGGGAGCACAGCTGTTTTTTGACAAAACTGGAATTCCCCCCATCCTCTTACCGGCAGTCGCTGCTGCTTCAGACCCGCTGAGCTGAAGTGGCCACCGGAACACTCCTACCAACTAGCCTGTAAGTCAGAGAAAACCAGGTTAGGAAAGACCTCCATCCACTGCTACGTGAATTCGGTTCATTTTAGGTGCAATGACCTGAATCTGGAAGCGCTTCAGCAACAAACAATATGATAATGGACATGTATTTCCAGGGCCAGTGGTTTATTTGTTTTTCCTGGTTTTGTATCATCTGTTTATGGGTATAATGCACATTTCTGGCAAGTTTCAGTAACTTCTGGCATCAGCAGTCCCTGCAGGCGGTAATGTTTCAGCCCACCAAAAGCTGTAAACAGAAACGGATGCCTACCCGTGCTGCAAACTCATGTTTGCTACGTCCAGACTGTACGTCCACACATCATGGTCCCCTTTCTGTACGCAAGGTTCCTGGGGGACTTAAGACATCGAGACCCATCAAGCGGAGCTCGGACATTCACAGTGAGCATGCCAGAACCTGGTAAATAACGTGCAGACACAGCCACAGACCAACTACTGCTCCACAGAACTGCTAACACTGCACAAGAGACCCACGTAGGTTATATTTCCTTACTGCATGGCTTTTCCGATAATATGGCTAATTTCTCTACCGGAGGGAACTGAATTCTGAAAGTGTTTTCCTTGAGAACAGACATAAAAACATAAATAACAGCTTGTTATGGCATTTATGACAAGATGAGGTGGGTGCTGAGAGGTTACACGGATCCAAGGGGAACTTGGTCAAGTTCAAATTAAAATGTGATCCTGAAACTCCTGGGCAACAAATGATAGGACTGTGGGAGAGTATTTGTGGGAGAGTTCCATATAAATTTTACTTGTTATTCTACCCTTTGTGAGTCTTCCCCTTTTAGCTGTATTTTTGAGACACGATACGGGAGCAATGGTTGTGTCTGACCTAAAGCAGCTACCCTTACATTCTCATGTTCTGTTTTAGCCTCTCTGTTTCGTGGTTATCATTCCTCAGATCATTCCTGCTCATTACTTCTCTACCTCACACACAAATCTGCTCAAAGAATAATTTTAAAATTCTGCTTACTCCCATTTCTCACTTCCCTGGGGAAAAAGAAAGCAGAGTGGGAGTCAAACACATTTAGCACAGATGCTGTCATAACAGAAGCTAAGCCATTTTATCCTTGATTTGAGGTGAAGGGGGGGAAAAAAAGAAAAAAAAAGGAAAGCACTGAAAGACTTGCCTCTTTTGAAAGCAAAAATAAGATCTGAGAGTAAAATTACCATTCGGTTCGAACAATTGATGTAATAATTGAGAACACCAAAGAAAAGGTCTAACTTTTAAAAATCTGTAAACTCTCTCTGAGGACAACATATGGTGCTTAAAGCGCATTATGACTGAAGAAAGCTAATATAAATAGAATTATTTGTGTAAAAAACCCTGTCAATGAAGCACTTCCAAACCAAAAAAGCAATTGCTTTAGAAAAGCATTCCATGCTCTTCTTCAGCATGACCTTGTTAAAGCCCTGAATATTTCAGTGTTGGTACATCTCTAATCCAAGCACAGTATTACAAGGTACAGTGTAAAGCCATTAATGCAGATTCCCAGCACAATAAGATGATGGGCAGAAAACGTTTGAAAAACGTTACACCTGGCTTTAAAGTGCCACAACCCATTGCCTTATATATGCCTATAAAATACCAAATTAGAGGTACATGCTGAAGGGGTAGATTTTGGCATATTTTAAAAATCAGTCTATGACACCGAAAATAGCTACTTCTTCCCCTTCCCCTTATTTCACAGCTGCAATAGCTCACTTGAAAATTATGTTGTCTGTCTGTGCCAGTCACACACACACACAGAGATGACAGTAGCTAGTGGGCTTCACTGCATCCTTATGCATCTAGCTCTCATAATTTCAGTATATATGTAATAATATGCCTATCTGGAATACTAAATGCTGATCTATAAAGTAGCATGAAACTTGAAGCTAATCAAATAACTTCAGTTTTAAAAAGATCTTTGTGAGACTGCCTAATGAGCAGAATACAGATGTGGCTGGCAAAATGTAAAATCAACACCTCTGTTACTTTTTTTTTCATTAAAACTTTCTTATATACTTTTCTGCTTCCTGAACATAAAAACGCACCTTCCAGATATGATTTTGCTTTAGTCAGGGACAAACAGTGTTGGCAAAACTAAAATCTAAGTGCAGAGTCCAGTTTAATACAGACAAGGTCTTATTTATGCTATGCTTACATAGCACCTCTGCTGTTTTTAAAATCTAATGTTGCAGCATCACACAATGCAGTAATGTAAAAAGATAAGAAAAACCAGTTTCATTTGGCTACCCAGCACGTTAAGCAGGGTTCACCCAGAATTATGAAAAAAGTGATATCCATAAACAATCATAACGTTTCTTCTGTTACTCCCTATTTGTGGGTGGGCAGCATGAGATACTGTAGAGGGACACAAAAAGAGTCACCACCAGAAATTCCCCAAGCCCCTGACGAAACTGGAAAGGAAAATCAGAGCTCTGCATTCACCTGTTTTTCATCCAACCCGGCAATGCCGTATGGTATTGTACCACAGCGGTACAAGCTGCTTTGATAACTTCTGGAATTGCTTTTTCACTAACAGTAATGAAGACTATGGTGCTGCTTTAAAAAAAAGTTTCCATAATGTATAGTCCTACACTTAATACTTTTGTGTTTATTACAGTGCTCCATTGGCCCTTGAAATAAAAAAAAAAGTTATTGACTCAGTGTAATAAAACTTCTCAAACATCGTAACAATATTTGGGCCTCATATGTGCACACAAAATGATTAATATTTTCAAATAATAATAAGCTTTGTCTTAAGAAAGTATATTTCTTAACAACTAAGAAGTCAGTATGGCTGCATACCAGCTTGTAATTAGCCCCAGCTTGATTACCTGGTTTTAAAATAATAGGACCACATGAAAACGGAGACAAAGTTACTTTCATGTTTCATTTCATATGTTCATAGCGTTATGAACTAATAACAATTGGCCCCTCTGTTTTGCTTAATGTCATTATGAAGGGATGCTGGAACCATTCTTTCAAGATTTTTTTTTACTTAATGTATCAATTTTACAGCCAGTTCCTGAAATGGCATGTATATTTTTGCCATCAGCATAACATCTTGCAATCAGTTTGGGATTTTATTTGCAGGAAATATATCAGAAAGCTGGCGTGAAAGTTCCTGTTTTGAATTATGTACTGTAAGAGTGGCGTCCCTCCGGCCAGGATTTTAAACTTGAAATCTTTTCCCAGACTTGCATGCTTTAGTCTGTCGCTTCGCACAGATATTATGGCAAACAAGGAAGTGTTAGTGTTTGTTGGCAGTTTATATTAATGATTGAAGGCCTGAAAGCTGTACCTTTGTTCTTTACAGAACATTCACCTGAACAACCTGATCCCCTCACTCTTGCTTGGCCTCGGAGATGCTCCTATCTGAAGAATACGTCCCTACTCCATGCAAAGGAGAGCAGTTACAGCTGGAAGGACCGTGAGCATTACCTTCCATGGTCTAGACCTCATCATGTTGTTGATACAGCCTAAAAAAAGAAAAAAAAAAAAAAAGTTTCCAGTTCTTCCCAGAAGGCAAGGTAATTGAGTGGAAATCAACATTAACTGTAACAGCTCACACGACTGATATATGAGTATGGCAGATACGCTCAGAGAACTTCTCCCCGGGTTAAGTATGGACACATAATTGGTAAATGTTTTTAAAAGCTTTTGCATTCTTGGCATGCTTGCAAAAAGATCTTGAGGTACTTATGACACATTACTTTTGAATATCCGGGCATCCACAAATATTGGATGCCTTGATGGATCTGGCAAGAAAGGCGTGGGAATTTCAGTTATAAAATCATGTACCAAGATGGCTATGGGTGCCCATCTTCACATGCATTAACTGTCAGTCCGTATACCTACCTACCTAGCTAACTAGCGAGCTTTTGTAGATCTAAGCATGTAATTGTGAATGCTGATTATTTCTAGTCTTTTGGGCTTCATACAAATAAAAGATGCTTAGCACCTTGTGGAATGGGGCTCCACGCGTACACAAAATTTGCTAGTGTAAAAAAAAAAAAAATCCATAGAAAGTCACTACTTACATGATTTCTTCCAGTATTTGACAATCCTAATTAAAATAATGTTTGCAACGAGATGGTGGTTACTTAATCGTTATGGCTGTCTAATCTCGTGCCCTCCGTATTTGTGTTAGACAGGTGCCTCTGTAATCAGACTCGTGACAAATTTAATGGTTAAGATTTTCTGCTAAGTGTTTTGGTCTGTCTCTGCGTTATGTACGGTTGAGGGTTTTTTTCAGTCCATGCTTTTTTTGTCCATATGGTATATTTGACTGCTTTTTTTTCCCATTAATTTTCCAACAATCCAGACAAATGCAGTCCTGTGCCTCCCCTAGTCCCTTGACCCTTAAACACTGCCGTCTGGTTCCAAGGAACCCGGCTCTAGCTGAAGCAAGACATCGAGGGCAATCATAGCTGTTGTATGGTCGAGTCCTTTACAAGGTTCAGATAGTAAATATTTAACTACTCCTCTTTGTTGTCTTTCTTTCAGCCTTTAACAGTATTTCACAGAGTGAAACTGTCATTCTAGCAATAGGTTGTGACAAGGCTGTACCATCTTTTCTTTTCCTTTTCCTTTTTCTGTTTCCTTTTCAATTTGAGGATGCTGGCTGCGGCTTATTAAAAGGTCACGTTACCAAATCTTTTTGCTTTAGCTCTCATAAATTCCCCTTCCCTGTAAAGGTACCAGATGTATTTTGTCCTTTTATACAAACAGTAATAAAGTTTACTAATAAACATAGTTGGTGTTCTTGTTTGTTAGAAACATAGGGTTCTTAATATACTTTATGGCATTACAGGAACAGACACTATGTTCTATGCCACAGTCTAATGAAATGAAACCTCTTTCCTGAAAGACGTGCTATTAAACCTAAACATTAAGGACAGCTCCTATGGAGAGTTTAGAAACCATGACATTCGGGTAGAATTTAGGGAACTAGGTCTACGTGCAAAATTGTAGACCAAACAGGCACTTAGCAATTGCAAAACTCAGGAACGGGACCTCATTTTCTTTGCCGTGAGTTAAAAGCTGCTGCTGAAGGGCTGGTAGTAGTTAGAATAACAGAAGAGAGGAAATCTATAAAATCCAAAGGAAGTACACAGCAAATATTGGCCTCTAGATAACAAATTGCTTCAGCAGCTTGTTACAAGGTTTTGATAGCTCATAGAAACCCTGAGCCACGTGCTCTGGAAATGCCCGAAGCCGGGGTACCCCTCATAACGACCAGCACACTTCAACAGGAATCCATCCTGTTGTTCATCCTTAACTCCTGTCATCCCCTCTTGCACTATTTCTGCTCTTTTCCTTTTTCGCTCACATGAGCAATAAGCTCTCTAGGGTAACAATGCAGCAAATGGAGCAGCACCCCTTGGGGAATAAAAGAACCTTATTTTCTATTGGTCTGTGTATTTTGCAAATTCCCTTCGGTACGCTCTTAAAGTTAATCTATTTTGGTTATGTTTTTCCTGATGAAAAAATGTAAGTTTCAAGTTTGTCCTTTGAGAGACTCAGGATCTTTTGTTTCAGCTGATGAAGGACTGCCGTTTGTTGTCTGTTGCTAGTTCTTTTTGCAATGATTGACGCCCAAAAGCTCCCCAAACAGAATAAGTTAGAAGAAAAAAGAAAAGATTCTACAGACAAATATTTAAGCTAAAATGACAACAGGAAGAGTACAGTTTGTACAAAAAAAATATCAAAAAAGGATGAGGAATATGAGAAGCTTTGTATTCTTTTGTATTAGCTTTAATCTGTCAACTCTAAGACTTTAAATCTAATACGGGTCCCATTCAATAAGATATTTAAGCAGTACCAGAAGTGCTCACATCTTGCTCAATGTTATAAAAATTTTGTCTTAAAAGATAAACAGTTTGGGGGCTTTTTTTTCTTCCCTGCTCCATGTTCTGTTTCAAACGAGTTACTGTCTAGCCCCATCTTCCATCACCAGACGCAATTATTACACTACCCTTTCTACTAAAAATAAATGATACAGAAGTAATGTGATAGCCTGGTGACCAAGGCAATGACAAATGGAATGTTTTTAAGAGTGACCATTCACTATAAATTTCACTTCTCATGTATGTTGTATACTAGACACTGTCAGTAAGTAAATCTTGTTATATCAGAAATCTAATCATTGCCAGAGTCCTTTTGAAGCCTTAGAGAAACTTATTAGCCAAGGATTTATGGCAATTCTGAATCGCTTTCAGAAAGGTACATCACATTTGCAGCTGGGACCCAGCATGTAGAACAGCTGTCCTGATAGTGTCCTTGTACTATAGCGCTGTCATCCTGGCAGCTCTTTAAAACCTAAAAGCATCTGGTTCACATTTAATTTTTGTACGCAGCTGACTTATCTGCATTACATTTTAGTGTAGGATGTTTCACTCGTTATTTATTGCACATAGATGTTCAAAAACTAGCAACTTTGTGTATGCCACAAACCCCTCACCCCCAGTATTAGCCGTTTACATACAATTTTGCTAAATCGCTTCAGGTAGATTAAAAAACAAAAGCAGAGTTTTCTCTGTGCGTATATGCAAAACTGATTGAGCAGATTAAATGCTTGAAAACAACTGCATTTCATACTGGAAAATTGCCATTACTGTTCTACTAGTGCTCTGACAACTTACAGCGTATATCTAACCTGAATGCATCGCTAACTCCGACATGCGAAGTCATTTCCTTCCCCTGTCACGGCCTTAATGTGATGCTAACAGCAGCCAACGCATGTCAGCCTTGTTTTGTTAAAAGTGAATAATCAGCATGAAATACTATAATTTCTTAATTTTATTTTTGAAGACAACTGTCTGGTACCAACTATGAAATTAGGACAGAAGGAAGAAAAGCCTGTTGCCTCATCACCTGTTGCCTCAGAAATCTGAAGGCCATTTCCATTTCCAGTTGTAAAGGAAAATGTATTTCAGATAAAGTAATTCCACAAGCAAAACGATGATGTGATGGAATTCAAATTTTGCAAGCGCCTTTTGCATTATTTACACATATTGACAATGCATCTGGAAGAAACACGGATTTGGGGAACTAGCGTTTCAGCTTGTAGAAAACAGAAAAATCTTAAGTTAGCAGACTGGCTGAGGGGCAGCTGAAATATACCATAAATTCTTTACTAGTGACAACTTGCCATCACCTACACTTAATCGTTAAGTTCTCAAAGAATCTTAAACAAATTCTTGCTTTATTTTGCTACAGCAGCATAGCAAAAAAATGGCTGTATAGCAGTATTATACTGATTTACCAGTATTCCTGTGACAAGCACCTGTAAATTCCAGCCATGCTATGGATACCAGTTTCCCAACATCTCCTGACATCATCAACGAGGACTGTGTGATCTTTTCCTTTTTCTCATATTATTAAAAATCACTAGCAACACATAAAAGCCATAATTGCAAAACTGTTGCAAAACCATGGATGCATTTACATTTTGCAAGTTTACGAAATGAGGTGTTTACGTTTGGTCTTTACTGCAGAGAGAACCCAGTTCAACGAAGGGAATCTAGAGGGACTGTTCACATTTCTCTCAGGTAGTACGTGAGCTTCAATCATTAAGAAGAGCCCAACCAATTTTGTTCTTTGTTTTTACTCAAATAAAGAATTAAAATTAAATTTAAGATATAATTCATACAAATAAATTTAATTTCACATTTAATACATGATAAATTATGAGAAAATAAATAGTAAACCACGTGAATTTATCATATATTCTGAGAGAGACATTTCACATCCTAGGAACTAATATTTCAGGATGTGTAAATGAAAACCAGCATCTTGGATTACACAAAGTGGCATGCCTATTTAACAGCAGCGAATCCTGAAATTCGTGGTAGATACCAATCTCTGCCTTCAAGCTGCACTTCTGGGCAAATAACTGCCCTGTGTTAGCTTGCTAGCTCTCATTTGGAACTAGGTTTTAGTCGCTTTAATCAACAAAATATTGCTCACCTCATCTCTTCCGACATCTGCCCATTACTGGTCAGCCATTCCCAATTTGAGATTAGAAAATTATTGACCTACAATTTTATTTTTGCAAGCACATGAACTATCTTCCATATTCCAATCTACCTAAGGTACAATTGTTCTTTGAACAAAATAGCGGAAGAGAGTAACTAACTCTTTGAACCGTAGATTGCAAACTGCTTCAAGTTGTCCACAAAAGCGTTTTTATTCATGGACTATTCAACCATTTTAGAAAGAATTTGATTTTTTCTCAGTTACAGAAACCTACTTTCTAAAGTACTACATTAGAATTCACAGAATGCTTGAGTATAAATTTCAGGAATATATATATATATCCAGGGATATATATCTCTCCAGCTATATTGCTGGGATAGATTAAACTGAATATAGTGTTTTAAACAGGCATTTTAAAGTTCTCAGGGAAAACAATGTTTATGTTGAAAAAAAGTATAACCTGAAGGTACATATCACAAATACCCTTCACTCACCAGTATAAAGGGACTGACTAGAGCAGCAGAAGACCAAGATGAGATTTCCTGGTGTCTTCATACAATATTGAAGCCCAGCATGACTTTTATTGTTGAGTCATGAATATACTTCTCAAAGGACGAAGCTTTTTGTCCTTCCTCTCTTGAGGATAAATTGCTCACAGGGTCTTCTGGTTATTTTATTCTGGCTGTAGGAAAATACAGAAAATTTTTCATCTTTCTCCTAACCTTGATTTTTTTTTTTTTCATTTCTGAGTCATTTAAAAGTTTTGCCAGGGCTCCTTGAATTAGCCCATCTTGTAAAGGATTATGGATATATGAAGAGAAACAGAAATACAGCTGCTATGGGGGGGAAAAAAAGTGTCCAGTAACTGATGTTGTTTTCCTTATGTTGGATCTTCCTCCAAGGAATCCATGCGGAGTGACACTGATGCTCTCCCTGAAACATACCACTCCTCCTTTCAATCCCTGCACTGATAAACTAGTGCTTAAATGGCTGCACAATCTTCTTTAGGGAATGGAAAGCATTTGTTCTCCAGAACAAAACAAAACTGAAAAGGATTCACTCTTTCAAAGAGATAACTCTGTTCTCAACCTTTGGTGCACAATTCTTTGAAGGCCAAAGTGCTCGATGTCAAAGCAGTAAAATTCCTGACAGAGGACATTACAGTGGTTGTTAATCACCAAAGGGCTTTCTATAGGCAGCCCTTAGAAAAGATACACACACGCAGTATCCCTGTTACTGTCATGGCATGTACTGTATAAAATTTATTGACCCTTAGTTGTTAAAAGCCCTGTGATTCAGAGCCTGTTATCTGTGTGCAGACAGGAATAAAGCAGGGAGACGTGGTTATGCCTTTAGGCTGATGGGCTGCAGGGAAGCTGGCAGGAGCTGGAGCCGGACATCTCCCCTGTGCCCGTACATCGCTCTGCTGGCTGAGCAGGCTGAGCGTGCTGGATGAAATCAGCGCGGGCTGGATCCTCGGCAAGGAAAGAAAACATCTGAAGGAGCAGCACACACTGAAACAGACATACTCCATCGATGCGGACCCCGGGATTGTGCATGATCTACGATTACATTTCCCCAGCTAAAGTGTAGATATTGCTTAATATTAAAACAAATAGAGTTATGCACAGTTACTTCAGAATAAAACAGTTCCATAGTGCTTAGATTACAGAGATGCATAATTCCCATTAAATCTCACATACCATTGCTAATGATTTCCCTGCCATCCCACTGCAACTGCAGAACAGATAACATGAATTTTCTAAAATTTACAACTATTGGTATTCGTACTGGCCTCAGGAAAATAATCCTGATGCATCAGTCATCTTCCTTCCCGTCCCCCCCAAATACAAGTGCCTAGACAATTCAGCTTTCCCCAAAACAAACACCTACCTTAGGGAGTTAAATTCAAACTAAATAAGTAAACCTGAAATCAGTGAGAAATGAAAATGTTAAAAACTTAGGTAAACTTGATATCTATTTTACCCAGGTCCCGAGTTTTAAGCAATTTCCTTTGTTATTTTAAAAGCATATATCCTTCATCAGCTGTTGGTAACATTCTTACTGTCCTGATATACTAGTTGTTTTATGTGCCCTCTATCTGGGACTTGAATCACCCTACAGTCTGGTTATCCACTTCAAAGACTGCAAACTCTTCCTGACTTTGTTCCTACCATGGTGCCCCAGAGACTGACTTGCCTACCTTCTGCTCTTCACAGGGAAAGCAAACCAACTTTATTAGAGAGTATTGTAGACCTAATAAATTCCGTAATTTCTCACAACAATTTTAGTAAAGCTAGTTAGGTCAAAGCCTTTAACAAAAGAAAGAAAAAAAATATTAGGGTTTTTGGTTTGGTTTTTTTTTGCCAGATTTCAGTGGTTTTGTCGTTCCCTGGAACTATTTCAGTGATCTCATAAAACCTCAGGTCTGTTCATTTGGTTAGAAACCCTCTGGTCCACACTTTCCCTTCTGCATCCCCTTGATCTTTGGCCAGCTCTGTGGTGCTGGATCCAGAAAGCAGGTGGCTGGTGCGGTACTTTGTGAACCTCCCCAGTGAAATGCTCATATCAAGGACTACGGGAAGTCCAAATTAACATAGAAAAAATCCCATTTTATTTAAGATTATTTAGTAATAGAGATGCTTTCTAGTATCTACTCCTTTCTCAAGTGTTACGACCACCCTTGGGGACATCCCTCTGGGTCCCAAGGTCTCCACAGCGCCCAAGAAATTTGGAGAGGGAGGTGTTACATCAACTTGTTAGCATCCTGAGGGCTTTGCTGGGAGGAGCATAGCATTCACGGTAGGGTTTTATTTCTCTTCAGTCTTCGATCTGCCCAGGGCTATTATTTCATGTTTTCTTAAGGCAGTCTGCTAACTTGAACTTTTTTCCCCGCTGGTTCCCAGCCACAGCTTGACGATCCTCACCCCTTCACTGTTAAAGACACACAACAGCCTCACACAGCCCCAGTTATCGGAAAAGTTCTTCCGCTTCTTATGCAGGGACTGCGCAGGTTTGCTAGACCTTTACCACATTTGGTATGCACAGAGATAAGCTTAAACAAGGTAGGTAAGAGTCTTCTGACAGACAGACAATTGCTATCGCAGCTGGAAACAAGCTAAGATGAACTCTGGCCAAGGCGAGTCCAGGCGAGTCCCGAGGCCAGCGCTGGTGAGTTAATACACAGCATGTGGCCTTTAGTAAAATCAGAAACAATCACATTTGCCAAGCTGCAGCAGCAGCTAGCACCCAAGTTTTGATCCGCTTCCATTTTGCCAGATCTCTCTACAGCATTTAAAGTTAGACAACCAGGCTTTTTGATGTTGTAAGAGCACTGGCAGATGGAGAAACAGATGTAAAAGTGGTCGAAGGCAGAAACAAATCAGGAGTTAAATGAAGGGAGAAGAACATTAAAGGGATTTTTGACACTTACAAAGCATGAGAAAGACTCAGGTGTTTATCCAGTTTAGTCCCCGAGTCCTGTGGGTACATATTTATAGCTGTTAGACTCCAAAAATAAATGCATACATCTGGGAGTTTGCTACAAATCTACTGCTGGAAAAAAAACAAACCAGCCAAACAAAATGGGTTTATTTTCCTCTGAACTGGAGGACTGCAGCACTTGCTCACGACCCAGTTGTATTTTCCTGAATTAGAACCCCAAAGAAACTAAAACCACGCAGTGAACAGCACATGTGAACATAGAGACAGCAGGTGGGGAACATGGCCGGTTATCTTCAACTCAGGAATTAGTCTGCTGTGGATCCGGGAATTTTTGAAAATAAATGGGACCAGAGTATTTGGAAGGAGACGCCACGATCTGCCGAAGTCACTTCATGTTAGTCTGTCATCAAAATAATGATAGTGGATACTACTCCTGTTCAGTTTTCCTCTGTTCTAAGAATATTCTATTTTGTGTCTTAGAACTGGTTAAACTGCCCACCTTTCTGCTACTAAATATATATATACACAGTTCCTAAAGTACACCTTAAAGTAGCTGCAGGTTCATATATTAATACTTTACCAATGTTAGGCAATGTCTTACCGCACCATTGAATTTAAGGGATTAATCTGAGACAAACAGAAATCATTTTAAAAACTCCTCTTTACTAGGAGGTTTTCACTGGCGTATTTACAGAAAATAGATCAAAATATCCCCAAAATGTGCATTAAAATCTCTTTTCCAAATAATTCTGCCTCCCAGCTTGGTTGCAATAACCAACAATTTATGTATGAAGGCACACCGGGTTTGCAAGGGATGGAAGATACTGTGACCTCCAGAGGAAAGGAGTTAGGTACTCTCAGAGAATGACAGGGAATTTACGTGGAAGTGGATCTTAGCAGGAACAGCTTTAACCAAATTTAGCATCCTTGTTGGGCCAGAGCTGATTGCACCAATTGGTGTGGTTGTTACTACAGGAAACTCTCTCCTGTAGTCCTCCCTACTCAGTGCATCACCAGTTTTGATCCCCGTTTCCAAAATGAAATTAACGCCATTGTCTTCATGGGCACAGCCTGTATTAAAGATGATAGGAGTCACACAAGATTATGAAACAGCGTAATTAAGGTCCCGGACAGTGATGTATAATTTCAGAGAAAACCAAATCTCTGGAGGGCAAGTTCAGAAAGATCCTGGAAATAGTTAGTTTTGTGGGATTGTTTCCTCGAGTGCTAAATGTACTTTTGTTTCCTTCAAATTCTGTGAATGAATTTGTTTTTCCCAAAATTTCTTCCAGCACATGTACTGGCAAATAAATGTTTCGCATGAGCTAGTTTACCTGGAAACTAAAATTTCTTCTATTGGCAGATGAAGACCATTATTCATGGTAGAATAACATGTGTAACACCATAGCTAGTATTTTCTCTATAAAGTTTACAACGCAAAATTGTGAAGCTATTTTTATGTGAATGACATTTTTAGAATAGATTTTAATACTAAAAATATTTAGTGTATGTGATTTTCTGTGAAGATAAACTAAAACCAAAATCTAACATGACTTAGATATCCCTAAGGAGCCCTTCAAAGACCGTGTAACTAAAGAGATGTGACACAAGTCAATCAGAGACTGACAACACTTCTTGACAGCCCAAATTTTCATAAAATTCTTTTCCAAGGCCTTTCCAGTTATTATTAAAAGCCTGTTTCACATACTATATTATTAAAAAGTGACATTTTCACAAGAAGAGAGACAGTAATTATGCTAACATTTTACATAGAAACTTCTCAATATTAATTGTCAAGAAATGCGTAAACACAAGTAAAGAACAAGTAAAAGGAATCTCGGGTCCCAGAAGATTACGAATTTCTCATAAATAAAGCTCTATTTTCTGTGCTTTGTTCAGCCAAAGCCCCTGTGGAAATTTGGGGTTGAGTTGNTAATATCCATTTTTTTTGGTACAAACTATCATGGGGAGTTTAACTGTAACAAGAACTGCAGAGTTGATCAAAACTTCTTACATCAAAGTCAGTGAAAAAGGAAAACAGGAATCTATGCAAAAAAAAAAGAAATTATTTGCACCCTCAGAGTAATTTGAAATAGCTATGCCACTAGGATTGCCTCTCACATTTTCATTAAGTGGACTCAAACAGTTTCCTAAATAACTAATTCTTACAAAAATACGTCTCCCCGCTCCTTCTTATGAAAGATACAACTTCAGAAATTTGAGAAAGCAGTGTGAGAGCAAAATGCCTCCATATAAGAAGATTTCTTGGTTTTCTCCTACCGATTACTGTGTCCCGTTAAAATTACTTCCACAGCTACTTCAAAAGCTTTCTTCCTCTTCCTCCAAGAGGCCCTTTCTTTCAGTCTTCTGACACTTTTATGACCACACACCTTGTAGTCCAGGTGTCACTTCCATGGTTGGGAAGAGGGCTAGACTCTGCTTAAAGTGCAGTGCTTGGGACGCAAGGGGAGACTGTTGATGAACACTGAAAAATGGAGGAAAGTTGTTCTTAATATCACTTGAAATTAAAAGGATCAGGTTGCAACTTTTACACTGAATGGGTATGTTTTTTGCCAACTTTGAGATATTTTCTCAGATGTGCATATGTGGAAGTATATGTTTAAAGTTTCTGGGGTTTTAAGCAATTTTATTTACTTTTCTCCATGTTAATATTTGACTTAGCACGTATGACAATGAGTGTATCAGGACTAAACCAGCAAAGCACAGACTGTCTTTTCTCTCCCACTTACCTAATACAGACATTTATACCTCAACCAGCATTAAGGTAACTGAGCCTTTCAGGATACCATTAAATAATAATCAATCATCACCAACAGACCTAAGCTTAGAGGGACAGAGGGTTTTGTGCTCCATAATAGCAACCAGATGGAAAATCCCCGAGTTATTTTTGTAAACTCTATCTTGAACTATATGGAACCCTGCCCTTGGTTATGTATGTCTAACTCCCAGAAATTTCACTTCTATTTGCATGTCTGAATATATCAGGACAGAACTGGATTTCATATTCTCTGCTAAAAAAATTATAACATTTTTCTTGCAGTGAAAGTAAGGCTCACCTGTTGCCTTAAATGAATTTGTCTGTTAGTTTTATGAAGAAATATTTAGAGAAAGAAAATCAGATGGTAATTCCGCTAATGAAAAATCCTGGTGGTTCCAGCTTTTTGAAGAGCCAGGCAATAAATTACTCACTCGGCCAAAGAGCTACTCTGGAAGTAGCAAAATCCTCAGTTTCAAAATGTTAAATGCGGAAGGTGAATTTCACCTGGAAAATGAAAAACACCTAGTTAATCTCTATGTCACTGCATATAAGGTAACCATGTAAAGCGTCTTCTACTATGTCTAAGGAGGTGTCACTGTGCTGTTTAGATCGTATTCCACATTATTTTGGTAGAGACCTCCTTAATTCAGTTTTTGAATTGCAAACAATGTTCTAACCACTGAAACTATAGTTCCCCACAGTGGTAAGGTATAAGCAAGGTATTCTGTGAGTGCAGGAGGATGTTATCATACCTCTGGTTTTTTAATCAATTCTAAAAGCAGTGAAAAAATATTAATTGTAAGGCAGATAACGTGGCAACAGGATCACTACGTTTACGTAGGCTGGTCTCTAGCACCATCGCTGAAAATTCACAAGGACAGACCTAAGCATGCAGCACATTTATATCTAACACTTCAGTATATATCCACGGTATTACTGTGCTGGTTATCTCCGCTGACTTCCCAGCATGAGCCCATCTCTTCCAGCTGAGACACCTGGAGAAAAACACCACAACAAACCACACACACAAAAAAGGAGCTGAGAGGTCTAGTATTCATAAATAACACCACTGTATTACAATAAATACCAGCTTTTGATCACCCTTTTTCATCACATATGAAGCACACGGCACATAAGCCTCTGCTCAGCAACTGAATGTTTTCCTGTTCTTTTGAATATGAAACACAAATCACACATATTGCAGAAAAGGCTAGATGTCTTAGTGTGTTTTGCTAAACATAAAGCAGACCCTTGGCTATCATACTTTTATGAATGTACCTGGAAAGATGAGCGCTGGAGCCTACAGTGTTTGTGTTTAACACAGTAGCTTGTTATTGTGAGTAATATTCTACCTTTATTCTTCTATATGCTGGAGGAAAACAAGAAAAAAGAAAATTACTTATAATTCTGATATACAAATTATGTACACTTCAGAAATGTTTAAAACACATCGCAGTTACAAAATACATGGAAAAAAATTCTTAGCAAAAATGCGTGTAGCTTTATATCGGTATAGAGAATCTTGCATGAGACTATATTGTGGAAGTTGTATAAGAAAGCAATTCATGAGCAGAAATATTTCAGAAACAACTACTTTCCAGATTAGTATTTGGTGGCAGATTACTAAGTAAAGACTTATCTTACCAAAAGATATTTTTTAATATATATATGCAATACATATACATACACGCGCACACATATTTTTATATGTGAACATTGCTTACATTTATTTGTTCATGGAGAGGTTCCAATTGCTGGAGCACTTTAACAAAATGGGGACACAACTGGCAATGGAAGCTTTTAATTAACAGAGAAAGAAAGAGTTTAACAAGCATTCCAAAAATCTGTAGAGCTACATGTTCTTAAATCTGATTTATGTACCTATTTAAGTATATGCCCTTTTATATACCCTTTGTGTGCTTAACTGCTTAAAACGTTTCGAACAGGCTGTAGCAGCGTTTTGCCAAATATATTAGCTGCGAGTAGTGTTATGTATCTTGACTTCCACTATTTGATTAAATGAACTGAATGACACTAGAACAGCGGAGATTAAAATAGGTCTTGTGTGTTTTTCCAGAATGGTGCTGCTGAGTCCCAGCATGGCAGTGTTCATACTTGTATTTGTCTTCCCTTAATGACAGCAGCAAGAGATTCCCTGTTAGGAGCTGCTTTTATTATGCGACCAATAAAAAATAATCAGTGGCTTTTCTCTGGTATAACAATGCTTTCCTTGAAAAGCAAAATCAGGGTATATTCACTTTAAAAAAGATTGGAAGGTTTCCCTTTCCTCTGGACAGTAAATGCAGAATACATTTACTTTGAATCAAGTATATGCTGCCAGAGTTGCGCGGCTTCTGGAGTGGCACTGTCTCACAGCTGGCCTGGAGGGTCGGTGGAGTCATGCAGATGTATCTACACATCTGTGCAATGCATGGTACAACTGCACGTCAATATGCTACAGTGCTCCTGCATTTGTTTATTTTGTTTAGGAAGTGCTGTCCTTTGAAAAAACGTTGCCTCTCCTTCCTTCCTAAAACAGTCAGTAAGCCTTCTGTCACGAATACTAGGCTATGAGAGTAAAAATCATTCACCTGGACACGAATACGTGTTTAGGTGAACAAAAAACCCCTAAGTCTGAGAAGGTACCTCCTGAACACACCAGCTGCTGAACGCCAGGTGCCGAGCAGTGCTTTCAAACTAGCCAACATTTTCATGGGGAACACTGTGCTGCCAGCTCACCAGTATTACTTAGGAACTGGGCCTGTGTGCAAGTTACACATAGGTCCTCTATATATGTCTGTATATTTACATGTAAGTATAGACTCATAAGTATATACATGCATATTAAGCATATTGAGACCAGTGAAGAATTTACGGAAACATCTACCACATTCTGACACATAATATGAGTTTGACTTTACCTTGTTCCTGTAAATCGGTTTTCACTCTTCTTTTATCTGTCATTTATACCCAATTATTTTTACATGTCTGCAACCTGCAATTAAAATGAGTGAAAGAGGAACGTTAGAGTATCTGTGATTTATTCACTTACAGATTAAAATATATAATGTATTATTTAGTCCACTATTAAACAAAACCATTAGCCACAATTAGCACATGGAACTAAAATTCTTGGGTCAAAATCTTTTACTAGAAATGCTGTGTGATTTTCATGATTGTTCTGCACCTGATTTAAAAACACTACTGAAAGGCATCCTCTATTAAGCAAAAAAGTCATCGTTTTATCCCTTAAAAGTGAAGACTGTTAATCCTCAACACAACCTACAGGCAGGGTGTGGTGGGCAAACCCCAAAACAGTGAAAATAAAGTGAGTCAGGCTACACAAGTGTGTGTCTGCAATTCAGACCTGGTTTCATACCATGGACTTTTCCACTACAGCTTCTGTAAGGCCAAACAGGAAAATTCTTTATCAGAGCCTTTGTAAGCCACCAAATCCAGCATCCCTCCTCCAGGTCCCACTGAAACTTGTCCCCATGACTGCTGCTGCATGCTCTAGGACTAAAAACTGATTAACTAGAAATTACACAGGGACAGGGTCAAGGAATGGAAAACCACATTTAGATGAAACACAGATGAGAAAGCATACAGTTACCCAGAGTATAAGGTTTAGGGCTTCTTAGAAAGCTCATCTGAGTAGTCCCACCTTAAAGTTAAGGAAAGGCTGAAGGCTTCATTTCTGAAACATAACCCGTGCACACTGAGCCCAACAATGATGACGGAGAGAAGAGAAACGCCAAAAAGACATTAAAATTACACAGTGAAAAACATGACGTGCCATTCACTGGATAATAGAAACCTAAACTGGGATGAGGACAAGGGCAAGGGCTGACCTTGACCATGTAAAGCAACAGTAAGACTGAGAAAGGAAAATGAACATTGATGGAAATTTGGTATTTTTTCTGTAAAGGGGTTCAAATGGTTAACACGCCCACTAACTTCCACTAAGGGTTACAATACATGCAAAAGCAGAGTGAATGAAGATGCAAACCCCTCAAGCATCAAGCTGGTTTTGAAGTAATTTGACTTTCTTTCTCTACACAGTTTTCTTCAAAAATCCATACTTTCAGTACAGAGCTACTGCTGTGTTTTCAGTATCTCAGGGGACACAATACAGTATGCGAGATCACTTAAAAAGGCATCTTTGTATTGATATAAGTTGATGTAACTGCAGAAAGTGCCTTTTCCTTCCCCTTTCACAAACCCAGTGGGAACAGAGCCACAAAGCAGCGTTTTGTCACTGAGAACCTGCCTCGGGGAACTGCCGCGTTGCCGCCCGCAGCCTCCACGGTAGGCTTGAGATCCTGAAACCAGAGCCATAAATATTGTGCCTTTGCATTTAGGACTTCAGAAGTAGGTGTTTGTGTATTTCACAGGGAATTGATGTAGCTCTGAAGACGGGTACTGAAGACCTGCCTACTTTTAAAGGCTGAGGCAAGCAGACAAGCCGTGGTTCACGCTGGAGTGTCGCTACCTGTGACTCCATTGTGATTACAGTATTGAGTATTTTTTTTTCCACTGAAGATGCCTTGCCGAGAAGCTTTTCTTCAAAACCTTAGGGAAGTACATCCTACTATTCTATAATGTAATTGCTAAGGTAACATGGCTTATGACATAGCTACAATAGTCTCAGTGTCTGAAAAATAACATCTCACTAAACAGATTAACCCAAGTTGAACCAAGCGTGCGAAAACTACTAGATTTTTTTCTCCCAAATGGAATGATTTCTTTCTTCCTTAGGATAGAGTTTTGTTAACTAAATGCAACTATATTTCCCAAACAGTGCAGCTATATTGCTTTCTTTTTTAAAGTTATTTTATAGTTCATTAAATATTGAAAGTATTGTCTCCTTTAACACCTCTGCAAATACTACTTTCTTCTGCAAAGCCCCTGATATTTTTGTTAGTATTTTACTGTTTTACAAAAAAAATACATAATTTCATGACAGAACGCTGCTTTTGCATAGTAGCCCAAACTTCATAGCGTAGCAGAATTGGTAGGGTGAATATTGTCAAGTGTGATCCATCCCAGTTAACCCAACATAATATGAAATTCCATTAAAGAAAAACGCAGCCTGGAGAGAGGACACCGAAATCGTATTCAGAGCCTCTAAGACAAGACTCATTTATGACATTCCAGCTTAGCAAAGGCTCTTGTGAACACCCGTGAAGAGGCGAGAATTTTTTCTAGGATTTCTTTCAGTCAAAGGAATAGATTTAAAGCTATCCAGATAGGAGGGGGAAAGTTGGTAGGTTTTGTAAAGAGCTTTCTGAGTGGAAGAGAATTTGCCCCTGTAACCAGATTTTTTTCTTTTCTTTTTTATTTTATTTGAAGTTCCTGAAGGAGGAAGTGCTTATCTTGAAGGGTTCACGCACACACTCCTAGAAATCTCTCTCACAGGTAATTATTCTTTCCAAGTGCTATATCTTTGTAGAAATATATTAACTTTCCCCCTATTCTTTTTGTGCTGCAACTTGGATTCGCTTAGTCAAAAATGGCTTCTGCTGGGTTTTAACATTTGAAAAACTGTATTTCCCAAAACAATTATAATGTGATAATTCATTAGAAAAGTTTATAAATGTAGACTTGCAAACTATAGAACAAAAGCTCTACAGAGCTTTTTTAATCCATCCATTTCTAAAAATGGAATTCTATTAATTCATACTATAATACTTTATTTAAGAATGAAACAAAGTTTCGCATTGTATACCACAGAAGTTTTATAATTACTTTTTATTACTTAAAATGTTTTTAGAAGTTTACTTGCATGGAAAAATTTCAAACAAAACTAACTACAGATTTGTACGTGCGTGCTCGATCAAGCTTGGTGAGGGTTATGAGAAAGTAAAAGGAAAATAAGTATGCTTTAACCAACATTATAAAAATAATTTTAAAAATTTGAAACATTTAAAAATTATTTCCCTCTTGGTATGCCTTTTTGGAACATCCTCAGTAAACTAAGTATAAGACGTTTTTTCCACTATCATGGCATTAAAGAAAATCAGATGAAACATAAATAATAATATCTGTCCTCCTGATATGCTTCTATGTTGTTCTCGTATGCTATGTTGTTATGTATCAGTTCTTCTCAGTCTGATTAGTGGATTCTGAATAGAAATCTATTTAAACTTATTTCAACATTGTGTTGGATTTTGCCTTTTAAAAATTGTATATGGATCCGAATGTGTCCCCTGACTGCTCTGTTTAGCAGAGTAAATACAAGCAGTGTCCAATACTCCAGCCACATTCCATCGTGCTGCCTGCGCTGCCACGGGCTTGGAGTCAGTCTCCTGTGAAGGAAGGCTGTTTGCGCAGTATTAAGGCTAAGTCCACATACAGAAGTAGATCTCTAGAGCAAAAAAAGTCATTGTGCAAGGAGCTGATGGCCTCACTTAAAGCTTTTTGGCAGATTTTACTTCTGGCCAGCCTAGTTACGTAGAACAGCTGCCCAGTAGGGGCTGACAGTTATAAGGTGCACTTCTGGAACGTGTCTTTTATTTTAACTTCCATACGCCAAGGCCACTCCTAGATATTCACCAAAGCACACTTAAGGGGATGTGACTGAGATACACTATAAGAATGCAACGCTTAACTAGAGCACTGGTAGAGGCACATTCTAAACAAATACCACTGCCAGATGTTAAAATCAACTTGGACTCAGCAAAATTTTTTTTTTAAAGTCTCTGAGCCAAATGCATCTTAACTTTCTGTTAATCAGCCTACCTTGCTCTCAGGCAGACTATATGGAGAATTGCATGGAATCCCCGCCTTCCAAGGGAGTTTTTGCATAGAATTCCAGGATTTTTTAAAGATCTATTCCTGAATTGAAGTCCTGAAAACCTCCATGACATTTAATTTCTGTTCCCCACCCAGATTTCCTCAATGCCACACTGCAACCCAAAACCAGAGAGATCAGCCTCTTCTGTTCTATTCTGTAGGATGCGGCTACGTGCAAAGGTCTTGAAATAAATATTAAATAGAATATTAAATCTTTCAGCACTATTTCATTGGAGCAAATATAAATTCATTATCCACATATTGGCTAATAATAAGCAGTATCTTAACAGATCCTGACAGATCTTAATTGGAACATACACGTGTATCTTTAGCCATATTTCATTTGATATTCTTTTTCTTCCTTTTTCAGACAGTAATTAAGAAAAGAAACATTGAGTAAAAAATGTATTCAATAGAACATTAATATCTTTTAAATACAATGGTCTGCACATAATATGGATAATTCAGATAGAAAAAAGCTGATATTCGTCCATCTCATCTTGGATTTACTTTGTTGATGATTATGGACAGAATTCTGTTGGATACTAGCACAGAAAATATAGAGAACACTGGGAAATCAGCCACGGAGAGGTCCAGAGAGGAGCAGAGAATGAGGTGAAGAAGAATACTAGAATAAATCTTGTGCATGCCTGGTGTCTTAAAATGGCATATGAGCAATTTGAACAATCTGAGAGAGGTGCATGTCGCAGAGATTACCGAGACACAGCTACCAAATGTGGTTGACAGGGAAGGGTTGTTTGTGAAAATTATTACAATGATTAGTGAAGTCACTCCTTATCTTAAGTCTTTATTTAACTTCTATGGGCAAATTCATACTGGAAAAAAAAAACCAACCCGTAGGATAATCTCACAGTTGCCCTAGTGTCTTTAGCATCATTTGGCACGCACACCCATTTTCAGGGAAGAAGTTTTTAGAGTACTGGGATGAATATCTTAAAAGCTTTGATTGCAACTGGTAATGCAGATGACAGCAGCAGCAGTTATCTACACAGCCTCAGTATCCACTGCTTTACATCTCATTGCATATATTCCAGCGGGATAATAAAAAGCTCAGTTCCCTCATCTGTCTGGTGGATTATTTCCCAAGTTGGATAGGCACCTTAAAAAAAACCACCTTCTTAGAATTCCCACTGACTAAGCCACTAGCTGGTGCACCTGCTGCACAACAATGACAGATTCAGATAACACAATATTAATCATATCCCTATTAAAGAAGAAGGCTAGGTTAATTTCAGAGGGTCATTGCAAACTAAATCATATTAATGTATATGCAATGCGGGTATCGGGCTTCTGTCTGCTTTTCTCTAGGAATACATACCAGACACATACTAGACTTCTGGTTTCAGCAACCATTCTTCCTTCAAAACATTCACACATCAACATGCAGCTGTATGTTTACATGCACAAGTACACACAAACCACACGGTTTTCTTCTTCTCCAATAACACTAATATAACATTGTTATGGAACAAGAATTATCTATCATCTATAGCCCTCCACATTCATCTGAAAGGTTAAGAAGTAGGTTAACACCAGAAGCAGAGGTTTTTTCCCTTGAAATTCACAAGCATATCATATAATCTTTTCGGTAACCGGTGAAATAAAGATAGCAAAAATTATCTCATGAGAACAATCTTTAGCAACACGTTATTGCAAATGACACATACTTACTTACAGCAGTCATCTGTACAAGAGAATAACTGTCAGTGACTTATTATAAGAATTTTCTTATGTTAATAAAAGAGAGTATATCAGATGATTTTCCAATAAAGGCTCTGAGTCAAATATAGGAGCTTTAGGTACTTTGACACACGCTGAAACACCAGTATCCGAGCACTGGGATATCAATTTATGACCAGATAAAGGTTCTTTTCCACTCTTGATACAAAAATATAACCTCCTGTCGGTACCAGGTGCCCATGCAAGTGGTGCAGTCTATTCATTGCGACCAACTGAGCTGACTCCTTTCTCTCTGGATTGCAAATTCAGACTCCTCTCTTCAAATAAGGTACTCGGCTAACTTTACATGATGTTGGAAAGGCTTTTACTGAAGCATGTAGCTCTTGTACTACAAAGTACACAGCTGCTTGCTTGAACAGCCAGTTCAATTCAGTAGGCGATTCTTGGACTGGCTCATTGATCTGATTAGCTCTTGATCAGCTCAAATTGAGATCCTTTCTTCAGCCTATAAACATAAGCGAGCTCTTTACTTTGTGATATCCACAAACTAAATTTATTTCAAAAAATGTACTTCCTTCTCCAGACACACTGTTCTTCTGCTTTTGCTGACTTCTCTGCTCTCTCTGACTGCGGAGGCTCAGCCCAAGTAGCCGCAGTTTAAATTGCTCTTTTAAAAAATTTCTCCAGACTCTTTATCTCCATTTTGAGTCTTGCACTATTACGGCTCTGCATTAGCATATATACTTTGCATTCATTATAAAATTCTTTAATATTTCCTTTTTTTTTTTAATCAAGTCTCTAATATTACCACTGAAGGGATGAGGAGAAGTGGGTGATTAGGAGAATGAGTTATCTGATACCATCACTTTTAAACATACTGTCTCTCTAAAGTTTCTGAGGAATATTTGAGAGCAACAGCTCAACAAGGACAGCCGGATTTCTTCATTATTGCAGATAATCCCTAATCCTACCTAATCTCTCTTTCTGTCTATTCACCTGTGATATATGTAAAGCTCCAATCAGTATCATATCTCAGTTCTAGTCCTAGCACTTCTCTAAGTATGTGATTCTCCACCGCTACTCTGCTCTCCTGACACCCCACCTGGAGTACTGCATCCAGCTCTGGGTCCCCCAACAGAAGACAGACATAGACTTCTCAGAGCAGGTCCAAGGAGGGCCATGAAAATGGTCACAGGGCTGGAGCACCTCTCCTGTGAAGAAAGGCTAAGAGAGTTGGGGTTGTTCAGCTCGAAGAAGAGAAGGTTCTAGGAGACCACTTTGCAGCCTTTCACTAGATAAAGGGGGCTTATAGGAAAGACAGAGAGAGACTTTTCACCAAGGTCCATAGTGACAGGAAAAGGAGCAACTGTTTTAAACTGAAAGTGGGTAGATTTAGACTGGCTATAAGGAAGACATTTTTTATGATGCGTGTGGTGATATACAGGTGGAATACGTTGCCTGGAGAATTTGTGGATGCCCCATCATTGCAAGTGTTCAAGGTCAGGTTGGATGGGGCTTTGAGCAACGTGCTCTGGTGAAAGATCTCCCTGCCCATGGCAGAGAGTTGGACTAGATGATCTTTAAAGGTTCCTTCCCATTCAAATCACCCTGTGATTCCACACTCTTAATGACCGCTGTTATAGGAGAACTTTCAACTTCGAAGTGCCATGGCAAAGTCTTTGGCAAAAGGCAGTAAAAGCGAATACTTTTTCCCCCTTTAGGTGTTGGTTGTGCTCTGTTAGTTTATTCTAGAGATACCCATTGATTCCTAAAACATTATTAGAACAGTTCATGAGAACTGGGACACAGGAGGACACTCAGTTTTAGCTTCTTTTTTTTTTTGCTACCATTGAAAAATAATTCTTTTTCTTCAGTGGTTTTTTTTTTTTTGTATAAACCAGATCTTGACTTGCACTCAATAACTTGCTGTACAGTTTCCTGTCAATAAATTGCTTATTAACGTTGATCTCTCATCAATTGCTTGAGCTGAGCACCAAGTCTGTAAACAGAAGCAAAGTGTCTGTTCTGCTAATCTAGATGGCTTTTAACCTGGATGTAGCTTCTGGTCATGAAATCATCTTTCAAGTAAAAAATGCTTTTTCCCAGATAAGTGACAAGGCTTTAATTAGAACATTAACTCAGTTTCTCTGCACTTTCCTGGTGCCAGAAAGTATTTTAACAACTTGAACTTAGGCTACCTAGTGACAAGAACACATTTTTTTCAGCCTTCCATTTGTTTGTTTGCTTTCAAAATCTGTTTTAATCATTTCTCATAAGTAGTCTCTGTTGCTTCATCAAAGCAAGCATCATTTTGATTACCGAAACAGGCCATTTTCTTTTTCTGGCTCTCTGAGAAATCAGAGCTGACAACACATTCCCGCTATAAGTTTTTTCTCTTTAGAAAGTAGTAGCATTTTAAAAAAATGAACTGTAAATTTAGCATTATTAAACAAACATAACCAAAATAAATGAAAGCAAATTGCAAAAGGAAGACATTTTTCAAACTTCCTTTTGTACCACAGCTGCAAAACAAAGTAAACATTACATGGAGACATCTTATCTGCAGAATATTCACACTCTCAGAACCATGATGGCTAGTAGCTATGGGAAACACTGATTGCCATAATGTTTTTCAAGTAGAAATGCTGACAGAGAACAGTAAATTATTCCCTCCAAAACTCTATTATCATTTGTCTAACCTAGAAACTTTCTATTTTAAAGTTACTGTTTCATTAGCTTTTTTCATCAGAAAAAAGTACCGAAGCATAAGTGTACAAGTAACCTTTGGGCTTTAACCAGCATCTTTTTTGTCATGTGGTGCTTTCAATAATGTCTCAGACTACTGCTAGCAGAATCATGACCAAGAGTGGGAATAAGAAGTTGAGAGTGGAAAATGAAAATTCATCCTCCATCTCAGGAAACCTATAGGACAAATTGGGTTTAGCTCAGATAGGAGGAAGCAGACTAACTAGCCCTGCCGAATATTTTCTGCATACTATCAGAAATCCATGCCCAGAAAACTACTTCATTCATCTTCACAGACATTTAGGTGCAAGGCACATAAATAAATTTAAAAAAAAAAAAATCAAACCAAAAAAGAAAGAAAGGGAGACTATTCCTATAGATAAAACCAACCACTGCACTGGAGCCTGACACACAGTACGCATAAGGAAGTTGTGGGAGATGCAGCTTAGGTGAATCCTAACGCAATTATGCAATAGTTTAGTCCCCCAAGCTAACGTCACTGTTAGTGGGTGATATTGAAGAGTCCTCTCTGCTCAACGGGTCAAGTTGATATTTAAACTGCAAATAAAGAAGTCCCTAAGATTAATAACAGCAGTTTTGGTGGGCTCCAAAGAGTTGGTGACTGTTGCATTATTGAGTGGAAGCAATCCTTCCTCCTAGGAGAATAACTGCAAGGCACTTGTATCTGAATGTGTATTTTTGCAGATAAGAGAACCAATAAGTAAAAGTCATGCACATGATACGGCATACAGTTTGTGGAAAGCCACTAGAAAGCAACACAAACTACTTGGACCTTAAACCCCAAAATACCTAATTGAACACTGGAGCTGATGCACAAGGGATCCTGTAACAAGATGATATGATTTTTACAGCGTTTACTCAAAGTGTTTTCTGCTACTGGAATGACTGTGCTTTTAGAATATGACAGTACACTCGATACAGAGAAGACAAACAATGCTTTGTTAAAATATTTTTGTACTGAATTTATCATTTTGAAGATCCAGGTAAAATTTAGACTTTAAATAAATCTTTGCCTAAAAAACATATGACATTCTGTGTATTTGCCTGCCCAGATACTAAATCATCAAAACTTGTAAGCACTATGAATTATTCACAGTGACTGTGGCACAAGCATGGATGCCTGCAGTTATTAATTTATGGCATAAATTCATCCAGCTGAGAAGTCTTGAAAGACCAATAAAGCCCTGTGTGTTTTGTTGGGAAATTGCAGTGGGGCCTGAACAGATGTTTACTGTTAGCTGGATTTCCAAAACAAGACCATCTTTACCAGCTTACAGACAAATTCAGATCTATCAGTGAGCGTAGTCACCTGCTAATATCAACAATTTTCTTGCAACTGAACACTGATTAAATCACACCAGGTTCATATAATTCAGCTGTCCAATTCTTTCTGCCATGCTCTATGGCAAATTCTATCTACGCAGACAGTGATTCACAAGGTAGTAAAAGACATACCCAACTTTAATCACCCAGATGTGCTTTGGCAGTAATATTTTGGCCTTCACAATTATGCATGGCTGCATAATCTCTGAAGTTTTTTTTTTCCAACAGAAATCCTGTGTAGAAGAAGAACGAAAAGCATCATAGAGAATTAAGCAAAAAACCTGAGAAAATACCACTAATAAACGATAAAACAATGCCTACCAAACCACTGTAATGACTACAGCATATTGTTTACACCATATCACGTATACCATGGGTACCAAAATTTCAACAGTATGCAAACTTGCATAGCTCCACAATTAAAGTCTTAAGAAAGGGAGAACTGGCACAATTTTTGATTTTTCATATTTTTTTTAACCAAGAAGAGGGCTTTCTTCGTATGTTTTTTTTTTATCCAGAGCCTAGCGTGAGGAGCGCTGTACGTGAATTTGGGGAACCTACCCCATACTCAACTTCCACACCCCCCCCCAACACCCTCCCCACTCCCTACTTCCACTGTAACCAAAGGATATTCTTTGTGTTTTACAATAAAGATATATAAAATACAAACAAGGAAATTGATAATTGTCCCGAAGTTTGTGGACCTGGGTCATTGGCACTAAGTTAAAACACACCATTTAAGCACGTAATTGTTAAGTTCAGTTGAACTGAAGGCTATCAATAGCTCTTTATATGCATAAGTGCTTGCAGAATTTGGTAAGGTTATGTGTCTAATGCCATTCCTAACCTTTCTGTATCAGTTGCAGAGGTTCTTCCCTCACCCATATGTGATCAAATAACAGGCACAAACGACCTAAAGAAATGTGTTGTATTGGTAGAAAGATGTCCAGAGCAGGGATAACAAGCCAATCTTGTCCAGATTTGCCTGTATTCCAGACAGGTTGGTATCTTCCACTTCCCTGTGATTGATCCCATGTTTTACTACTTTTCAGGAGTATCTCCACAACAAGGTGATCATACAGAGGACCTGCCTAACCAGGCAGGGCAGCTCAGATTTACACTAATTTATCCCAAGGGGAATATTAAGTTTATTTGGTAAATTGCCATTAAAGAAAGGATTGCATAGCCATGCTAAAGACCTTAAGTATTGTATGTATTTGATGTTACTAGCTGACATGATATGAAACTGACTACCAAATAAATATCTGGATGCAAAAAAAACACTTTTCTTTTTTAAATATGGCACTTCAGATGCTTTGTTAGTTGTCTTAGAAATATTTCCTGATGTTTAAAAGAAATTTGTATATTTTTACTGTTAATCAATTTAATTTCATATACTTTATTATTCCTTCATAATATCACTGTAAAATTTATTTTGAAGTTGGCATTTCTAAGTATTTCTTATAATAAGGGATTTACCTTCATCCATGAGTATTTTGACTTGTATTAAACTCTGCATCCAGTTAAAATAATTAATTTCTTTTACTTCATCTAAAAGAATAAAATACATAATATGACATGGAATGTTGTTAATTCATATTAAAGCAAAGCAGAATATATATAAACAAACATACTTAAAAAAACATATTTCATTTATTAGCTTCCAGGGTCTCTTTGTATTAGTTCATTAAATAAAGCAATTGAAAATTGTATCATATAACTCTTGAATTGAGCACCGTTAGCTAAGTTGTTTTTCTATGGACTTTAAACTATCACTTCCTCGCAAAACACTATTCATTATAGATTTGACCCACTGCAGATCAAATTGAAGGGGAATTGCCTTATTAATTTCCTAATTTAGTTTCATTGCATGGATTATAGCCATACAGCAAAAGACACACAAATATGTTTGAAAGATACAAAAGGATAAGATCATAAATGCCACTTTAGAAGATATTATCTTTGCAATCAATTTAACCCTTTGATATAGGGAAATACAGGGAAATGTACGATATTAAAATTCAAAGCAAAAGCTGCATTTTACATGAGCAGGTTGCATGATCCAGCCTCATGCATCCAAACCATCTTAAACAAGAGCAAACGCAAAAATCACATTTTATAAATATGCCAGAAATATATGAAGAGAAATACAATAAATGAAACTCACATAATTCTTAATAGAAATTTAAATGCCACCAAGAACCTAGAAGGTGGGAATTAGAAGCAGCTCTTCCAAACGCTTATAAACACAATCATACGCCATGTTATCATAGTCTAAACTTGCAAAAAGTATTTTGTACATTCTCATTGAACATTTCCAGCCTTTAGCAGTATTTCAATATGGCTACTAGCCTCCTGATGCTTTCAACTAACTCTTTTGCCTCTCTACTTAGATGTAAGAAGAAATAATAACGGTATTTTAAGTATCTCCCATAAGTGCCTCCCTCATTTTACAGATAGATTTACAGTATTTCCTTTTAGTACCTGGCCAATGGCAAGTTCATCAAGCCATTATTTTTGAGATTAAATAACATCAATGGAACAACGTAGTGCAGTTGTTCAAAAAAAATCGGGAGAAGGGAGGACACTCTAAGGGGAGAGGAAAGAAAAGAAACTAAAAACTATCATATCTGAAAATAAAACTTAAGCTAAATGTGTTTGTTCTATTCAATAAAAGAATACCTCACGAAGTAGGACAGTATACGTAGACAGTATATAGAGTGTGTCGAGACACTGTTGGGGAGAAGGCTAGATACGCCATTGTCTTGAAATATTGCCAGTCAAAAACATTTTTACCTCATGGATGAATGAAAATGTTGAAAAGTCCACCAATCCTTCTTGAACAATGGTGTCTAATAAGGATGTTTCACATTTTCAGCTATACTTTGCTCCAAGTTAAAAGAGATGACAAGAATTTATATGTATAGGCAAAATGAGAATTCCCTTTTAAAATTGTTAGGTTAAAATAAACGACTGTATTTGAGATCAGCATAATCTCTAATTATGAGAGTCTCTTAATTATTTATAATTTTTAAGAAAGAGTTTTCATAATGATAAAGTCAGGGCTACATCGTACCGCTCAGAGACTAACAGATCTACAGTTCCCCTGAGAAAACTGGGAACGGCACAGCTCCTCTCCAGGCGCCCAAATAGGTGCCAGAAGTAAGCAAATGATGCATCCAATTCCTCCACAGCATGCCTGGCATTTGATATCATGGCTCATGGAGCCCATCTCTCTAATGTCCTTGGAGCAATATGCTAGCGTAAGGGAGGGGAGCGAGAAGTAACTGTACCTTAGATTGTAACTTTTTTTCTCATGCAAGAAAGAAAAAATAACTCATGTTGTCCTTCCAGATCTTTATACCATGGAAAGACCGTGCTTCAGTTTATAGTCATTGTTCACCATAAGGTCAGCTACTGCTGCTGTCTGGCACGCAGTAATAACCAGCAAACACTGACTTTGCAATGACTTCTGCTATAGCTTCGTAGTTGAGCCCATAGTGTGTGCTCAATAAGCTGAACATTCCCTTCTGTTTTCACTAGATATGCCCCTAATTTTGCTATTTGTGGAGAAAATATATTTAACATGCAGCCACACTAAGTCTAATGGACGGTCTCACCTCTAAAAGCATCTCGTCAAGAACAACGGGACCTGGGTGAGACACGCTAGAGCTTCAACAGGAGAGCTTCTGTGAGGAGGGACCCTACCTCATGGAAATTAAAATAAACCTTAAAGTAAGTTCTGGTGTGTAGCTACTATGAACCCATTTAATTTAAGAGGCTGACCTCTGGATGTTATAAAAAATAACCACAAACCATTTTGCAGATCACCATCAAAGAGGAAAAATACAAAATGAGTCATAAAACCTTGAACTAAAATACTTTGTTGGACACATTGAGAAACATGAAATCTAATAAATAACAAAAGGTACTAGTATTTTCAAGGCTCAATTACAAGGCTCAATAAAAGAACAGTGAACTTATTTTCTGTTCTTAGAGTAATTGTGAGACTTAAATTTTAATACAATTCTACTAAAAAAATTTTTAAATGGAAAAATGACAAAAAGCTGATTTTTTTAAATGAAATAAAATGCTAGAAATACTTTGATTATTCAAAATATCTCATTTTGGCAAACAAAATATTTCCTACCAGCTTCAGTTTTTGTATTTGCAAACAATGGAATCATATACATTCGATATAAAGTTTAAAAAATTGCAAAAGGGTGGGATTTTTTGGAAACGGAAAATTCTACTGCTCCTTTGTAAAAGTGAAAATGGAACAGTCTCATTTTTTAATGAAATTCTCTTCAGATTGTCACGTTTCCACAAAACATTTCACTTTAAATGAATCAGCATTTTCTAACTGAGAAATACTCCATCAGAAAAATTCTGGTCAGCTCTACTCAAAACGACAAGCGAGAAAATCTTCTAACTATTTAACAGGGATTGCCATCAAATCAAATCACTGTAGTGAGCCACATCAAGCCGCCAGTGGCACTGCAGCTGAGCCAGGTTTCCCATCCACTGTCTGTCTTCCACTCATCACCTGTCATTTCACGCCCTTCCTCCACCCTCTTTGTCACCAAAAAATAAGGCACTGGAAGCGTCTTAAGATGAACAGCACCAAATCGAAGCAGTCAGAAGTGGGGTTGGCAGGGAGAAGCCTCTTGGCATTTCCAAAGAAGATTCAAGACCAGTTAAAAGCCTTCCCCAGAATAGGACTTGTCCTGCTGAGGTGCTGGCTGTCCTACCAACCGAACTGTCAAGTGTGGAGGAACTTTCCACATGGACCACTACCAAGAAGCAAATATAAATCAGAAATAACAGTAAACTAGCAATATCTGATAAAAATAGATGAGAAACACTACAGAAACACCTAGAACAGATACCAAATGGGAGGCTGTGATGTCCCAGAAGAGAACATAATCCTGCAGCTTCTAAGTAGAGGTAAGCAGAAGAAAGATGTCTGCTCCATTTCAAACACATGACATCTTAGGGCTACATTTAAATCTGTTGTAAAACAATATAAATGCATTGATTTGGTCTGAGGTCAACTTTTAAGCTGTGCTATTCAGAGAAGGCATTAGCTGCACAGTTCCCTTAAAAAGAGCTGAGCATTTGCACACTCACACGGAGTGCGAGGATTGCACCATTAGCACACCAGAATGCTTTCAGATCTGCGCTAGTCTGCAAACGTCCAAAATCTGCTTTCCAGTTTTACTCAGCAAACATGCAACGATACATTCCTTTACAATTCTTACTTTAAAATACAAAGAGTATCTTCATTCAACTGTCACAACTTTCGGTGGCATTTGTGCTTTCTCTGCCTGCACGAGGCATTACAGTTGCATTAAAGGCAAAGGGCCTTTAGATGAAACACAAAGTTAAGTGTTGTTAAGATCTGGACTGTTGTCTCATCCAGCCATTGCCCTGGAAAGAACTTTGAAATACCTTAATGCTAGAAGCCCAAAGTCTATTTTATATCCAAGTACATTTAAACTAGAAATCACTTAAACACTCATTAGCAGCAGCTTCAAGCCTGTGCTAACCCCAACTTGGACACACCACCGCCTTATTATTAAAAATAATCATGTAACAATTCAGCTGCCCAGTCTCCACGTCTCTGTATGATGTATTTGTTGACTTACTGGTTTTCATGTTTCTTACAAATTCAAGCCCTTTAGTCCCCCTAATGCAAAGCAGGGAATCTTAACTGTCGTTGAGGCAGTAAAGGAAAATTTCTCCCAAGCCTTTTTATCTATTTCTCTCCTGTGCATTGTAATAAACCCTTCCAAATTTTCTGAATTAATCCTTTGCCTGGGGAAGGGGGAACAAACCAAAAAAGCCCCCAAACCCTGACACCTATCAGTGACCCGAGATAAGTTGCCTTCAGCAGAATCTGCACCCCTGTTCACTGATGGATCCCTGCCTGCCTAATTAAACTGCGGACAGTGAACTCTAGGCTGTAACTCCGCTCCTCACAGAGCAGCAATTCATCATTTTGCCATGCAGCTCGTGTTGTCAGGACAATCTTTTGTCATATGTAACATGCCAGTTTTTGTTTTGATAGGTGACTTTTAATTGAACCATAATGCCATTGCTGCCAGGGTATGAGAGGACTGAAGTTATAAATCATAAATCCAGATCCACAGCACTTACGCTCTTGGAAGTGTGTGAATGTTAAAGGAGCCTGATGCTATTAGGATTTCCAAGAGAAATGAGCTGCTATGAAATGGTACACGCCACAGTATAAAGACACGATAATTATTTATGTAGGTTTATAAAAGTAGAATAAATGTAACAGGTGGCGCAATAAGCCACCTGATGAGCAAGTTATGATGAATGCTGATGGACTGGTTATAACTTCTTTAAAGTATTTGAGTTTATATCCTTGCAGATCTCATAAATTGAGAAATGCTTCAGTAATTTCAAACAACTGAGTACAATGATAGGTAATTTGCAGTTAGTAAGAGCTTTTTATGGCTACTGCAATTAGTAAGTGAGCACAAGCAGAAGTCTTGAATAATAGCTCAACTCATAGATATAAAAAACTGTAAAATTAGGGAATATATTTAACATTGCTAGATAAAGAAGTGACGGCAAAAAAGCCAGAATGACCATCAAAAGCCATGAAAATCTGCCATTTAACAATACAGAGACTTTCCTAGCTCTCATATTACAGCAAAGCAGCATAGTATTACACTCAAGACGCCATCCTACCATGAGCACAGCTATCCATAGTAAAATCCCTACACACGTATGAAAGTTGAGCAAGAGAAGAAATGCTCCTCTCCTTTATTGCACAAAAGATCCCCATTTTTTTCGTAAATAATTCAGCTGTTTTCACTGTTAATAAGCCATTTTGCACAGGAGCACATTACATATTATAAAATAATGCATAGGCTTGTCAAGTTCATAAGCTTCTCAGTCACTTTTAAAGATAGTAAAGCTACGTTGGTATTAAGTTGCTTTTACCAATAAGGACTTTATCCATTTTTCTCTTCTATCTAGGCACCAGAATTTTGCAAACAGCAGCTCAGACGAAATCATTGCAAGGTATATACTAATGAATCTTCAAAAACTCAGAATGATATCCAAAAATAGGCCTTCCTGATATTCAGGGACATGAAGGGGAGAGTCTTACTTGCCAGCCTTCATTTTTCTCAAACGCGGGGATTTAAATCACTCTAAGTAGCCCCTCAGATCTCAAAGGCGCAGGTGCACTTTCCCCTCCTTGCCAGCCAGGCCTTGGTTTTGTATCACATTTTCCTTTCCCCTACTGCTTATATGGGGGCATAGGCTTAATTTGCTATGCTATAATGCAAATTACATTGACCTCTGCCATGGTTCCTGAAGACAGCGATTTACCTCCTGAAAAACAAGTCAGCATGAGCCCTTCAGGCGTAAGTCCCATTTTAACCACTGGACTGACTGGCCGTGATTAGGCCACCTGACCAAAGCAGTATCTAACTCACAATATGCAAGGAAATTATAGAACTAATTCCTCTGCGAGTGGGTGGTGTGTTTTTTTTGGACACCAGGTAGGCCAGTTGTGAGAGCTCAGTCATTTCCTCATTTTTGCCTGATCATGCTCTTATTTTTAATAATATGGGATTTTTCGCTTGAATAATTTTTATTTGTATTGCATAATTATTATAATTCTAAAGAAGTACTTAACACATGCATTATGAAGCCACAGTATCTTTCTGCATCTTAGGTTAGATCTCTCCAGCCTATCCCTCTCCAGACTGGAAAACTGTTTTATCATACAGTCACAGAAGTTAAAATTCAATTATTCCGTTATTCCAGCTAAACATTACGGAAAAAATTTGGAATTAGCAATCACTGCAGAAAACAGTAGTTTCATTATATTGTTTTAAATTTGAATTGTAAGAGATGCATAAAAGCAAAGAGGCTCTGACTTTAAAGATCATTTCTACCTTGAACTATTTCAGTGGAAAAATAGTTAAAAAAATTATCTGAAATTAGCCTCAACTGAAGTAGCTATCGTCTAATTGCTTGTATTTTGCATGCCTTCTTATTTAAAGAAGGTAGTATCTAAAAATTATTCTGTATTTCAGTTTTGCAGGCTTCAGGTCACAAAGTCACCCTACACACAGCTTATGTTATAATTAATAACTGATGGAGTATTGCTACGTTTTTAATCTTCCTGAAACTGCATTTTTGAAATTAGAGACATTTATCACTCCATTTAACCAGCTACAAAGATATGAAAATATGTTTAGTCAGTATTTCCAGAATTCAATCACACAATCACAACATCTTCTTTCCAACCATTAACAGACAGCTTACTAGCTTTGTCACTTAATGCAGCTGAAATGCAATTGACAGAATGACAAATCTTTTTATGAGAAGCCTGAGCCACATCAAATTAGTCACACAGAGATGTTAGTAACATATAACCTGCAAAGATGTAATGTCTTTCTGATTTTATACTTTCCATCTTGTTATTCAGTCACCGCTGCACGGATACAGATAGAATGTCTTTTTGATTTTAAACTGCTCCTGCTACCACTTGTACAGGGTTTTATAATTAGTTTTAAGGTAGGGCAAAGAATTCACATAATATCTGAAGCTGAAGATGTGAAAATGTATCTAGCAAAACCTAATTTACACAAATATTACACTATTTATTATACACCAGCTTCTTTATACGCAGTTTTCTTTAGCTTCAATCTACAAAAATCAAACCTCAAAGACAGGATCCTTGCAATATACGTTCCAGCAGGACTATTATATCTAGATTATATGAGAATCTTATTCAAACCTGGTCTCTCACAGTTATTTGGTGCTCTCTGTTGGACTGATAATTTGACTTACAGTACGGGTGGCTTTGCTCCAGAGCAAAACCATAAACCAACAAAGCATAAAACCCACACTATGATCCATTTGTCCCACCAGCAGTTCTGAGACACGCAGTTAAAACACAGTGCCAGTCTCAATGGTGTTGTAGCTTACTGGACAATAAGACTTTCTGGCTCCACTGCGTGGCTAGGCTCAGATTTTGGCATAAAGATACGCACCTAAGGACTGAAAAGAAAAGATGATTTTTGTTAGCTCGGTTTTGTAATAGAGGGAAGGAGTCTGCCTGAGGTTTCCCATTACTAAACACGAAAAACCTCAGTTTTAAATACACAGGCAGCCACCATTAAACAGAAGGAAATGGCAGAAAACGCTTAGAATCAAAAATGCAAAGTTAGATTATTGTTTATTGTGATCGTTATGATCTCAGCAGTGACTTAAGTATGTTTAATTAACTCACAGTCATGCCACTCATGCTTATAGCACTGCTTTGAATACGCAGCACTATGAAAAATTACACATTTCAAAAATAGTGACTATCACATAAGTACTTAACCCAAGAACCGCTTCAGCAGGCATTGCTGTATGTGCAGGGCCCCACACTGACTAGAGCAAGCATCCTGGGAGCTGCTCTCAAGATGAAATTTGTGGTTATCAAGGCTGGGCTAGACCACGCCCTCCAGAGCGCCACACGTGGGCTTTGTTCCCCCCAAAACGTCCTGATGGACACAGCTTGTCCATGGGCAGTCTGCAAGACATGGTTGTTGCAGCCTTAAGGCAGCAAATGGAGTTGAACCTCTTTGTATTTGGAAGAATTTTGGAAATGGTTATTTCAGAACACTTGAAAATGTTTGTACAACATGCAATCCACCACAGATTTTATTTATTTCTTTCAAATACAAGTTTTGCCTTTGCTAAAGTGTTTGAGCTCCTATAAGCTCTTTTTAAGAACTCCAGTTTAAAGTCCCAGATACTGTTGGTGCAATGTCTTAAGGAGAGAGAGCACTTTGGATCCTCAATCACGCCTATCACACTAGAAGTCTGGTATCTACCCTTCATAAAATCTCCTACGCATCAACCTCTCTGACCTCGGTGATTTCGGGGCAGTTGTTTGGCAAACTCATACTGCTTTTGTAGGACATTAATCCTGAGTTTTGTAGCGGTCTTTCTTTCTCCCTCAGCTGTTTGTTCCCGTATCTCAGTCATGCACTTTGGACCACAGCACCAGAATATGTCATTACCTTCAGCCTTGAATGATTGAATTCGAGCACTGAATTCTCATACATGTCGCTTTCTTATGTGAGGTGCAGCAGTCCTCAATATATCACTGTGCACTTGCTGTCTGGAGAACTAGTGCATCACATGAAAAAATAAACTTATCTTGCTGGCCTTTCCAGACTGCGGGCTCTCGCTTCTATGTACCTATTATTTCTCATTGAAACTGAAGGAATTGCACGTCTTTGAGATCTCTAACTCTCTGTTGAATTTGGCTGAAGATGACAGAGCAATTAAAAAAATATAAAAGAGGATCGATCTCATTGGTTGACAGAGAAGTTACTTTTATCTTTTTATTTTGGAAATATGGCTCTAGTACCAAATTCTAGGAAATAAGGAATGCAATAAGGAATATAAAACTGGATACCAAAATATTAATGTTCTCTTACTACTTTTTTTGAGTAACTAGCCTCAAAATTGACCCCAAGTTACTACGTAGTCCCTTGAAGTATAAAGATCCAGAAGACTTGCTTATTCTTTCTCAACCTGCCATTGACCTTTGCTTACTTCAAGAAGAGAGCTAAACTTTCCCTTACTCCACCTACTAAATATACGATTAAAAACTTAAGGAGTTCATTTATTTTCCATTGAGGTATCCTGCAAGTATCCAAGTAGTGTGTTAAGTCTTCATGTCTGTTCTTGGACTCTTAAGCAATGCCTCTAAGATCTCAAGACAATCATAACTTGACTTTGAGGCTTTACACCAAATCCACCCAAGTTGAAGGGAGAATGTGTTGCTGCCCATTCAAATTATTTTTCTGCTCGTATAATTCAAACTACAAATCGCTACATGTCAGTATAAACAAATACTGGTATTTGTTCATGAAATACGGGTGTCTTAAAAGTTAATTTGTATTTGTACACAAATTTGATTTCTATTTGTATGTGGATTTCTGGATAATGTTCTTGCTACTCTGCTTTTAAATTATTTATTAACTGTTTAGACAAGTAGTCTCATCTCTTCTTTATTCCCAGAGAGGTGAGTTCAGGGATGAACAAAATGCATTTGCCAATAACCAGTATTTATTTTGGCCTAAATGAAAGTGCATGTTGTCATTTATCTTTCTATATGGCATTGTGAATTTACATAATGATGCATGATAACAGTTATAAAAAGGACACTGTCATCTTAAAGAAATGAAGCCAACTGCAGAGACAGCTGTAAACGACTTCAGTAGAGCTGAAGACAGCCTCTACTGCTTTATTCTTCTATGTATCTCAATTTATCAGGTAAATTCCCAACACTAAGTTAAGGTAACGTTGAAAAACATATTAGAATTTTTTTTTTACTCGTAATATTCTATATTTAAATATAACTTCAATATCTTTTTTAACTATCCGTGAAACAGAAATGTATACTTCAAGAATGAGAATGATTGTTCTTTCTCTTTTTTTTTCCCACGTCATTATTCATAGAAGCACTATAATCAAAATATTTTGAATCAGATTTCTTTCTCTCTGTGCAACGTTTATTTACTCTCAGTTTCCTCCCCTATATCAGTGAAGATACCCTGGACTTGCATAGGTGACAGAGACCTGAATAAGGGCCACTGCTTCCCAAATCACCCCTTTCTAATTACTAATGCTGCTCTTGTCCACTCTTGGCCATCTCTCCTGCCACGTAACAGTTCTTCAACTGAAGTTCATCCATTTTTTGGCTGCAAAGCACACCCTTCCAGTCCTTTTGTAGTATCAACCCTCCACTGAGCTCTTACTTCATTTTCTATTTTCTATCCACAACATCAAGTAATTTTCTCTTATGTCTTGCATGCAGTTTTGTTACATCTCATTTCTTCTCACAATCCAAAAAAATGTGTAAATTGAACAAATTTCTTGGACAATCTTAGCTAATACCACCCCCCCTATGCTGGAACTACTTTCCTTGGCTAGCACTGAATCCTTCTTTCCTGCACACACTCATGGTTGGCCTTAAAACATTGCTGTCTGCCTCATATCTTTTCCTGTGCATTTATTCACATTTTATTCAGTTGTTCTTTTTTAAATGCAGCTAAAATCATAACAGGGTATTTTCGACATGCCAGCCTCTGATTAGATATCATATGGCGATAATCGTTCTCCCTGAACAGCAAGTTATTTACCATTATTTGTTGTCCTATGTCTAAAAGCTTGTAAGTGCCTGAGGGTAGAGACCTGTCTTATATTTCAGTCACACATTATTTACACAAGTTATTATTGTAAATTATGTATGTAGTCTTCCCATTTCTTATGCTCATCTTCCTATCCATCCAACACTCTCTAACTACGTTCATTTCCCTTGTCAGTCCCTTTGACTGCGACAACCTCTCCTTAAACCCTTGCTGCGACTTTGAATATTTTTCCTTATCCCATCTTATTGTCACAACAATAATAACCCTTTCCACTGCAAGGTTTAGGAGAATGAAAACGCAATAAAGAAGAAAATAAGACTAATAATTTAAGGAAGTATGCTATGTTGATCCTCAAGAGCTGCTTTGTCTCTTAGTAACTGGTAACAGGAATTAAGATGACAGGGCAAATCACTGGGAGCATAATCATATCAATGATAATGAAAGGTTTATATAATCCCTCCGAAAAAAATGTTATCAAAACAAGATCATCTTTTTTCTTTTCACTGATTTTTTTTTTTCTTTTTTTTGGCAAGGCACTATTCATGTCATGCTTGCAAAGTGCGTACAGGGAAACAAGCCCCAAGTTTTAATTCAGAAACAGAATTTTCAAACACCTAGTCAGGAAAGAGGACCGCAGAACAGGGAAATCCATTTTGAAGTAAAGCCTAATCTATCTTTGTGTGTGTTTAAATAAACATTAAGAAAAGAAAGACAATATGCTGTAGAGAAAAAAACCCAAGCAAACAAAGAAGTCAGAAAAATAATACTATGTTTTGAATTTTTAACATATTACTTTACAATGAGCCAGAAAAGACTCATATTCTTACAATTTTGTTAATGTTTAACTCCCATTTCTGCAATGTAATGCACATCATAAAGCACCAGAACACTTTTAAATAACAATGAAATTCAGTGTGTATTGTATGTCGTACCACAGGACACAAATATGATATGACATACTACATTAACCTGCCAAGATACCATAATAACTATTACTACGTGTTTTCGACTTCTGATTTAAAAACCACAAAGAGTTACAATTCCAATCCTAACTGGATAAAAAAATTACTTTTATATCAGTGCTATCTCCGGGGATACGCTTAGAATTGAAACGCTTGTTTTTTGAACACTTTGACATTATTTCTCATTGAAATGAGCATGAGAAATTGTTCATCAAAAGCAGAGAGAGAAAAAAAAAAAAGGATTAGCATTTTAAACCTATCCCAGTAGCTTGACTTAAAATTGAGGTAATTTCATAGCCAGCTAGAATTTAACCCCTTGTAGATTCTAGCTGTCATACTGCTCACACAAGAGGAAGAAAAAACACTGAATGTATTTATTCTCTAATGACCTGAACTTTAAATGGAAAGGCCGCTACTTTCATAAAACAATAAGATTTTTTTCCTCTGATGTGTTAATTTATTTATGCAAGAAAGTGATTCTGACAAGGCTTTACAATTACATTGCCATGCTACTACAGTATCTCTGCTCTTGCTGTCCTTCCTGCTTCTTTTCTGTTCTCCTCTCCCAGCCTTCTTCTTTTTCTTTCCATCCTTTCTTATTCCCTTATTTTCTCTCCCTTATCTCTTTTCCATATTTTTATGATTACAAGTAAAAGTCCTATAAAACTTAAGAAGCCTTCGGATAGATCATTATTAATATAATTACAGTATGGAGAGCATAGTGATGTTGGAATGTAAATTAGAATGAGTTTTTACAGTTCATTAGAAAGACTCAGGGATTGAATTTAGTTTAATCAAAGCTTGAGTGCTCCCAGTATACACAGCACATACCTAGTGGAAAAAAAGCACTAATATAGACTCAGAGATTAAAGATGTATGTCATGCTTTGCATCCATTTAAAGGCGTCCATACAGGGTGCATCACATACCCTAGTACCTAACGGCCTAATGGAGTTGAACGAAAAATAATTGCATGTAATTCATTAATTTGCAAATAGATATACATTACTTCACTTTTCTGCCTTCCTTCTGCAAGCATTCCTCCCATAGACAAACAGGGGGAGACGCTTGTCCCCTGGTCCTGCTGGCCAGACTCCCGCCACAGATGGTGGCAAGCCCTCAGTACCTGCTCCTGCAACATTTTCCACTTTATCTGATCTAAGGGCACTTCAAATGCATTTGGAAGTTTAGCCCGCAGAGGAAAAGGTGCTTCCCACTGCTGATTCTCTCCTGGCTTATTCCCCTGTGGTGAGCACTGGCACTATTTCTGGGCTTCAACGCAACCTGGTGCTAGTGAGAATGGCTCTCAGAACCAGAGCTCCTGGGAGACCCAGCTCCCTGCACCCCCGTGTCTTGACAGTATATAGGAAATACATTTCTCACCTGCTCACTGGAAAAGCATGTATTCTCAAGGTAATTAACCAAAATACTGAGAGTCATTCCTCTTAGAAAACACCTCTGTGGAAATTTCCTAGGATCTCTCCTTGGCTGCTAGTTTTCCACTTCGATTTACTTTGTGATACCTAAAACTGTCCAGAGTATTAATCCAACGGATGCAAATTTGTTTAGTGTTAAGATTTAAATGCAATTGTCGTGCCACATTAAACTACTTGCTCTAGAGAAGTTAGTTTTCTCACAGTTATTTTTCTCATCTTCAGGTGTTTTAAAAAAAAGGCCAGGTACAGCCAGAGAAGATCCCCCACAACATGCAGCAGCTCGGCGTGTGGGGGCACATCTGCAGCCTGCTTCTGGATGGGGAATGGGCAGCTGCTGCTGCAAAGATCACTCTTTAAGGAGACTACACTAGACCAGGGTGTGCTTGTGAGTGCACATACGTGCCTTACAAAAGCATACTGAAGAATTTGCAGTTTAATGTGGAAAGGTACAAGCTACAGGTGAGACGGTCAACATTAAGAAAGCATAAGGTCCTGGGAGAGCACGAGGAATATGGCCCTACATACCATACCATAGCACGGCTCCGAGCCACAAACGGGCTGTAGCTGCAAGCAAGAATAGGGCAGCAGTGCCCGAGTGCTTCCCTGCTGCGGCTGGAGCAGGGTCCGGAGCTACCACAGCTTCCCGGGCACTTGGTCGCCTCGGGCAATGGCGTCCTGGCTTTAATCAGTTTATCATCTGCACAAAGCGGGTTGGGTTTCGCTGCTTGAAAAGCCCCAGCGTGGATTTGTGTGTTAAGTTTTTACCGCCCTAAAAATAGGAGTTCGTAATTGAAAATCTGGCAGATCCTTTAATTATAGGGGAGCAAACAATGCCACTAGAGAAATGTAAATACAGCCTAATTGTTACTTCTTTTTTTTATTGTTAAAGAGCCAGCTGACATAATGGCAGACATGGGATAATGCCTGTGTCTTAAGCAGCAAGATCTGCAATCAAGTTTTTAAGATGTTCCTCATTTATTTCTCTCATGGGAATTTACATGCAAAGTCTTGCCAAATGAATCAAGAAAAAAACAGGGTAAGCGTGAATGCCGGAAAAAGAAACCGCAAAGAATACATTGAAAGTACTATACAGGGCACAGTTTAATTGAATTGTGATTTGTTGGTCTTGTAAGCACTCTCCAGAAAGGAATGTCATGCTAATCAAAAGCTGTCCAACTTCACCTTCTTTTTAGCACACCAACTTTAAATGAGACAGTTCAGGATTTTGATTTCTGAGGGATATTGGATCACATTCACCCACAGGGCATTTAAATATAAAAACCTATTTATATGCAAATTCTTTAGTATTTCATGTAAAGTGGATTTTTATCAATTGACCATTCTATTCTATAAGTTATCATGTTGATAAAACATCTTTAGTAATGGTAAAATGAAGGAACAAATATAATCAGCGCGGCTTGTTTAAGTAGATCCTAGACTTTCTTGGGGCATTTTTCTGAGTTCTTGAAACGTAGAGCTATAAAGTTAACAAATCGCCTTTCATAGAAGGACCCAGGAATACAAGTCCTCAGAAAAGGATCTTTTGATCACTCTCACCTTAATTGGAGAGAGAACTAATACTGGGGAAAGCTCAGAGTATGTTACTCATAAGTCAAAGGAAATGAGAGCGTGCTTTTCCTACAGAATCAAATCCTTCAATCTTTTCTTTTTTTTGAGAAAACTCAGACCAAATCCCCAATGTCCAGATCTTAGCTTGTCCGGCTTTTGTCACACCATATCCTTTAGACATCTGTAGAAAAAAATGCTTCATTATCAGAGCACCTCTGGCTGTCATGAGGGAACATCCGCTATTACAAGGTATTCCTTTTGATAGTATTTTATATGCAAACATGTAATTTGGGGTGGGAGAGTAGGTGTCCTTTGCTAATTCTACGTATTGTGCAACACTAACAGAGTTTGGGGGTGGCTGAGGGGGAACTCCTCTGCTGGAGGAAGAAGCAATCTCATCAGAAAGGTCAGTGCTTCTGGCCTTTCTTCCATTTGCCCACTGTGAAATGCCTTGGCAAAACTAAATATATATTTGCGGGGCCTCATTGAGAGTTTTAGCGGGAGACTTTGAGCATTGGCACAGAGTACTGCCATCCACGCTGATATTAACACTTCAAACACAAAACTCCTCACCTCCAGAATCAAATGCCACCATCTCAACTCTCCTTGCAGCCCTCTGGAGTTAAGGATTATTACACCAAATAGCTGGATCCACCCTATATCTTCTCTTTGGGATTAAAAGCACACTAATTCTCTTGAAAGATTTTGACTACAATTTTTTTTGTGGTTTTTTTTTTTTTTTTAAATTTCCCTCGAGTTTGGAAGGCAACAGAACAGTTATCCCAGTGCTGCCTTATGGAGTTTTGCAATAATCTAGCCAGCTGAGATGGAACTAGTATAATATGATTAGCCAAAGGACACAGAGCAGCCGAGGTGATTAAATGAGAGACTTCGGTGATCACAGATCTCACCCTCATCCCTGGGAGGTTATAGTCATGATAGCTAATTGCTTTGAACATGCTTGCAGAGGTTATTTGTTTATTTAAACAAGTTAAACGTAATAGAGCAGTTCTCTCTTTTCCTGGAAGCAAGTTAGTGTTTCTTTGGATTGTTTATTCCTCCAAGGATGAACTGGGGGACAGCCTTTTAGAAATAATAAAGGATTACAGATTGTGCTGGGTTTGGAAAAATACACAGAAGTGACCATTTCATACACCATCTATCTTGTAAAGAGTTTAGTATACATTATTACAGAAAATGGCATCATTTATCTGAGTACTAGTAGCCTTTCCGGTAATAATGAATTCAAGAATATTTGTCTGAGATAAGCGTTCATAGATTTCTTCTAAATTTACATAGTCTTTTTAAGAGGTTTGAAAGAACAGGCAGGCAACTTCACAAATGGAAGCTCAACAGATAAAAGGGATATCAACCAGGACATATATGTTCTGGAATTCAACTGACCAAATGAATGAAAGAGTGGTCTTAGCTAATGCTTAATAGTGAGTGATCAATGTGATGTTTGAATTTACAGTATTTCTAGTATTTAAACTTTGTCTTAGCAGGTTCACAACTGATTGCAACACTCAATGCCTCCAGACTTCTTACAGTTTGCCTCTCACTTTCATCTATTAAGTTGTTCTCTAATACATATATATATTTATATTTCAACAGGCAGGCATTATCACTGACTGAACTGGCAGGAACTGTACTTTTTACATTTCAATGAAGATTACTATTCTTTGATATCTTTTCCCTGTCTTTCAGTTGCACATATCAATAACAAGCATATTTTGCCATATTATTATAGCTAAATCAAACAATGTAATTTGTAGGAACATATTCAATGCGGTTCATTAAAACAATGAACTCATGTCACTATTTATAATTTCTGTATATCTGTATTGTATTCATGTACTCACTCATTTCTTCTAACGATACCCAGTCTTTGGAAACAGATTTGCCAAATGATTTCTTTCATGAATGCAATCTTTTTGTTTCTTCTAATTTTCTGCAAACAGTACACAGCTTTTATGAATTAATTCACAATCACTCCACTACTCTGAATAGAGAAATTTTATCCTATCACTTTCTCCTGATCTTTTTGGTTATTTTTCTACCATCCTAATTCTTCATTTGATCACTAAAGCAGCAGTGCATTGCGTCCCCTGAGAAGATGACATTTATAGCTTTTAGTATAAATGCATATTCTAATGTGAACTGTCTTACTGATATTAGTTTGAACACAGAAGTTCTTTCCAGCACTCCAGGGAACAGAAAGGTACCTCTTTAAAAGAAAAGATACAACCCTAACTAACCTTATGGAGTAAATTTGCCCTCAAATATTACAATCAATAAACAATATGGGAAAGGCTGAGGCCAAATTCAGACAAACTCAGTCATTTTTTGTGATAGGTCTTCATCAGATTGAAGATCTGCTAAAATTCTTAACATATCTGCTCACCATATTCCTGGGAAGTTCAACTGAATTTCACTCAGTTTCTGATTTAAATTTATATTCTTGCAGCTACTCCACTATACTATATACAGAAAACTACAAGCCTGTAAATAACTTGTCATATATAAATAGCAGATTTTCAAAATTCTAATACTCGCTATACTTGCTCAAGGTGTCATCAGCTAACATCTATTAAAATCTTCATGGAAATGGAACTGGTGAAATAAGGGCTCACTTTCCCAATGTGTGAAACAGGAAAACACTTAGAAATCAGAGATTACTTTCAAAGCTTTGTTATACCAGAAATAGAAAACCATTCTCAGTCAAGCCAAAATAGGCACATATACAAGTTCTTCAATCCAGAGTTTCCTATCAAACAGTATCACAACTGCAAAGAAGAAGATGAAAACCAAAAATCTAGTGCCTTCATGTTTTAAAATTCCTTCTTTCTCCACATTAACTAACAAAGGTTGTCACTTGGAATTAGTTTCACAAAGGTGTACTGAGATGAGACCCACCATTATAGTTCTATTTACCTTTTTAAAAATATTTCTATCATAATTTCTAGCTTTCCACTTTAGACCCATTTTTTGCAAAACTTTTTTCAAAAAGCAGAACAAAGAAGATTCTGACATCAACTATACCAGTTTGCCTCTGGAGTGATTTATGCAAGCATACTGTTCTGTTACTCCAGACCTTTCTGGAAGGAACTGGAGCCAAAGGTGTCCCAGTCTTCACTTCAAGCAGACACTTATATTTTAGAATTATCATTAGTGAATTAGCCGTACGCATCCTTTTAATAATCAGACTTATTAAGGATAAAAGCTTATCTTCTATTCTCAGATGTAATTACAACATACCCCTGATCTCTACTAAGTCTATAAACAGAAGACTTGTTTTAATTCTTGACCCTTGGGATCAAAACGAAAATCAGAGATTAAATGAAGTCAAAAACTTATCAGAAGCCCACTATAATACAAACTAAAATACAGAGAGCATCCACAATTATTTTGTATTCAAACTTCCCTTTGTATTGTGTTCAAACACTAATCCTTCCATTTACTTTAAAAGATTAATGCAACAAAAGGGTGACTAATTGTAAAAGGGGCACAATAAGGTTCAGGCTAGTGCTCTTTTGTATTAGAGAAAAATAATATGTTTGAGATGGAGAAATTAAATTTTCTGGAAGAGGTCAGCATGGGAATCAAATGAATCCTTCTGATTCATGCAGAGTCATGCATTAACCACTTGAGATTTGGAAGGAAAAGACTTAAAGCTTTTTTTCCTCCTGTACAGATAATTTCCTTTAATAACTAAGACGCTATTTTGTCTTCAGAATATCAACTTTCCAAATTAGTTGAGTTCTGAAGGTCCTCCAGAGCACAACATCTATGATTAAACACTTTCTAAAGTTCATTCTACTAGTAAAAGTGGAAATTCCATTATTTTAGCAAGAGCAGGCATGTCAAATTTATCAAGACATGATAGGACTGAGGATGCAATAGAGGTAAAGAATCTATGTTTGTAAGTTATATTCACAGGGCACAGAAGTTATTATAAACCTCATTATTATGTGGTACAGTAATCAAATGAAAAGTATAGTTACTGTGATTCTTGTTAAGCCTAACTTGTGAAGAATTACCTTACAAAAGTTTTAAAAGACAGCAACCTAGAGGCAGCAGAATCATACAAGCATGATTCCTTCGGCTTGGTTTACTCATGAGAAGAGCCCCTCTTTATGACTTACCCTCCTCAGGAGCTCTGGGGGTTGCAGTAACAAAAGCCATAAGCAGTGTTGCAGCCTCTCCATCCAGGTTGCAGCAAAAGGGATGGCAGCCTCGGAGCTCCTCCACCTGAACACAGACTCCAGTCGCACCTGGGAAAGAACACCAGCAGGAGCATCACAGAGAACCTTAATATGCTTCCTTGGGTCAGGGGTCAACACCATGGAGAGGATTACCTATTTTTTTACAGTTCTTTTATGGTACCAGATCATATCCAAAAGGCAGACCAAAAGCTTAATGCCTGGCTGTTCAAATAGCTGACTAATTTGTTGCTAATTTATGCGCTTTCCCCACCACTACCTTTCCAGCTGTACTGATGTACAGCTGAGGATTGTTAAAGTTACCAGGTTGCTCTTGAGGCATCTGAGCATTCTTGCTCCCCACAGCTGTGGCAGATTTGTGGAAAATTACCCGCTATGTGCTGGAAACAGATACCTGCTACTGAGACACTGAGCTAGCTAGGGCAGAGAAACAGAATTAATGCATGTGTGCTGTGTAAAAACCTCTTGGTAGGATCTTCTCATCATGATTTTCCCAAGCTTCTGGACAGTCTCATAGAAGTAGAAGGATGAGACAGGCAAGGATAAGCATTAAACATGACCAAGCAGATAAATCTTCTTGTGAGGTCTGACACAGCATTTTCCAAGACCACAGTAATTCTACTGGGTTGTAATACCAGGATGTCTACCTTAGTATGGAAAAATGGAACATGTACAGCTTTATTAAATTATACACAATTCCTGATCTTTGCTTCTTTTTGAAATTAAGAAAAAAAAAGTTTCTATTTTGAAAAGGGATATTTTTGTTCTGGTTTTAATATTAAAAAGTTCCTGCAATATAGAAATCTCATGCTTCAATCAGCTATAAAGGGCAAGTAGGGCCAACGTGAAGCCATAAAAATAGAATAAAAAATAAATTATTCCACAGCATTATCAAAGTGTCTGAATTACCCAACTGTCTCATGATTTTGGGCACAATTAAATTCACTAATAGGAAAGCAGTTGAATAACATCATGCTTCAGATCACTAGTTGAATAACATTGTCATACTCAGGCTAATACATTGTGACAGCTCCTGCCTAGAATATATTACTTAAGATCAGAAAGTTTTGATCATAAAAATGCCTTTTCCAGAGCTTCCAAACAAATAAAATAATAATATAATAACAGAATGAGTAAAGGTCTAAAAGTTAATATTTCAGAACAAGTGAAGATATTTCTCAGTTAATTTAAACATTTGTCTCTATGTATCTTTGACATTTGGAGCCAGAGGAAGGGGTGTTAAGAAGTAATTGCATTCACTGCCTTCCAGATATCTTTTATTGGTTCTCAAGTGGATCTGAATTCAAGAAATGGCTCTGAATGTTTGTGTGCATACGGAAAATATTTCTTTTGACATTTTGTTCTCTGGTAGCATTTTTATACTTATGTGTATATAAATGAATTCTTTGAAGAGCAAACTCTTTCAGTACATACATTAATGAAAAGGGGACAACAAGGCAGCTCTTCTAATTTTTTCTTTGTAAGAGGAAACATGCCAGCTAAAGATATTTGACCTTTTTTTAAAAGATGTTTTTATTTTAACCAATAGGAATTTTGCACCTGGATCATTGCTGGGCAAAGATTAAGCTAATCACAAAAATCACTTACGAAAGCACAAGCACTTTGAGACACCATCCAACAAGCATTACAACCAATAAGGGATTAAGTCCCTTATAACCATTATACAGATGGAGTTGTGAATGGAAACCAGATTTTTGCCAAACTTGGCAAAATTTTCAAAGTTGCAGCGTATAATAAAGATTTAGTTGCCTGATTTTAAAAACTCAGCTGTATACTTTGGTCAAAATGTTCTGCTTGGTTACAACAGAAATGCTAACGAGCAAACTGGCGGGGGCAGGGGGCAGTTTTGGTGCCTGAATGTAGGTGTCTGGTGCTATTTCACATAGCACTGCCCCACGAAGGTGAGCATGTTCTGTCAGGTCTGTGTTTTATCTGCCATCTCCTGGCAGATGCCTGGCATGCCCCAGGCCCTTTGAAAAAACTTAAAATCACCTAAATTACTCCAAGAGTTTCTGAAAATTTTAAAAAAGAAGAAACAATGTTCTGAAGGTTGGGATTCCTTTAAGAGAAAGTCTATACATTTTGGTTTCCAATCTAACATAGCTTTAAAGCTATTTTTATAGCTGTTTATCATGATCTACTAGCTAAGAGGGAAAACTAAACTGCCTAGATCAAAATAAAGGAGGACTGGCTGATTCTCTCACGTAACAGCTATTTCCAGTAGTTCCGTAGACGTTAACACAGTCTATGTACCCTTCATGGACAGGATTAATTCTAAAAAAGGGAAGTCTATAAAATGTACTATTTTGTCTTCTCCAGGAATAAAAAACTATAATGAATGCAATTACTCTATCAGATTTTGAATCTCAGTTTAGTATACAAGTTTCTCAAGAAAACCGTTTCAAATGACAAAGCTGGCACAAGTTCCTACGTGAGCATCTTTGTTATCTGACAGGATAAGTGACTAAGGGTTGCCTTCTTGTAAGAAAATCCTGTAATGACCAAAATGGGGCAGCCCTCCCCAGGGATGGGATCCATATGGTGTGCTGCATCCTGATGGGACGTCTGGTGCTGCGCATCTTGGTGATCCCAGTATCTAAAAGGACATGGGATTATCTAAACTAGTCTCCCTTTCTTTGTAGCACTAGCTCTTATAAATAGCATTTTAAGTTATACTTCGCAGAGTCTGACTGCCTTTCGTACTGGGATTGTAATGGACCAGCACCTGCTGGTGCAAAACAGCATCTGGCCTAAAGTTATTTTCAGTGTATTAATTGAAGTAGATTCTTCGCTAAACCACTACAATGCAGTTTTTACTTATTTTTAATTTTACAAGATTAATTACAATAGTAATTTCTAAATTTCTCAGATATCCACAACTGCAGATGTTCTTAGCTATTTACCCCATTTTTTTGTTGATTACCAAAGCACCATTTGAGACATGTAATAGAAATCCTCCATTTCTCCATAAAGCAAACCCAGAAATATGTTACAGAAAATGAAATTACAAAATGAAAATTAATTGATAGTTTGTTAAGTTTCAAAAGAAGGAACAGCCAGAGTAAGTATGGAGATGGCAGCAGAAAAAAATTTCTAAGTCTAATAATCAGTAATTGAATTCTGTTAACGGAAATTACTCATAAATAAAACAAATGTGACCAATATCCCAACATCTTTTGCTAACAGATTTGGTTTGTACTGTATTTAGTATTCTAGATAAAAGTTGTTCCCTCCGATAAGCCTCCCTAGTTTTTCAGCTTGTTTAACCTGTAAAGCCTTAGCTCATCTTGCTCTCTGAGGAACCAGTCAGAGAAATGTCTGCAATGCCTGGGCTAGGCTGGATGACAGCCCCAGTTTGAACGTACGCGATGGAGACAGACTCTGACAGAAGAAGGGCTACCACGATTTTGATGTAGGGTATAGCTCACAACAAAGCAGAAGAAATTTCATTTGTGGTTTGGAGCTAATCACTCTTCCATGCAAGCAAAAATGACTTTTTTTCTGCCACAAAAGAGACAATAGTGCTACATCCCCATCATAGAATCCTAGAATCATAGGGTTGGAAGGGACCTCTGGAGATCATCTAGTCCAACCCCCCTGCCAGAGCAGGGTCACCTTAGAGCAGGTTGCACAGGAATGCGTCCAGGCGGGTTCTGAATGTCTCCAGAGATGGAGACTCCACCACCTCTCTGGGCAGCCTGTTCCAGTGCTCTGCCACCCTCAAAGTAAAGAAGTTCCTCCTCATGTTTAGGTGGAACTTCCTATGCTCAAGTTTGTGCCCATTACCTGTTGTCCTGCTGCTGGGCACCACTGACAAGAGCCTGGCCCCATCCTCCTGAAAGTGGAAAATTTTAATCCTGCAGCAGCAGCATGGACAGACTCGGCTATCTCCCGCAGGTGCAGCAGGGGGTTGGCCCCGAGGAGACAAATATGCAGCAGACAGCGAAGATCCCTCCTGACTAACTCACTCCACTTTAACTAGAAAAGGCATCTGCAGAGCAGCTTCTGCACTTCTCACCTGGAGAGCTGCTTTGTTTGTGGTGCGTCCTCTCCTGCATGAGCATCGCTTGCTGTGCCAACAGCAGGCACTTTCACCGTGGGGCAGTGGAAGGGCAGCTGCTCTTTCTGCAGATGGCAGCAAAGGTCCCTGTGGTCTCCAAGCAGCTGATTTGGAGCCAACCATCCTCTCCAGTCCCATCCCCTCCTGTGATGGGGCACTGGCCCTCACCGTGTCTTCTGGGCACAGCTCTAAGTCCTCCCATCAGCAAATAAAATATGATTAGATGGAAGAAAAAAAATTACCAAAACAGAAAGATGTCACTGGAAATTCTTGAGGTCAGTGGAGGATGAGGAGAGTGCACGGGGCAAATATGTCTTCAGTTCCTGCCCCCTGCCCATGTTCTGGCTTAGCGGGACCCAACATGGCTGTTCGTGTGCGTTCACCCAAGTCCTGGACTCAGGTTCCCATACTGCACTCCCTACTTGGGAGCGTGCGACAACAAAAAGCCTAAGTCCTGCCAAGAGCAGTGGCAGACACTCAAAACTAAATGCCAGCAATAAAGTTGCACAGGATGGATGGGTTCACACTGAGCCTGTCCTAGGTCAGACAGGAGATGAGCCAAACAGCACCCCAGTATGCACTACGGTATTTTCATTAGTATTTGCTATAAAAAGCACTGATGACTTCTGACTTGTCCCCATGCGGATGAGGGTAGATGCCACATTTCATACCGCAACTTGCAGAGTTGTTATTCTAGTCATGATTAAAAAAATTCTGTTGGTCGTCTTCCGTCCTAGTGCACATACATAACACCTAGCATTATATGTCTGAATATTGTTATATTATACTGTAAAACAGCAGATGTGGATGGAATACCCTGGCACCTTCTATGCTGAAGTCAGTTTCATTATGTTTGCAAAAGGCAAATACAGATACATCAGTGTACTTTATTATAATGTCATATTCCTGACACTATAGTAAAAGTTGATTTGGTGTTTCCATTACAAATCTCATTTTCAGAGGCTTATGACTCATACATCTAAGTTTTTTCAGGATGAGATTTACCATACAGACCTCAGTCTACTTATAATTCCTCCCCTAAAAAATTGGTCAGTATCAGTTACCTGCACATTTTAAATCCCAAGAGCTCAAATGAATTGTTTTCTTCATGCTATTTATTTTTTTAACATTATCAAGTATTTGTGTCCTTCTTCAAGAATATAAAAGCAATTAAGAAATTTAAGTTAAAATGTCCTTGGCTTCAACATATATCACATTCTTTTTTTTTTTTTCCCCCATGTGTTTTAACGAGACAGTTGAGCACCTACTCGGGAAAAATTGTAAAAATTATTTAAGAATGAAACAGGCACCTACTACAATTTTGTCAGTGAGTGTTAAAGCACTAACTGAAAATCTGTGTTTAATATATAACTCTATCGAGCATTGTATCTAATGTTTAGTAAATGCCACCACATTTCACCCCTCTACTCCTATTTGCAGGGTTTTGTCACACACACAGATGAATGCAATTGACATTCAGCCCTTCTCTTTTGCATCACCAAGAGGTTCTGATCTTTTATGTTACCATAAGCTCCACCACTCTGAAGGTCTGAATGATTATCTTAGCAATTTTTAAGCCTATACAAGCAAATTCACTGAACATTTATACAGTTTTTGTATTCACTATAAAACATCATTTATCTAACTCTAGTCTTGGATTGCATCTTCTGAGTTATATATGTTTTTAAGCTCAAAGTTTAACAAATCATTGCACTAATAGTTTCACGGAGTTGTCATGAAGAACTTAGAACTGATTATCCTTTTTTAAATGCCTTCAGTTTTTTGCCAGAGCTATACAGAAAGCCTGTTAGCAATGTTAAAAAAAATCATTTCAGCTATTACATATATTAGAAATATAGGCCTATTTTTAAAATATGGCTTAGACATAAAACACTGGCTATTGCAACATATATTTCAAGCACCCAGCACCCAGAGTGCAATCCCAGCCACTGGAGAATGCGCCATAGTGGGATCACAACCTGTCAAGCACTCTGATAGGCACCTGCATTAAGTGAGAGTACTCTGCAAGGAAAACTTGAAAGGCAAACAGTAGGGGAACTTTGAAAACTTGAATTCCATCTTGTTTTAGACTTAAAAAGCTATTGGAAGTGTCTGCTCTTGCTATTCACGAGGTTATACACATAACAGAGGAAGTGCCCCAAAATATTACCATTCACTACACACAGCACTCAGAATAAAGACAGTGATTCATTTTTTCAAAGCAGCATTTTTCATCTTCCGTAGCAATGTAACAGTCTATACTATGTAGAGAAGGGGAAGAGTTGAAGCTTTTCCAATTTTCTAGAAATTATTAAATAATTCGTAACTTTATTTGCGTGGAGATTTTAACGCTAAGAACTGAAGTGCTTCACCACAATTCTGTTTTTGAACTTTGGTACCACCATCACTGCTTTGGAGAAAATAAATCATCCTTGACCAGACTGCCTTCTGTAATAAAATGGCTATGTCTGTGGATGAGGAGACAGCAGTAGAATTCATCTACCTTCATTTCAGCAAAGCTTTCATGAAAACATCCCAAAGCATCTTTGCAGGTACACTATGGTCTAGATGGGTGGACTACTAGACAGTTAAAAAACATCTTCTTGTCAGACACAGGCTAGCAGGTAAAGGTTTTCTATAGCAACCATTATATTATTTTGCAATTGGGTCAAAACGATTGTTTTGGACTCCACCTAGAGCTCAGTTGTGGAGTGATGAAAAGATCAATAAGCCATGTTAATTTTAGCATACTCAGAAAGCACAAATGCATAAGCTATACTTATTCACATGGTGTATGATCCTTTTTAACTAGGCAGAAAGCACAGTGGCGTAGGAGGGAAGAAACAATGGTGAAAATAGTATCCCTTCAACATTTCATCTATTTTCTGTGCAGCTGGAGAACGAGTTGCTCTCCATAAAATAACATGTATCTCCTCAGAAAACAAGGTGTTTAAGCATGCTACCCATGCTTTCTTATCACAAGGGCATTACCAGTTTCACTTACTTGATTTAACATCAGACAGCAGGCAAATGAGGTGAGATAAAAATAGAAAAAGCTCTTCAATTTTAGTACAGCCACTCTGTCACAGATTGCCCTATAATCCAATAGTGAAGGTTATAACATCTTTAACTAATTAACACAAAATATAAACAACACAATGCAGAGCCATTTGCTCTCTTGATAAGATGTTGCAGGTAGGAATGTTTTCTAGCAATTAATTAGCAAAATGCTCGAAGTACAAAGGAAGAAACAAAAAAGAAACCACAACTTCAAGGGGACTGTCTGATTCAAGTTAGCAATACATACATAAACATGCCTTAAGGAACAGCGAGCAGGTTAAGGTTTATAATCTTCAGTCTGCTTTGCCATAACTGTCTATCCTATGCTAACAGGAGCGTATAGAAATAGAACACAGCAGAATGACTGCTCCCATTGCCACAGTTTCCCCAGTTTTCCTGCTGTATACGGTCTGCTATAGAAAGATCATAAAACCTTACCCCAATCAGGAGGGGATGCGTTCACACAATGTCAGGTTGAGGTGGGCTGCCTCTGACTGTGCACCACTGCTGAGTTACCACAGAAGATTTCCCCATTTCTAAAATGAAATAAAAGTGTCATGTCTTCTCCTGCAGCATGTTCTCATAGTTAAAAAAAAACCCACAAAACCAAACACAACAAAAACAACCCCAAAACCAACAAACAACAAAACACAGTACTATATTTGCTTAAGTCCTGTAAGCATCCAGCTAGCTCCAACACTTAGGCTGCTTATACCAGCGCCAAGTCAAGGAAATGAAAAGTTATGAAACTGTTCTCCAAAGCAGTTTTTAGTATGTCATTCCTTTTCAGACAATGCAATTGACCACAGTAACAAAATCACATTTCCAAGTAATATCCTATGTTACAGGTTTTTATTAAATAACCCCTTGTCAGATTTGTAGGTAGAACAGTGACAAAATAATGCATGTTTAGCAGTACCAGTGTGCCTCAAAACATTGATAAAAGTGTGGAAGGTTAGCTTCAGAGACTGTAATGAAACATTTTCTTTCTTTCTTTCACTTATAAATCTTTGGGATTTATTGAAGGATTAAAAATCTTAACCTAGAAAAATAACAGGGAAGCAGTGGCTGGTGCTTGTCCTAATCAGAGATTAATGAAAGTCCGTACTTGGACTTTTGGTTTTAACTCTGCTCTTTCTTGAGAAACTGAGAAAAGCTCTGCCTTACTGGTTAGCCACGCACCAAATAAAACCCCAAAATGAATTCTGATCTTACCTATCCTCAACATTTGAAAATAAAAATAGGCAAGTGGTTCAATAGTACAAGGCTGTGATAAAATTAATCCTAAAAACTCAGATATGGAATTAGAATATGAAAAAAATCCTTCTGATTGTTATGAAGCTATTTCTACTGACCATGGGTCAGGTCTTAATAATTTAGATATACTTAAAGATTATTAGGATTTTAGTTACCAAGAGAGAAACCAGGGCCCAACTGGTTTTCTTATCAAAATGCACTTGTGACAAATGCTTTTGTTTCCTTTGTACTTGAAATTAAAATGGTATAGAGTTACTGAGCATCATTTAACTGACAGGGATTTTATTTACTTATGTGGTTGGTTATAAGAGAATTCAGATTTACCATTTCACTGACTTACTGTACTGAAACTTCTCAGTTTTTGTAAGTGAAAAAACCCAGAAGATTTCTACATTCTCCAGCGTGTAAAGAGAAACACATTTCACTGAGCTTGATGTCTTCATAAATACAGTATCGTTCTTGTCTCCTTTCCTATGTTATGTGAAGTATTTTTCTGAATCAAAAAAAGAGGGATTTTGTTTAACAAAACAGAAGAGTATAACTTTCCTATCACACTTAACATGTTAGCAGTTGATAGTAAAATGGTAGCTACGGAAATAAGAATGGGAAAATTCGTGTTTGATAAGGACTCTGCAGCCATCTTAGTCCTATGTCCTTAAACACAGTTTCACTGGTAGGAAATGAAGGTTACAACCCTTACTTCTCATGTAATGAATTAACGCAGAGGTACATTATGCACCCTATGACTTCTGGGAAATAACAACAGACAGAAAAACACGATTTTTCTCCATCTGTAGCAGAGAATCAAGCCTTTCTTTCTCCTCACAGATATGGATGGACTACAATGGCATCAAGCAAAGTACAAAAATTCCAATTAACACCTTTTCACCTGGTATCTTTTTCTTCCCAACGACTGCATCAACAGATGATGATGTTTTTGTTATAACTCATTACAAAGCAATTCTTCTTTAATTGGAATCACTATTATATCACTACGTTAAAATGAGATTTCAGAAAAATCAAACGGCAAAATACACAATAAAATCCATAACAAAACCTAAGGCTTTTGTCTGCACCCCTGTTTGTAATGTATGCTTAAAAAAGCTGTATGCCACTTCATATAGTGAAACCTATGAAAAGAGAGGATTCAGATGGAAAATCTTTCCATAGACTCCTCAACTGTAATTTTTAACTTCAGTTACTCAACAGCATTCCACCTGAAACAAGCTAGTCAGTGCACAAGTACAGGGATAAAAAAACCACAGCTCATCTTTCAATAATTATTATAAGACCATTTATCAAGAACAGAGTAACAAGTAACTAGTTATCAAAAGGAATAAAAACAACTTTCACAGGTCCAGATTAATGATCTTCCAGTATGAAGACTCTCTGACTTTAAAAAGCATAAATTGTTCTCAAAAGTGTTACAAAACCAAAAATCACAGTAAAGACTGACTGTAAAGAAATCGGATCCAACACAGAGAAATGATCTTGTTATTCTGAATTCCCACTTAAGCAGTCAAAATGAAGTAGCCAATGGATCACAAAAATAATAAAAAATTCAAATATGTCAGAATACCAAAAAAACACAAAAAAGAAAAAACAGTCCATCTAAAAGACTGAACAACTGACAGCATTTAGTGATCAAAACTTTGAAGTCCATACTTACAATAGTACATCTAAAATCACATTACTTCTCTGAACTTAGAAACTAAAACAACCTGTGCACAATACCAACATGCTTAGATTCAATGAAAGGCAAATAATACAATTTCTCTTTTCAGTAATGAATAAATTAAACACATCCAAAGGATTAAAACTGATCACTTACACAGCTTCCTCCTTGTGGAGGAAAGCCATAATGCACTGCTGTCTCTGATTTTCTTAGAGTACAATGAACTGTATAAATCCTACTCCCCACAGAAAAAATGGTCACAACCAAAAGTCTCACTTTCAAAATTCTTTCTGCAGTAGCAGAATTTAGAAATGCAAGGGATCCAAAATTGCCTTAAGATCATCCCTTCTTGTATCTTCCTATTAAGACCGCTGTTATTACATTCAGGCTTTGTGCAATGACATTACATTGCTATTACATGATTAGCTCACTTCAACTGTCAAAGACAGTAAGGTGGGCTTTTTTTTTCCAGTTCACCATATTGAGAAACCTAATTGTTTTTCAGGTTATTTCCAAGTCTGTGCTCATTCACCTTTAAACATCTCATGTCGACTTATGTCATGTTCTCATTTATTCTGAATTATTTTAAGTCAATTAAAAGCCTCTCCTCCCGTCTTCTCAGATCCTTGATTGAGATCAGACGAAATCTCACCTTGTCTGAGCCCTAGACAAATTGTCTTGCCCTTAATGCCAGAGTTTTTTAGATTAAAATAAAATGTCATATAGCAATCCATCAATGTGGGATAGAAATTATTACACTCAATCTCAAAATCCTTTCCCTGCCCTCGGTATTTCTTGGGTTTCGTAGAGTATTCTAGTATATGATGTTGTACTAATGATACTGATAGTGGGTTTCCTTCAGAGAAACATCTAGGAGTTATTCTACATCTGGATTACTTCATTCTCCAATCACATGAAAGGAAAAGACAGTAAACAGACTATTTTTTTTTTTTGTACTGAAGATACACATGATCTACTAGTCCTCTCTCAGCACTACCACTTATGTTTATGCTGTGAGCCATTTTTTTTCAGCATTGATCTGCACTGGATATCGCTTGTGAGTCACATCAGTATTGCAGACTACGCTTGCTAAGTTGCCTCCTTACACCTTACTTTATCATACATGCCGTCTCTCAGATGCCAAAAGGCAGCCCCTGACAAAATTGTCTCAAAGAGAAAATTTTCTGTTTTCAAGAACACGTGATAGATTCGGACCCCCAGACTTCAAACATTCTCTGAACTGTATGGCAGAAAGGAAGGTGAAAAAGCATGAGGGCTCCCAGTGAGGGCTTCTCCTGATGAATGAAGAAGGAAGAGTAGAACAACCTATTCATCTTTCTGAACCAGCTGCTTCTACATTGTGCATTCCCATCCTACTTTATCTGGATATCACGAGCTAAAAATCTCCTCTCAACCTGATGAAACAATACATTTTCTGAGAAGGAAAACTGCACCATAGAACAGAACTGATTACATTCTTCCATTAAAGAATATCAAAATATATGAAGTAACATTAAAAACATTACTTTTACTGACTGTTTATACTCACTAAGAAGGCTGTACCAACAGCACACACTCCCATTAATGTTGAGTTTTCCACGTGAGGTACCCTCTAAACTTATTCTGGTTTAGGAGATCTAGTAAGATTGTAGCCTATGGCTCCAGATTTGTGCACTCCCTGGAGCTACATAAAATAAACAATATTAGAGGGAATCTAATTTCCATCTAAGAAGGCCATGTGCAGCCATTTCTAAATACTGACATTTTTGGTCATTTACACACAGACTAAATTAACCTGATAATGTCACTATTCTGACATTGTAACTTATGTTTTATAAATACAGTTTTGTGCTTATTTTGTCCTCATAGTAATTGTGAAACCAGCTTCTGTGCAGTATAATACTTGATTCATTCCATTAAGGAACATTGATATAAATTATTCTATTTTAGCTCTTTTATCATTCACAATTCTTTCCACAGTGATTAAAGATTATATGGAAATATAAATAATGATAAATCATTCATTCTAGAAAAAAACAATCTTGTTTTTTAGGCACGCTAAGCTTAAGCTTAGTAACTACATTTCATTGCTGATTAAAATAAGAACTACTTTGCAGTAATTGGCAGTCTGCAAAGTGAAAGTATAACTGAAGGAAAGACTTACTTTTTGTACTTTCACAAGCCATCCCCTTTGCTTAAAGGTTGAAAATAATTAATTTCAGGTCTTTAGTAATTATTGATATATTAAAGTGATAACATGAGATGAATCCCACCTATGCAATAATATATTACACATTAATGGATTTGGTGTCCTCATTCAACTAATTGAGGACCATGTTTTTGAGAGTTACCAACCCAAGATGCTTGAGAAAAGACACATCAAACTTCTCAGCAGGAAAATAGTAAACAACTTGCCCTTCCTCCTGTCTCATTCAGACTTTCTGAGATTATGCGTTAAGATATACGTGTAAGTCACAACTGCAAATTCCTCTGGTTTGTGGATCAAGCAGGACAGAGGACAGTCCAGACTGAGAGCTGTACGCTTCTTGTTGGCCTGACTCTGTTTCCAGGCAATTTCAGCTCACCTCCCTAGATCATCCCACAACACTAATAGTTTATCCACATAAAGTATTTTTCATTTAAAATCTCTAAATAAGAGGTACTTTCCATTCACTGGCTGCCTTTATCTTGTTATGCTTTCCCCAGACTAAGAAACAAGGAATTCCTCGGTTCTCCCAGTTTTACATGAAATCCAAGTAATGCATTAAATGAGAGGCTTAGGCTCCGCTCCTCCCTTCTCTTATGCCTCAGAAAGATCATTACCAACTTAATTCCTGTGATGTAGCCAAAGCTGACAAGAAAGAAATGGTAACAAGGGCGTATTAGTTGTCAGTGCAGCTTTCTCTTACGGAACCTACGCATTAACTTGTTCAAAGCAGAACAATTATAAGTTCACTCCACTACCTTTAACTGTCTGTAAAATTCAGAGAGAGAGAGCACTCAAACAGACCAAACACTGAAATTAAGGCTGTGACATACTGAAGCATGCGACGGTAGTGCAAGACTCCCGTTAAAATAAAAAAAAAAAAAAGAAACTAAATGAAACAGTGAAGCTGAAACTAGGATTATTTGGTGACAAAACAGTATATAGTTTTGAATCTTAATTTCAAGACAATCCCAGGAAACCAGTAAGAAGAAGCAAGCTTTACTAATTTTCCTTTAATACACTGTGATTGAACCTCTGCCATCCTATTCTTCAGGAACAACCTCATCTTACTGGTCCAGAGGGAAAGATTACCACAGTTCCACAAGGTTTGTGGGCTTACATTGACAGAATTGGATTTCTGCTCTTTTCTGTCACCCAAACTCATTCTTTTTGTATTATTTCTTCCTCTTCCTTTGCCTTCTCTCTAAAGACAATCAGGTTTAGCGAGCAAAGAATGATTCCTTGCATTGCTGCTGTGAATCTATCACTAAAGCAAGCTATAAATCAATGCCTGAAGCACCTTGATGCTCCTGTGAATTCGCCAGATCTTTGGCAGTCTTGTAAGAGTACCTTCTATGCCTCTGTTTCAGCACCATGCTATCAGCATGAGTCCAGAAATAGAAGATGAGTATCCTCCATGTTACTCCTTAGTCTTCCTAGCCACATGCAAACTCTTTGGTTTGTCCATTTTCAAGAAAGCAAGACTGGACTCTGACAACAACACTAGCAACATCAGCTCGAGCACATCAACTGCCTGAGCTCCATCACTTTTCCCCCAGCGTGACAGTGAACACTGCAATCGGGACTTTATTAAAGTACTCTACTGCTATTACAATGGAAATACCACTTAAAGCTTTACATTTTAGAGACTTTGTTTTTGTTTCTCTTTCCTCCTTCTGTAATGCTGGTAAACAGTGTGTTGGGGAGACCCCAGCCAACAGCCAAACACCCACTCAGTCTCTCAGCAACTTGCATCTCCTGCGGGACAGGGAGAAAACAGAAGGCAGATGAGAAGACTCATGGAATGAGGTAATGGCAGTTTAATACAGAAAGCAAAAGCTCTGTACACAAGCAAAGCAAAGCAGATAAATTAATTTGCTGCTTCCCATTGGCAGGCAGATATTTAGCCATGTCCTGGAAAGCACAGCCTCAGCACAGGTAATGGTTGCCTGCAAAGACAAACACCGTAACCACAAACATGCCCTCTTCCTCCTCCTTTCCTTGATATTTTACCGCTGAGCACACCATCATATGGTATGGAACATCCCTTCAGTCATCTTGGACCAGCTGCCCCAGCTACGTCCTCTCCCAGCCTTTTGCTCACTCCCAGTCTATTCTTTGGGGGTGGTGAGAGGAAAATCTGAATTCTTGTTTGCTATTGTTCACTCCAGTGTTCAACAGCTAAAACAGTGGTGTGTTATCACAGTATTTTAGCCAAAGATACAAAGCACAGCATCATATGGGCTGCTATGAAAAAAGTCAAATCCCAGTCAGACCTAGTAGGAAAGGTTAATGATTTTTTTTATGTCCATTACCTTGCCATGGGAATTAGAAAGTAGAGACTAAAAACTATGAATCTTCCATAAAACCTTAGTGTTCTCCAGTGACAGAATAATACAAACATCTTTGATCCTCTGATCCTCCGTGTTCTTTCAAAATAAACCCCACTACTTTCACGCTTCAGATCTTGCACATAGGGCTTTTTCTATTATAGGAAACAGGAAGCAAGCAGCCATTGGGACTTTTAGTCTAACACCTGTTTATAAAGAAGTCACGGGCATCCTTGTAGATATCAGCAAATCCCCAAAATGGCAGAAAAACGAATCACCTTCCCAACCGCTTGAAAAAAGTAAGCAGGAGGGTAAGTGTCACAGCATGTTTTCTTACCTTAAATGTCCTGCCAGAGATGTTTGGTATGCCAATGCCAATAATTCCTTCAAAGAAAACTTTGGGAAGCAGATTTTTTTAACTATTTAACAAGACTTTCCATCTCAAATTTAAGCACGGAAATTTCCAGGACAAAGTGAGGAAGACCACTTCTCCTGTCATAAAAGCTGTTTACTATCCTGTTATATTCATTGGCACAATTCTTTATTCTCCTGCTGTGCTCCTCTACTGTATTCTGCTTCTACCTGGAAAAGCTGACATATGATGAAGAATCAAGATGCTGGAAAATCATTCTGCAGTCTGAATTCTATAGCAGCTTTGTAAGTGTCTGTCACCCATCATAATCTTGATATCCATTAGCTTTTCTCTGTTCTTTTGTCCCCTCTCTTTTTCTCCTGGAATTCAGCTAAGGGAAGGGATGGATCTCTATCGATAAGAGTGAAAGCTCCTTTAAACAGAACTTCCTGTAGCTTCTAACAACGTTTTTAAGAGTTAGAAATAAGGCAATTTTTTTTTTTTTTAAAAAGCAAAACAACTTCATAACTAACCTCACTTTGACATAATCCAGCTCCACGGATTTATGATGAATTTTCGTATGTATCCTCGGACTCTGCTAAGAGAATAGGAATAAATTCTGTTCGTCAACAGGACCACGTTCAATTTTGCCTGCATTAAGTGAGGTCTAAAAACCTTTGAAACAGCAAAGTAACGAACCCATTATAGGCTTTCTATTTCTATTTCTATTAATAGTCTCTAGTTTAGGATAGAATTGGTAATGAAGAAAGCTTCCAGGAAAACCTCCAAGAAAAACACAGGACTACAGTTGGGCTAATACAGATCCCTGAAAACATAGCTTCCCAGCCTGTCCTTAGCCATTCTGAGCAGAGGTCACGCTCTGCTGTCAGGTTCAAGATTGTTCGCTATTTGACTGCTCAGTGTTACGCTGCCATCACTTCACTCTCTGTAGAATTGTTTTTGTAATGTGACAGAAGCTCCACAATGCATTGTTTTGTGTCTGTTTGCCTTGGTTCACTTGGTATCCGGCATCAGTGTTTGCATCTGTTATTCCTGCTGCTGTTTGGTAGCGTGTTTTGGCTGTACCTCATAGCCAATTGCCTTTGGAACAAAAAGAACATCCTAATGGGAAGAGCATCAGCAGGGCTACCAAGCCCACGCTGCATCTAAAACGAGATGCATTTTGGAGAGACGTGCAAAGCTAAGGAAAGCAGCTTTTCTTCCGCCCTTCTGTTTCTGGCAGTCTCTGTCCTCAGTCATCTTTCTGCCAGTCTCCTGCTTATGCTCACCCTCAGGGCAGTTCTCAGTCTCCCTGCCAGCTGCGTTTTTCTACCATGAGTGAAACCTCATATCCCAAATATTAATGGTCAATCAATTAGCCGCTGCTGGGAGCTGGCTCTTTGGATTGGCGTTAACTCCATTATAAGCATACAAATCTGTAATGCCCCAGAAAACGTCTGTAGTCTTAACTAAAAACTGATCTATTGTTACATTTCCTAATTAAAGTTGTCTATTTTTATTATCAGTTCACTTTACATTTGAAGAATAAAATAACCCTTAGATATTTTCCATTTGCATCAGTTAACTGCTAATAAATGATCAATACTGTAATATTTTTCTCTGATATTTCAATCTCTAAAGGTACGAGATTGTTATTACCTAAAAACTGCAGGACTGAGCCATGTATGTCCTCATCATTTGCAGTCTCGTCAGTATCTTTATCTTCCTTTCTTCCTGCACTCACTTGGGCTTACATGAAGATACTTTTGTTATTGATATATTACATGTTTTCTTATGCTTTCAACACTATGGAAATACCGAAGTCATGTAAAACATCTGACCTTTAGAGCTGAGACAATAAGAACATGCTACAGTATATTATGAAAATATTGTTGTTACAAAGTATTCAGTAAACTGGAAGTACCAGAGTGAAGAAGCAATTTCTTTCATTTGAAATGAGATTTATTTATGCAGTTTCTCTTCCTTTAAATCAGATTATTTTGTAATTAGTTGTGCAACTAAATGTTTTTAGCCATAAATGTTTTTAGTTACAGCAGTTTCATTCAGAACAACAGCTAATATAGTTTAATAAATGTGCCTGTGTATCCATATTTCACTCTGCATGAAATTCTCTTCCTCCTTAGAAATCACCTCCGTTTCAGCCCTGCTCCTACCCATCCACTCGCCCGCTAACTCATTGCAAGCACACTTTGTGCCAAAGTGCCTCACAGATGTCTAAAGAGGGAGGTGGAACTTGATTTTTCTCCTCATTCATATCTCCACGTGACAGCAGAGTACGACTACTCTAACTTTGTAGTATTACTGGGGGAGCAGGACACACCAAGGCAGGTACCTCTGGGAAGACGGAAAAGCGTTTCCTCCTTCTTCGTCTCCGCTCACATGAACACATATATATGAACACCGGTCAGTGGCACTGGTGGGACTGCAAGTCAAAGGGAATTAATTGTAGGTAACTTTTCGCAAGTACGTTTCATAATTTCTTCCTTCAGGCTGAATTCATGAGCTCCCAGGAGAGCACCGCACTGCAGAGCACAGCAGTGCCTACGAGGAAGCCCTCTGCAAACTGACTTCAAATTTGCAGTTTGACTTACTAAATCATTGACTTCAAAAGGAAATTACATTGACTATTGTCTTCTATTCTCCCACAGCAGTATAATGACACGCAGAACACAATGGCCACTGAAGTTCTCTGGCCCCATTTATGTAGACTGGGTATTGGTTTAAGTTTAGAGTCTGGCTTGCAACTGAATAATAGGGAGCAAATATTGTAAGTTTTCCAGCCTGTACAATGCGAAGTTTGGGGTGTAAAAGCTGTTCAAATAGAACAAAAAGATTTACTTATTATAATCAAGCATCTACGTTATTTCTCTACTCTCTTCTTGCAACTTCTTGCCTTAGATTTCACAGAAAGATTACATTTTAGACTAATATTAGATAGAACATGAACATTTCCATATTAACAGGCAAAGAATTTTTTGTGATGGTGGTTATTACAGAAACCTAGGAAGCCTTAGCTACAGCTAATCAAAGCCATTTCCCAGGACAGCACAGCAATATGACCCGCATCACTTATATGAATTAAAGATTTGAATTACAGGATTTCTAAGACGTTATTCGTACGGTATGATGGCATGCATGAAAGGCTTAAGACTTATTGCAAAATTCCAAGCAATAAACTTCATTAAATCACATAATATAGAGGTCTAGTTAATTTGGAATTTTAGAGCATTTAAAAACATTTTAGTGCTAGAATTTGCACTGTCGATCAGGCAGCATAGCTGTCATTTGTGTCACTTCAATATTTTCAGGTTTGATATACTCTGAATAATCTCTTGGAGTCAGATAACAGCGAAAAAATGAACTCTTAGATAAAAAGGCTTTCCTGGAAAAAAACTTGGACATCCATTCGAGCACAACAAACTTCTTGGGGAAAAAAACCAGCCTGACTTCCATGACTTCTTGAGTTAGAAATAGGTACTCACGTGGCTCTGTTGCCACGTGTGAATTCGATATGGAAATTAAAGTCTTAAGAGGGAAAGGGATAACGAATTGTTTTTTCTCGAAAAAAAGTTTGTCGTTCTCCTACATAAGATTTAAGAGTTCAGTTCCTTCCCACTGTCCACAACTTCATTTCAGGAAACCTGTAATGATTTAAAGGCTGGCAGGCTGGAGCTAATCAGTCCTACTTATTTTCTTCTGCAGGAAAAAAACCCACAAACCCAAAACAGTAAAAAGCCCATAGGATAAGTATAGCCGGTTTAGCATTAGGATCTGATGGTTTCTCAGACTTTTCCAGGGTACTGGATATGTTTCTTTCCTCAAGAAAAGCAGCCACAGAATTCAAGAACTGAAGAAAAACCCACGACGAAACAAACCAAAACCAAACCCTACATGAAGGAAAACCTGAAAACTGAAACAATCTTGTAAATCTCATCATTGGTCCTCTTTGATCTTTAATTACTTCTTTACAATTAAAGATCCCTTACAACTCAGAAGCACTCTCAACTAGCTTGTTGAGGAGGACTGCAAAGTTTGACTAGTATAAAAACCTTTAACATAGGTATTATTAGGCTTGGCTGTGCCTTGAATAAGTTTCCAAAATTTTGTAACAACAGAAACTCATTTGATATTAATCTTTGCAAACAAACAACAAGGCACTCTTTATTTTGACCAAAAATGATACTGGCTTACCTAAACTTGTTTTAACTTCTTTGATATTAAAAGATTCCAGACACATACAAATATAACTGATGCATAAATTTAATCCAATAAGCAAACCATTGACTGAGTTGTTTCATATAACTTGTGACACACTTCAATTGTCATATATGCTAAAATTGATTGAAATCCTGACTGTACTTGCCTTCAAAGAGACAGAGAAATCCTAACTCTTTCAATGCCGAAAAACAAATGGGGAGCTTTTTTTTTTCTAGTAAGCACAGGTTTCATATTAGCAGTGAATGTCTAATCAACATAATATGATATAATCTCATTTCTTACTCTGAAGCAGAAAAATATGCAATCTCTAGCAACTTCTTCTGAGGGCAAGTACAATTCATAATGAAAATTAATTTCGTATTTTTATTTCCTATCTCCTACAAATAACAAATACTTGTAACACAAGGACAGATGTTTTTAATATATTCTGTTATCAGATTAGAAACACAAGGAAAATGGATGGAACAAAATCCACCAGGATAAAGGGCACAATACATAATGCTGCACTCCTATTAGCATAACAAAAATGTGTAAATTATGTTGGTGCTGAGAAAACTGGGAATACTCCTTAAACAGAATCCAGACAGAAGATATTTGAGAATGTTATGAAACCTAATCTTCACGTTCCATTACTAAAACAAGAAATCACTTTGTACTAAACAGTTGCTCTGAATTAAAACTCATTGGAGAATATTGTAAGAAGGAAAGTAAGGTGTATCTTTAGAAACTGTCTACCTTAAAAATACATGTTATAACTTAGTTCTATTTTCTAAGTATGAAATTAGAGCTCTGAGATTCCTTCAATAGTACCATTTGCCCTTAGAAACCAGCAAATGAAAAAAAAAATTACCATGTTTTAAAATAACATGATGGATAGGATGGAACAAATACATTTTATTAGACAAATAATATTGGACTTTGTAATAATATAACTGACGAAAATTTTAAAGGTTTGGCAACTGTTTTGGGAGGCAAATAGAGCAAGCCTTCATTAACGTAGCCATGAATTTACACTCATTACATTGATGTAAGACTACAACTTCATACCCTATATTAAAATTCAATTTCCTAGCAAAGTATCCTCTTACTACTGCAATTTGATGAGATTTTTTTTTTTTTCCATCAGATTCCATTAATATGTGGAAGATGCATGTGTTTCCAAGGTACAACTGAAGTTAATCCAAGTAAAACTGGAGACAATCCAAGGTAAACTTGAAATCAATTCAGAAGCTGGGTCAGACTCTGGTGTTGAAAATACTTTTTTGAACTTTCAAAGGCTTCTTAAGGGAAGCAGTCAGCTCATCTAATTTCTGCTAACTAAAAATTTAAGCACCTTCTTTTCATTACCAGGCTCTCTTCTTAGTCAGAGCACCTCACAGAAACAACTTCTCCCACTCTAAAATAAACACGTAGGAAGTTAGAGCACCGTATAGGGAAGAATCTGTCTCTTGAGGTATTATCTAGATAAAGTACACCATCAATTGCTTAGACTAGATTAGTAATTTCAAGGTAGCTAAAGTTAGTAAAGACTAAATTCACACTGACTCATAATGAGTACATTATCTCATCGATAAGTTTAAAATATAAAAATCCCTTATGTTTTAGTTACATTACTGCTTTTATTCTGCATAGGAAGAGATCAGACAGAGAGAGGAAACGTTTATCCCAAGGCTGTACTGGAGAAACATCCCCCATCAGCCTTTGTTTTGCAAAGTACATCAAGCTTTTGTTCATCTACCATCCCATCTCAGGCATTTGTTCTGGCCTGAATTACATACTGATGACAAGAATTTTCAGTTGTGTCCTGGACCTCTGATGTGACTATTTGCACATCTTTACTGGAAAAACCCTTCTCCTCACGCAAGCCAGAGCTACATATGATTTTTTTTTTACAGCAGGACATTAGACTTTTCTACTTGTTTTACGAGTATCTAGATCTTTCTCCTTAGTTGCTAACAACTGAAAGATCTGAACAGTCAGTAAAACTTATGTGGACTGGTGGTGCATGCAATTAGGGATTTTAAGCTTTGTTTCCTAAATAAGGGAGAAATACATAATCACAATCTGAGCTTTTTGTCTATGTGTCTATCTGTCTCTGCCCTTCTCTAACCCTCAAAAAACATTTTAAGAGTAGTGTCCAAGCTCAACTAAGCAAAACATCCAGGAGACTGAGGTTTCAGAGATAATCAGTTCCTACATATTTTGTGAAAACAAGCGGGCGAATAGAGGTTTTATTAATTCCTTCAAGGCTGTTAGGCCGAATTCCGCTTTTTGTGGATGTCAGAAAATCTGGGCTAATTTTAAAGTTCTTTGGAGATCATAGAGTAACTTAATCCCTCATCAGAAATTTACATCTCTCTGGCCTCATCTGTGTAATCTTATCTCCAGTTAGTCCGGACAGGCTTTCAGAGCTCTCCCTAAAGACTGAAGACGACTTACTTGTTAGCAATGATGACAACATAGAATGTTTCAACAGAAGCATTGAGATCAGATGCTTACTCGCCAATTATTCTTTCACTTTATATTCAAAGCTGAAATGTAATTTAGGGTAGTTTCCAGTTTACATTTGCAATGTTCAGGTTGTAGTGTCAAAGTTTAAAAGTAATGTTGATGCCTTAAAAAATGCAGAGGAGCTAGTGAGACTAGTTTGAGAGGACCACTTGCCTTTACAAATACAGTACCTTTCATTGTCTTCCATACATACGTTAAAAATCCTGTTTCCAAATACACATATGCAATTCAGATACTTTAATCAGAAAAGAATCAAAATCTGGACAAAGCTTAATTTTTCTGTATTTGAAATAAAAGCATACTGAATACGACAAAAGTACCGTGCTGCTTGGGGTACATGAGATACAAAGAACCAAAGGAACCAAGAGAAAAATATCGGGAGAGACGAACCGATACATAATTTGAGATCTGCGCCTCTTTTTTTTTTCCCCCCGAAGAAAGTATTTTATAGGAAATTAAATAAATTGTATAGAAAAGTTTTTAACCCCTAAAAACTGCATTTCACTGACATCTGAATTATAACTGCATTGAAGTAAAGATTCCAGCAAATGGTTAATGATTTAATTTAAAAACTCTTCACTATGAAATTAACAAATATAATTTAATTGCAATCTCTTGCATGATTAATAGGCTAGATTTTCATTCTTAATTCCATCATACAGTCTGTTAAATATGGCCTTTTTGTTAAATTATTTTAATTTCCTGAGAGATCAAGCTGCTACTGCATGCAGACTGTGTTATCTAACACCTCATATTATTATTTCTAATTCTCATATCTATTTGATTAATGGTTTACTTTGATCAATCTTATGCACTAGGAGGACACAAGCTGATCATCTTTATGCCCTCAAGTAGAACTGCTTGGACTGAGGGAACACGATGATGTGATTCAGAATACAGAAGCATGCTGATGTAAAGTTAAGTGTATTATGAAATCTTAACTACTACCAAAAGCTATCCTGTTTTTAATCTTAATAGTGAAATAAAAGCCACAGACAGATAATCAACCACAGGCACATATACTTGCTAGGTGTATTGCAAAGTGAGAAATTATTTTTGGGATTTAATGATTAGCTTTTTTCCCATGGATATTTACTTTTAAAGGTGTTACGGTTATGGAGTCATATGCATTGCTTTGCAGTCTTTTCTTCAAGATTCATTCTTACATATGCAAAAATTACTAGGTGGTGTAGCCATCACTCTATATAAGTCCTCCAGGGAAAGGAATTTTTTGCAGCCCAACAAGATGTGGAAATCAGCCATGAAAATAAGCAAACCCCTAAGATGTTGAAGGTTTCTCAGAAGCCACTAAGGGTAGATACACTGATGGGACTGCTGTTATTGGTCTCATGTTCATAAGCGTGAACCCAAGCCAAGGCAGGGTACGCATCACGCTGGGCACTCCAGTTGTGCAGTTCAGTCTAAATTCATGAGACAGAGCAGTACTGCCATGGGTGCTGTTCAGCAGGGTAAGGCTGGTTATGCACACAGATCCTGTTTGCAACCACTTCTAATTAAAAAAACCACAGTGGCATAGAACTAGCAGCATTCAAATGGATTCTCTTTGGAGATTCCTTAGCAAGAAGAACTTGTAAACGTGTAATAGCACTAAGTCATGCCTGTTACCATACAAGCACCTACATGCATGCTTTGAATACTTCAGACAATTCTAAGTTTATTTACAATACGGCATTACACACGGCTGTACTTAACCACCCTGATTTGCTATCACAGAGTTTACAAACCACAAGAGTTTCTCTCCAAACCACGCACAGTCCTCCATCTTCTCAAAGAATTTTCAATGTTTGGGAATGAGAGATGCAGAGTGACAGCTGATCAGGAAATTTATTTTGAATTTTCCAGATAGATAGATATGAGAGCTATACCTTTCACTTTCAGAGAAGTCTCTGCTGTAGAAGCCACTGGCGCCTCGTACAAGAGTTGGAAATTGGTATAGAGGAACAAAATGCATGTAAGTTGCACTTTCAATGGAGCCACACTGTTCACTTTTTTCCTCCTGTTTTTACTGATTGTTCAGCTAACGTCTAACAATTATCTATGAAAGGAAGACGGCTTAAAAAATCTTCACAGATGTTAACTCTTATTCATCTAAATGTATTGTGTGAGTGAATATTTGCCTTTTCTAGGTTCATTTTGAAGTATATACATTTTTATTCATATTTTAAATGCATTTATATGCATATGGCCTTTCCCATTTTACTGTAGTATATTTTAATTAAAATCAGCTTATTGTTTAACAGAAACTTTTTCAGCTCTATAAAAAATGTAGAAATCCATTTGCTTACTAAAAAGATTTTAAATATTTATCTTTTTTTCTACAATATCCTTCAATATCTTACCATTAAATGATTACTTAAGTGATTTAAGAGTGAAAAAGCATTTTCTAGCAAAATGTCAAATAATATGAACAGAGACTGGTAACAAACACTGCTAATCCAGCCTCACACACTTCAATATAGTGGATACAGTCTAAACAATTCTCTTTTAATTTCACCTTTCACTTACTCAAGCTTTTTTCCCATGAACTTATACAATTTCTAACTTTTATTATTGCCAGACACATACGAGCAGCTGCTGCAGATCATCTAGGTTGAGACAGTTTTTAAATTTCTTACAAACGTTGTAATAATAAGCTCAATGTTAAACCACATGAGCCTGAACCTCATTCCATTAGCAACTTTCTAAATGAATACTGTGTACACATTCCTGAAAAAACAGCTGAAAATTGCATTTCACAGGCAGACATATAAATGGTAGGTGCGCTGAACTGTAAACTTCTAGAATGGTTAACTATGACAAGTGTGCCTAGTGACTGAATTTCTACTCTCTGCAAAATCCGATTTCAAATTCTAAGATACTTGGTACTGTATGTTTATGTTGTGCATTTACTGAATTATAAAAGCCTCACAAAACAAGATGTCCTTAAGACAAAAACTGGAATTATGACATCATGACGGTCCCTCTATATTACTTCAGTATTTGATGCCAGTATGCTCAAGACAGACAAGCAGGGTAGGACCAATACGCTTTTTGCGAGCTAAAGGTTTCCACTGTTTATACAAAAAGCAAAAGAAAGGTAAAGACAGTCAGTATTATGCCAGACATTTGATAACCTCACTCTACTCTGGGCTCTGGGCTCTCAACATAGATAAAAATACACATGCCAGAGAGATGCAGAAGTGAACTTTGACGTCTGTGGTCCCTTCAGCTAGGCTGAAATGAGACAGTTGGATTTTAAAAAGTATTCACAGAAAATAACTCATTCCAATAATTCAATTTAATTGACTGAATGAATCGACAGTTCTGTTACTTCTGCAAAAAGGTGGTCATGTTTTCAAGATCTGAACAAAATGACAATTGGTCAAATCAGTTTCATTCTAAATTTCTCTGCAGAATAGCCTTCCTCAACTATGGATGAGTAAAATCGGAATAACTTACAAACGTTTGCACATTCCAGCTGCATCACTTTTTTCTGGTCACCCTTTTCTGAGATCCAGTCCAGGGCAAGTACACAAGCATAGCGTACAATGGAGAGAGAAAGGCATGCAATGAAAGAAAAACATTCTACATGTTTGCAGTGAAAACTTTTCATTGTACAGATAATGTATATATACACACACATTTTTACTTTAATGTTTTGCGTGATGCAATTGTGAATTACGGCCTTTTGCAAAGAGAATTAGAAGGTTATGAATGCATAGAATGATATGTCCTTTAGAATAAGATTTGTAAAATTATTGTTCACAATATGCAATAGGAATTTCTTTTTTTTCTGTTGGAAGACAGAAAAAAGTTAAATAAAGGTATCTAGGGGTTTAGAAACATTTACTGTGTCAGACAATTCAATAGAAAAGGGCTCTACTGTATTATTACTTTTTTCTCCACTGGGGAGACCACATATGCATCATATTTTTTCCTTGCTGGTATTTTTCATACAAAAGGCAGTAATATAGCTTTTGAAATTTGGTAGGTATTAAGATAAGGAATCTAATTCTAAATGTAACTCCAAGATTTCTTGAAGCTCAGATATGCACTGCAGTGGGGGAATTATACATTTATTAGTTTCAGTTCACTCTGTTTTCTGCACTGAAACTTTCTGCTTGGCTCTTTTCTGTGACTTGATCAAGCAGGGCTGATTTTTCTTTCTAGTTTTTTGATTTTTAATAAAAAAAGTAATTTGGACTACAACTCTTCATGACAATTAACAGCCTTACAAAGTTTGATGCTCAAGTCTTGACCATGCATAATCTTGTGTTCTTTTGACAATGGATGTGTGTGTTGTGGATAAGTGGTGTCAGAATAAAACAACCAGATAGCAACTGGCAGTGTTACAAGCAAAGCCCTCTAAAACTCCTCAAAAGGCTGCCATCGCTGGCCTGACTACAGACTCCAGTGTGCAGTTTTACATTAGAAAGAACATGGGATATTGTCTTAAAATGTACCAGCATGGTCTGAGTCACATCCAAGTTAAAAAGAAGTACCAGAAGCAGTGCAGCACTGTAGGATACAGTAGCGTATCTCCTGCACAACACTTTCTACACATGCCCGAACCTGAAATCAAGTCCTACGCACATCAGCTGCTGCAAGCAGTGGCTACATTTGCAGAAAAAAAATGGCGTGACAGAATACGAAATACCCATGTGTAACATCACTCTTTCTTCCCTATGAGGGGAAAACTGTCCTGCAGGACAAGCTGCAGTCAGATCTTCCAGGAGAGGCAATGGTCAAATCTGGGGAATGTACAAGACTCCTCGCTGAATGCCTGCAACTGAGAAGCTACGGAGACCAGCTTAAATCACTGTTTCTAATTATCCCTCAACTAATGACCTAGTTTAATGGAACATGAGTACTTTACAGAGGTCTTACCCTGTCAAAGTAACTGAATAATACAGATAACTTACCTAACGGAGACAGAAAAGCCAAACAAGATCTTGACTCTTCAATCATCACTCACATAAATGCTCACTGTAAATGCAGGATCTGAAAGTGATAAGAGCCCGGATTAATAAGAGAAATGGGATCGTTGGAAACAAAGTCTCCTCAGGACTTGTGCCTTCCAAGATCTCTCACATGTGTGTGAACTAATGTATCTGTGCTTAAGACAGAATTTCTATTCTTTTTTTGATTTTCTGTCCAAATAAGGAAACTAAAGACCCGGAGTTTCCAGCTCCTCAGAGTCCCAAGGCAGCATCTGTGCATGTGAACAAGAAGTATTCAGAAGATCCCAGACGCTGACATCTTTCAAGAACCATGCTCCAACGAAGAGTAGCACGTTTGCACCCTAGAGTGTATGGTCCTCGGAGCTTCAGAAATCTGAGCAAACACAGCCAGGGACACAAAGACTGGGTCCATTTTCAGTGGACTGATCAATCACAGTGCTCTGCAGGAAAGGACCAACTTAAAAGCACGTTATAGAGAGAAAAAGCTCCATTAGACCTTTGCAGTGAAAATGACCTTCCTGCCTTTATTTGCCTCTTCGCAATGTTTTCCTTTCCCGAGATCACTGGAAACTTGCAGCATCTGATTTACTCTGTTGCTTAACAGATGGGCTCTGCTGGCAACTTTCATGGTCTGAATGCCATTCTTGGCTGTTGCGCCAAAAAAAGGCGATTCTCTTCTCACCTTGTATAGTGTTTTTAATTTGTCTTCCAGGTTTCTCCATTGCTGCTATTACATAAATAAAAGTTACCCAAAAAGTTGTACTAAAAATATTTTGATAATTCAAAATTACAAATAGCTGTTAAACATAAATATTTAAGAAAAAAAAGACTGTTATTTTGATCCTTTGTATTTGATCATTTGAAAGTTGGAAGAAGGAGGAAAAAATCTTGGTCCTTACCCCCAACAGAGAGAAATTAATTCAAATCTCCCATGATCTGAGTCAGTGATTGAAACATTTTGTGATTATACCTCAAATGATTATCGGTCCAAGGTACTTAACCATCTTCACTGCCTGGCCTGGCGCAGTGGGTGCCTAGTGTAGACAGTGCAACTTTAAGGCATTGCAACAATTGAGTTGGGGGATTTAATTAAGATGCTGTAGATTTTGCCCTAGGTCTGCAAACTAGCTGTCAGATTCAACTGTACGGTACAGTACAACATGGAAGAAAGGACTTCAGTTCTTCTTCAGACTAGTCTAAGACTAGATTGTAGTCTCAGATTTGTAAACAAATGAAAGAAAATCTCATCCATCATTTGAAGTATTCTTATTCTATCCCAATAGAGTTGTCACATCCTTTTAGAGACAAGCTATTACCATACCCATGTTTTAGCAGAATTTATACAATTGGCAAAAATATATATTTAGTCTTAGATTCACATATTACAATATTCTCCAGCATTTTGCTTTTGCTTATCTAGTTCCTTTATTTAGCTAATTTCCTGCTGAGCTTCTCTCATCTCTCCAGTTCAAGTTGCAGGGAGATCAAGAGACAATGAAATCCATCCATTTTACATGTCTTGAGGCCAAACATCTGCCTGAATGGGATGCAAAATATGTTGATAGATTGTGGCTTGCTGCTCATGACTTTTTTTTCCCCCTCTTCAGATGCCTGTGATGCATTTCATTTAAAGTTACTAAAATGAATTTTAAAGGATGCATCTTACAGACATTAAGCATGCTGCTTCATTTTGACTAAATTCTCCTAGGACCCAGTAAGTGTAAAAAGCCATTGAAAATACAAGACTGTTTCTCTAAATGAAAGGTCACACGAATGTACAAAACCTCTCATTTTCAAAAATAAAAGGTACTAATAAATGGACCATCCTGTGTTCATGGAAGGTTATTATAAAGAAGTAAAGGCTTTTTTTGACTCAGCCTTCAGTTACAAATAAGCTGCTATGGCACACACAAGAAGATTAACAGATGGATGGGCTACAGCTAGATCTTAATAATAACAGACATCATCTGTGTCACAGCCTTCAGGAAAAGAAAGTGCTTGTTGCCATTGTCTTTGGATCTTCTGTTACAATTAAATGTTTCTTTAGCATATGTGAAAAAACAAACCATGAGTATTACTTGATGTTTGGGGTGTGTTGCTTGCTTTTCACCCGAAAAGAAAATGGTAAGGCTTCCTGTTCATTTAATTCAACCTTAACGTATTTTTTTTTGTTTGTTTTGGACAATACATGCACAAAAACTCTAAAAGGAAACAAGGTAAATTGAATAAAAGAGAAAAAAAAATCAGATTCACTCAGAGCAGCGACATTAGCAGCGGTGAGCAGTGCAGTTTTGAGCTTGCTTCCTTCTTTGACCACTCTGCCTGGCTCTCTGCAAGGAACAAGTGTACCGTCTGTCACTCAGAATAACGAAAACACTCAATCTCTTCTTCAACCGAAATCAGATCAGCTTAATTTCACAGGGAAAGCACGAATTATTAAACACTTTAGATGACTATGCAAATGTCCTTTGTTTTACAGTCAAAAAGGCAAGATATTTTCAGCTAGATTGTACATAAAAATTAACAAGGATATCAGACTTTAAAAAGGAATGAATATGAAGTATGTCTGTTCATTTCCACTCTCCTGAAATATGTATGGTTTTTTTTAAAAAACATCAGGTTTTTCAAAAGGCTGTGAACAGACTTACTGCTAAAATACAGAAAAACATAGTAAGCACAGTAAGAATTAGGATTTTTAGTCAATCTTTAGGCAGTAATTTTCCTCTGTATTGAAACAGATCTTATCTAAAAGAAAGTAACTTTACAAAAATGGATCAAATGAGGTGAGAAAAAGAGTAAGATTAAACAGAAATTTACAGAATGTGTGAACAGTTGAAGTAATGAAAATTTAGAGAGCATGTAGTCACCACAATACATGAAAATGTGAAGACGTTCTCAAATCTTTGTCCAGAAAAAAAAAATAAAAATTTTTATGTAGTGAAATGTAACTTAAGCTATTACGTGATACTGAATTCTGATCCAGTGTTTCTTTATACCTATTCCTTTTTGACTAGACAGTTCAAGGGTGTTTTTCTGCTGCTAGATGAATTAGCTAGGAAAAATACCATAATGTTATGTATACATTTTACAACCTACATTTCTCCTTTCATTTTGGCATGGTTGCTTCACACAACATGCTTGTGAACAGCAGAACGAGATGAGATGACAAAATAGCTTACAAGACTATTACAGGCTAGGAGAGGAGAAGGAATGGGTATCTTTCCTCTATTTGTGGCTTATGCTGCTGCCAATCACTGCAGCATCTCAGCATGACCTCCAACTTCTTTTAATACAAACTCTCTGCCTTGAAAGTGCTATATAAATTGGAATTAAAAGGCAGTTTTCCTTCATAGTAAACATAAAGAAACGTCTGCAAAATAAGCAGACGAAACACATAATGAAGCCTTTTTTGGACTTCAGTTAGAAATAGGCCTTATTCTTCAATGCTGCTATTCCTTTTCATAATTCAGTTTCTCAGGTTTTCCTCAGTGCTTTTCTAAACAGAATTTTAAAGGCAAAGACTATTGATTCAATTGATTCTATTGGCTATTTTATGTCAACCTGTAGTTAGATGATACGATGTGGGTATGTCAAGAGTTAATTTCATTTTCAGCCCACTTTGTGGCTAAGCAGTAGCAAGGGAAAAGAACAGACATCATTATAAAAAAAAAGTCATTTTGATTTTGGGCTTCATTTTCTTCCCTTGAAGCATGAGATTTACTCTTTTATAATATACATTTCCACTTTCATGAGTTTTCGTCTCTGTTTTCCTTTTGCCCATTGCCCAACTTAAAGATGTTTAAAGTTTTCAGCGTATTTCTGATGTGATCTCACTGATACCATTGTTATTTCTGAAAAAAGTAGAAATCAGCGAATCAAACAATGAAATGACGTATTTTTGTATTTAGGTTATGCTTTTACCTAATACGCGTTTACGTGCTGTATAACTCAACACAGGAATCATATAGAACTTTTGTAACTAAGTAAAATGAAAGGGATAATGTAAAATATTTTGAAAGAACCAATAAATCTGTTACGGAAAATAATACACCTGCATGGAAAAATTATCCACATCTTTTCATCATATAAAAAACATAGTTTGTATAGTAAAGTTTCTAAAAGCATAAAGTTTAAAATTACAGTTATTCTAGATAAACAGTAGTAAAAGTAATTCACGAATTTGTGTTTTGTAAACCAACTATATGGCTTGATAATGATGCAACCAAAACAATATGATTGATTCTGTTTGCACATAAACAGTAGTCTATGCCCAAATGGCAAAGAACAACCCAAACCAAGGGTGGGTGGGTAAGTTGTACTCTAAAATCTGTATCTAAGTACAACCAGGAAAAAAAAAAAGGCTCTAAGAGAATAAACAGCCCCATTCCCATTATGGAAAGGAAAAAGCACACAGTATGAGTGGCTGACCTGGATCTTAGGAACTTGTAAAGTACAATGAAGCAGGTAATTATAGATATAGACTATTTGACATGAATGATGTGCAATACAGTTTGACAACAGGGACTACTAAAAGAAAGTAGGGACCTATGGAATATTATTCTTCCCTGCAGACAACTGCTAGAGAAAGAGTGTAAATGTAAATCAGAGCTGGCCTTCTCAAATGCTTGCATAGGGAAGTGAGAATAGCCACAGCACCACCCAAGGGAAAAACGGGGGGGAGGAAACAGAGTGGACAATGTACAAGGGGAGGTGGTGTGAGGGCGTGCTGGCTCTGGTCACAAGGTCATCTGCTGGTAGCAACAAAGATCCCAGCAGTTGATGCAGCTGGCTGCTGACATGTACTCAGAGCTAGAAAACCCCACCACACACAGTCCCTGTATTTTAAGGTGTGGACTAACTCTGTTAGGCAATAAAAGGTTGTAAGCAGCTTAAAATATCACTCTCAAAAAGTTAATTTTTATAAAACAAAAAAATAAGTATAAATAACATTACAAAGCAAAGCTTGAACAAAGGCTGTGGAGAATGAAAAAACCCATCCCTTTCTATTTGCTGTGAGTGTCTTCACCTTGTAATAAAGAATATTGGACACAATTCTAATATAACTTCATTTGAAGATAACCGCAGGCACTTTTTAGCTATCTTGTTTGTGACATCAGTTGGGTTATGGGAAATTCATCCATGTTTTACCTCAAAGCACCTGCTAATTTGGACCCAGAAGGAATATAAATTGTATAATTATTCCCTTTATAACTTTTACACGCTGGGTAGCATCAACAGCGTAATGGAGAACAATGGCAATAGTTTCCATCCTTTAAATGTTGTTTTCTTCACTGCAAAATAGCAATTTACGTGTAAACAGTAGAAAAGTGAATAAGGCAAATGACCAGTAACAGAAATTTTGTCCAAACAGGTATTTTTTTATTAAGAAACTTTAGAAGTCAAACAAGGAAACTCCTAATTAGCTGGTGCTGTTGATGTAACAGTGATCAATTGTGTCACTCACCATTATTCTGTCTCAAGTATCTGTCATGGGGCATCAGAGCACTGGAGGGGCACTTACTGGTCTTGAGTTCTTAAACCTAAATAAATGAATAAATAAATAAAAACAGCAACCTGATTTCTAGGAAAGCTGTAGTTACTTTAAATTGTCAGGAGTTTTCCTTTGGATGCGCAAATCCAAAGCACCCTTGTAAATCCCTGCCTTAATCCAGGCTGGTGAGACTAATTTAAATCCCTTACCATCCATTTTAAGGCACAAAACCCTATATAAAATATCATTTAAGAGACTGCCATCAATATAGTACTGCATGTGATTGCAACCACTTGACACAAAAAAGGTTAGTACTTAAACACAGGGAATGGGACTACATCCTATTCTTTGTACCTTTGTAGTATGAACGTGTATGTAGCCTATTCTGACAATTTAGTGTTTAATAATAAGAATCCCACCCCTGCTGACTGGACCAGCCACTTAACATGCAGCCATCTAACCCAAGACATAACTATAACTAACTTACAGAAACTAAACAGAATTAACAATGACTAAACTCTGCCTTCCCAGTGTTAACCCACACAAATATTAGATGATTTGGAAATACCTATGTAAACAAATAATAAGATAGCCTTCACTTCTGTTCAGCCAAAGCCAAGTAGAAAATCATTAGAAATTTGGGTTTCTGTACCTCATTGCACTTGGGGACCTGTCAGAAAGCCAAACGTTCTCCATCACATCACAGGGTCTTCAGTATCAGATGTGCAGGTTTGGATGAGAGAAACAGAGCTCTGGTACATCTCTTCCTGTGGTTGTCCCTCTGCATGCCCACCACTACCACCTCCACATAGATAGCTGGGCAGCTGCACACCATGGCCCACCCTGAAGCCAATCTCCCAGTCTTTGACACCAGGACCTCTTTCCTTTTCAATGCATTACTGTCTATGGGAGTGGGAGAACTGGTGGTCAGCCAAGGTGAGGCCAGGACACAAACGGCACAAGGGCAGAGATCCAGGAGCCAGGAAGGCTTCCAGGCTCTTTGCTGCAAACCTGCTACTGATGGTCATGTGAGGGGGCAAAGGAGCAGTGCTTTACAGCCTAATCCAGCTCCTTTCTGCCAGTATGTTTGGAAAGCATAGTGTGGACATGCTAGTTCACATCATCAGATGAACCTCAAGTCTCATCAAAGGTACTGATGTGAAAGAGGTGCTTAACTGAACTTTAGGTTTTGATCAGATAAATTACTGCTTACAGGCATTTTATCAGATCAAAAGATTTAAATTCATCAGATTAGGATCATGTTCTTCACAAAATCACACCTTTGTGCAAAGTTCATTTTCAACATCAAGCTTTTTTCCTGACTCAGTTATTGCTTGGAAGCAAAAAAAAAAAAAAAAATTAAATGCATACTTTCACGCTATACATTCCATGTATACAAATGCATTTCTGTATTTAGTTATTTAGATTGCACACACTGGTATAAATAATGATATTAAATAATAATAAATATTAAATAATAATATTTAATAATATTAAATAATAATATTAAATAATGACTAGGTTAAAAATCTGTTCATGGGAATGCAAAATAAAGCCTGAAACCCCGTATTTGGTAACATTAAGCTTCAGAATCTTCCTGGAACTTACGGATTTGACTGCCAACAAACATTAAATAAGAGCAGATTTTTTATATAGCTAGATCACAATTACTTCTTTTCATAGAAATCTATGTGGACAGAGTCACCATTCTCATGATCTGAAATAACTGCACAAAGTTTTGATGAATCTGAGGGCTATATGCTTTATTTGATGACTGTAATCCTGAATTTGTGGATAAATTTCTTGCTAACAAAAAATCATGAGTATTTCATTGCATTTTTGTTTACCTAGCAATATACTGTATTATTTTCTTGATTTTTAATAGAAACTGATCTTTTAAAATATGTTCTGTGCTTCTCTTCCATCTTCTCCTATAAGAACACTGTTAATTATTCCTATTCTTACATCCTCCCAGTCACTAAGCTTTTAAATATTTATAGTGCAGAGGTGATGCAAAAGAGGTGGGAGGGGGTAGTGGCAAATCTTCACTTAGCATTTAGTTTTACAGCTCTATGAAAGGTATGCTTTTATGTGGGACATGAGAATAAGAGCACTTACCGGACTGCTGCGGAGAAGTAGTTGAACTTATACGGGGGGGACATAGGAAACTGGAGAGAAAAAATGTGAGACATGAAAATTGCAGTTGTAAAATAGGTTATGAAAAACAGAAAGTAATGGCAAGAGGCAGTGGTAAATGTGCGTTCCTACAAAGCTGTTTTGAAATTCTGGGGTAGGTTTCAGACCACCATGTAAAATGTCAGACTACAGACTGTGTAAACTACCATAGCTCCACTGAAGTCAAATTGAGGTTACAGCATCATGATTTCAATCTTGGCATTATGTAGCCCGGCATGCTGCTATAATCTCATGCAAAATCTTCGTATATACTTTAACATTTTAAAGTGCTCTTTTTTCCCTGTATTTTGACTGACAAAAACCAACTTGCTTGCTGCATGTTCTATTGTATGCTGGACTTTTTCCCCTTTCTGTTAAGTAGATAAAAGCACATTTGTTCTTTATGCTACACGCACTGCACTGTTATCTCCATTATCTTTATGCAACGCTTTTTTTTTTTTTCTTCCTTTTTTTTTTTTTTTGACTGTGAGCAAACACGTCCATCCTCTTAGCAGTTCCCTGGATCAGTATTTTGTTTGCTAATGAACTGAGTGTGATGAGCTATATGAACAGCTTCCTCTACTATCAGATTGCACTCTGGACCTTAATGACAGTTCCTTATCAACAGTTCCAATTACCAATGAATCCCTAATTCGTTCTTCTTTGTCTGCCCACATTTCACAACACTTAGCCAGTTGTCACAACATCCTAAGCCTTTATTGACCATTCCCTTTTTTGATACATAAGCTTCTCATGTCTCCTTTTCACGGCAGCTTATTTCTACATTTTTTTTCATCTCCATACATAAGAACATGATAAATGTGGTCACCTACGGCTCCCCTACTAAGACAGTCTGTCTGTTACTGTCCCTGTTACCTTTGGAAACTAGAACAATGATCGCCTCGTGCAAGTTACAACAAACTAAACCGAAACCAAAACTTTAAGGAAACATAAGCTACATAAGCTACAACTAATATTTTGCTGATAATGAAATATTTAATGTCACGTATACAGTGCTATTCACATATACTGACATGGGAATTGGGAACATCCCAATTCTGGTATTCAAAAACAACATTACACTTCCTCTGCTATTCTAACCTGGCACACGGAGTCATATATACTCCTAAAACATCCTCACTTGGGCTTTTCAAAAGATCCTTTGGGAACTCAGCATCCCACAGTTTACAGGTAGAATACTTTCAGGGAAACAGATTTGTACACTGAATAGGATTATTTGTATAATAAATTGGGAGTGTTGGTTGATAAGAAGCTCAACATGAGCCAGCAATGTACACTCGCGGCCCAGAAAGCCAACCACATGCTGGGCTGCATCAAAAGAAGCATGGCCAGCGTGTCAAGGGAGGTGATTCTGCCCCTCTACTCCACTCTGGTGAGACCCCACCTGGAGTACTGCGTCCAGCTCTGGGGCCACCAACATAAGAAGGACTTGGACATGTCTGAGTGAGTCCAGAGGAGGGACACAAAGACGATCAGATGGCTGGAACACCTCTGCTATGAAGACAGGATGAGAGAGTTGGGGTTGTTCATCCTGGAGAAAAGAAGGCTCCCAAGAGACCTTAAAGCCCCTTCCAGTACCTAAAGGGGGCTACAGGAAAGATCGGGAGGGACTCTTTATCAGGGAGTGGAGTGGTAAGACAAGGGGTAGTAGTTTTAAACTGGAATAGGGGAGATGTAGATTAGATGTTGGGAAGAAATTCTTTATCCCGAGGGTGGTGAGACACTGGCACAGGTTGCCCAGAGAAGCTGTGGATGTCCCATCCCTGGAAGTGTTCAAGGCCAGGCTGGATGGGGCTTTGAGCAACCTGGTCTGGTGGGAGGTGTCCCTGCCCAGGGCAGGGGGGTTAGAACTAGATGATCTTTAAGGTCCCTTCTAACGCTAACCACTCTATAATTCTATGATACTCTGTTTACAGTCATTTCAAGAGCCCCTGGCATATTTACCCCACTTTTTTTTTCCCCCAAACTTTCTAGGGCATGTTTTTTTCATCAGTAAAAAAACAACCAACCAACCCTTTTCCCTATTCTGTGGAAGAGGTAGAAAGGAAAATATTGGCTGACCTTAATAATGGGTCTCCATACAGTTCCATTTATTCCAGTAATTTTTTTCATGGTTTGCACCAAATAAGGTTCCAAGGCTTCTAAAAATTCTGAAGCAGTAATTGTCTAAGGTGCTTTATGCAATTAACGCTGCGTCTTTCCTCAAAGGACTATGCCAATATAAAGCATGTTTTGTTTTGTTTAAGAAGATGATTGCTACAGAAAAGCCTCCTGTACCCTTTTCTTCCATGAAAAGCAGACGGTGTGTTAATACATAAAACATACAAACCTGTGTCTCAGAGTGTAGTTTCAGACTATGCACAGTATGCAGGCTCTTTAAATTAAAATGTTAATATACAAGTCTTTAGATCTTTCATCTCTTATCTTTCCTCCATCAACAAAAAGTACATGTTAGTAGAAGACAAAACAGAAATTTAAAATCTATGCTGTCTAGCATCTCATTTTGGTTGTAGCAGCACCACCCAGGCCCGAGTGACAAAAATCTTGATCAAATCATTAGGAGTCACTCCTGTGGTTTTTTTAATTAAATATAAAGCAAAGTTTTAGAGCACCAGTAAAAAAAAATTAAAACAAGAGCTCAGCAAAGAGAGATCACACAGAAGCATTAAGCCTCATACTTCCTGTTTCAAAAACATCACATTCATCAGCTTTCACTGTGAATTAAATATAGATGTTGTAATATGCATACCTATTGCTTTGCAAGCATCTCTCTAGGCAGAACTGGTACTCACAAAAGCCTTGGTCTAGACAAGGCAATGCTCAAGGCACTGATGCGAGAGTAAGGGCTCGCGGCATGTATCCTAGATGGAGCAGAGGAGTATCAGCAGAGCTCGGCTGGCTGAAGCTAACATGAACCAGGCCGCAGTGAGCCAAGACTCAGGTTACCACACCACATCCTTGGAGAACATGGGAACACTGTTGTGCATGGCTGGTACGGATTGCCTCATCAGGAAGTAGAGGCAGATGAGGGCCCTTCTTCAGACATCTGGAAGGAGTCTTGCAAGCCTTCCAACCTCAACTCTACTGCAGCTCTGTGACAAGCTCATGCTGGCAAGAAAATAGAAAGATGATACGACTCAAGGTCACAGGCAAACTGAGGAACAAGCACGGCAAGGACTAAAAGAGCTCCCATCAAAAAAATGTGTCTCCGGACCACTTCCTTGCAAAGTAATACTCTTCTTTCCCTTTGGAGCAAGAGGGATACTAACTCACCAAGCACTTCTTTCTTCCCTAGCATGCATAAAGTATTTCTCAAACTAGAATACAAAGAAGAGGGAGCACCGAATGACCAAATGTATTCTGTGAGCTAGGGACTAGGGAAAAAAAAATCAGGACCGCTAGGTATGGCGACTATGCAAACAGTTAAGAAATCAATAGCATGCTCTATTAACATATGTTCCCAGAATGGAAAGAGTAATGGACACATGCAGAATAGTGAACAATTCATGGAATACATCATGAATTGTGGGTGGGGGTTGGTTTTTTGTGTTGTTTTGGGGGGGGGTTTTGCCCTTTTTTTTTTTTAGGTAATGAAGATAGTTTTCTTTCTTTTAGGGACTGCAGCAATCATCATTGCAAGAAGTTTAATAACTTTCAGACTTTTTTTTTTTTTTTTGCCAGTCTCTTCATTGTCATGCCCCATCACTCAAATCTGACCTTTAAATTGAGCCTACAAACCCACTCAAGCCGTAGTTCCAAACAGATGTGTTATCCTCAGGGGCTGAGTCAATACAAAAACAGAAAACCAAAGTATTCCTTAGAGGAGCTATCAATTCTAGCAAGAAATGTTTTAAATATGAATATCTCCTTCTAGGAAAAGCTAGAAGAATAATCAATTCTTACTAAAAGAAAAAATCCTAAGAGCCCACAGTTCCAGAAAGAAATCCCATCAACTGACGCACTTGCACTGTAGATGAAAATTTTAAATAACGGCAAAAACATTATCTGTCCATCAGAGCTACAGGATGACAAATGCCTGTGCCGCAAGTGAGATGCCTCTCAGCTGAAACCTAACTGCTTTAACAAGACATTCAGAATGCTTTACAAGCAAGACACCACTGCAGCAGAATGGCAACGCCATCTACCATTGCTAATCGCCACTTTTCTTTCTGTTATCTACCAAAACAAGAGCCCTATGTGTTCAACCCAAGAGGCATAAACGTGATGGAAGTTATGAATGCTATTTCCCCTAACCTAGGACATTTCTTCAAATTACCCCCTGTGCAGCACCTCTACATACAGTTGAAAATATATTTTTTTTCTGCGTATCACTCGATGTTAACAGGTATCAACCTCTCAGACATGAGCTGATGTTTCTTATACCTCTGTTCCAGTAAGAGCAGTGCAAATTTCAGTGCTGAGGAGCACACTGTTTTGTTCTGTCTGGCCACGCAGATTCCTGGTCCACTAGTAGTAACAATACCAAATACACCCTGTACCGGATTAATTACTCAGATATATCAGATAAAACAGTGGACAGCATGAAATTTTGATAGTCAGAACATTGGAAAGCTTTCTTTATTTATTTTCTTGCAGTGTCTAGAACACTTCACTCAAATGTTATTCAGCTGCCTGAATTCAGTGCTGAAGGCCTGCAGAAGAATTTAGGCACCTAAGCACTAAATAGCACTTCTGAAGCAGGATGCCTATTTGCCATCCAACACCACAAGCCCCTTGGGCTTTCACACTACAATTACTTGGTTATCTATGGCTGTGCTCATAACACAAAGGTCTTGATTGACCTGAGCAGTAGCCAGCTAACAAAAACCAGTACAGGCATTCTTCTGCCTGCTTGCGGAAGCCAGCTCCAGCACACAAACTCTGAAAAAGACGCTAGTTTGAGAGCTACAGAAAATGCTACGTGCTTCAGTGGATGCAACTTACACCTCCCACTTTAAGCTCGAGGTTCTCCCAGGAAGATTAAGTCTTTCCCGCTGCTGTTTCGCACAGTGTAAAAAAACCCAACAGGTCACTGAATACATGTCAAGTACGCATAACCACAAGAACTCTTTTCTGCTTTTCAGTACTGGTTTTCTATTTCCACGTGCAATGTGTTTCTGGTGGTTAGGGTCAACTGAACTGAATAAAAAATATTCAAGAATGCGTAGCACTTCCTTATACTATGCTAAAGCCTATGTTCCAACTGTATTAACAGAAAATAATTCCACAATTAATAGTTAATATGAACAGAAATATAATTTTAACAAGATTTGTCTATTTGAAGAAATATTTCAATGCTGACTTCATATTTATTAAACTAAAAACTTTTTTTTTCCTTTATGTTTAATTCATAAGATCCCTTTTGCTTTTTCAGTTTAAATAAAGAACTGTGATTATCTGTAAAACTGATTGCTTAAAGTAATTAATCATTTTACTTATGAAATTTCCTGGGTAAATTAAGGATCTTATAATTGAAGGGTTTTCTCTTGTGGAAATGAAACACGTTAAGAGTCTAGACTGAGAAAGAAATGTTCTGCCCAGACCCCTAGAGCTGTTTCTTTTTTATTCTTTTACTCGAACTAACAGCTGTCTGACAATAATGCAACAAAATATTGTTTTTAATTAATAGAAATATATTGATATCTTCTTAACAATACTAGTTTTCTGCAAAAGAAAAACTTCAGCCATTTTCTAAAAAATTAATCCAATAACAACCTTACTTTTGTACTCAGAATTTATAGTCAGCATGTAGGCCATCCCAAACATGGAGGATAAACTGATGTTTGGTTGCAGCTACCTCAGCAAACCCAAGCTGCGATTGCAGTGGCTTGCTCAGAGTTACACCGATGTGTGTAACACAGGCTGGAGCCACATCCAAAACTCCAGATTACAGGAGATCATTTAACCAAAAGACTCCCCCCATTTTCTCCTAGTTCAAGGCAAATATTATGTGATATCAGATAACCATGTGGAAGCAAAAAGGAAAGCCATCGGAAAACACTAAAATGTTAGAGGATGTACATGTGCATGTATACGTGCTAAAAAAATGTAAATATTGAGACTGTTAAAATGAATAGGAGACCAAAACTTGCCTGCTTTTTGAGCTCATTACGAAACAGCATTCTCTCTGACATTCTTATTGAAAAACAGCCGTGAGAAATGATACACACTGAAAAATATGGTAATGGATAAGAACATTTTTAAAACAACAAGAAGGAGTCAGAAGAAGTAAGCAGCAAGCAAGAAGATGTGGCAGTCACTTTATGCAACCTCCACTGGAATAAATGCTTGTCATGGTGATGGAATGGTTGGATTCAACCCCATGGGACGGAAAAAGATTAAAAATTTAATGAGAGTTTAACATGAGTACAATTGTAATAAGGGATTGTTTATACTGATGTTTGATACTAATTTAACTTTATCGTAAGTGCAAAAAAAAAGTCTCATTTTCTTATATTTGCTTCTTGGAGGGTTGACTGTGGCTCAGAGAATTTTCTCCGAGTGAATGTGCTGTTTAGTTCTTATTTACAGCATCATCAAAAAAGCAACAGTATGGTCGTGAAATGTTATATCTAAAAGGTTCATCAGAAAAACCTGCCATTAACATAGTATTATCAATTCAGATCTTGAAGCCAAATTCTCAATTCCTGCCAAGCTATCCTACAGATAACATGGGTAAAAAGAGCTTCATAAATTCACAGTGAACTCTGAGATAATGTTACGAACAACCCACTGCCGAGAAGGCAAAAATATCTGCACCCTTGGCCTATGTGAGCGTCTACTACTCTGACCTGAGTAACAGTAACAATAAATACTACTCCAACTTGAATTAACACAGATAACTTGGATCCAATAGGGAGAAAAAAATATAATTATTAATTCCTGCAAAGGCTACCATAATCTACGTCTTTGTCTGCAAGGAGGTCCTTTGTCCAGATAGTTTGTGTAACAACTCAATATATAATGTAATATTTTGGCTTTGTGCAAAAAGCGTTATGACTGAAAATCAGTATCATCAGAATCAAGGTAATTTCCAACGCTAAGTAATATCAGAGTCAGGAAAAGCAGAAAAATTAGAACAAGAACTAATTAAAACCCTTGCCACAACATCATTTGGATTTTATGAGATTATTAAACTCTTTAGAAAATTCATTTTTATGACTCGCAGTGTATGGCTCTTCCTTGGCCAGGGCCAGATGCAGGAACACCACAATATTGAGCCCCTTTTCCTATGGTGCTGAATATGAACGACAATCATACAGGTGTTACAGCCACACCGAAGTAATTCAGCTCCCACAAAGACATTAACGAGGCCAGGATTTCTCTGACCGCCCATGTATGGCCAAGATTATTAGGCTGTGGACCTCACAAATCATTCACAGACAGCCAAACTAGGATTAAACAAATTGATATCTGCAGCGTATCACAGCAATCTTGCTGGTATAATACGTTCCTCCTCTTAAAAGAGCTAATTAAGTTAGGCAAAGGGTAACGTTAATGAACCTGTACAGCTCCTGCAACTTGAGAGAGCTTAAGAAATGTTTCCTACACTAACCAAGGTGGCAGAAACAGCCACAACTCCTCCATTTTGCTCTCTTGAGAGAGAGGAGAAATAAAGCAAACAACACAGGAACTGTATCCTAAATTTCAGCTTGCTTCCTCAGCAACTGTAAGTCAGGTTTCTCCTCAGTCACAACCTTATGATCGAATTTTCATACCAGCATTATTACAGACTTTCTTAAACTGCCAAGAGCCTCCGGGGATCCTGTCACCCAGCTCTGTGGGGGCGGGCAGGTTATTGAGGGACCCTCGGTAGAGGGATGAAACACAGGAAAGCTGCTCACAGAACCCAAACTTTCCATAAGCCTGTGCCTTCTGCAGCCGGGTGTTTTTAACCCGTCAGCCATAACACAGGCTCAAAGCACACAGACAGCGCTCCCTCAGCCATCGAAGAGCACGGGCGGGGGGGGGCCGCGACCGGCCCTCCCGGCCCCGGCGGCTGCCCCTCACGCCGCCATCTTGGGTATGTGGCCAGCTCGCCCACGGGAATGGCACCACAAGATGGCGCCGAGGGGTTGAGAGCGGGAGGCTGCTGTCGCTGTTCCCCAGTCTGTGAGGGAGCTGAGGGAGGGAAGTGCTTGTGTCCGCCTGCGCAGAACGCACGGGCTCCCAGTGCAAGAATTCTGAAAACAAGACTAGAAACTTACTTTTTCAATGTTATGTTCAATTAATTTTCCTACAGGGAGAGGTATAGAGGCAGGCATTTGACAAACGTCTTAGAGGATCTGCATCTAAAAGTAGTGACGATTTCTCAAAAGAACTTGAGCAGCTAGTAAAAGTTTTGGAAGTGCTAAAGGGCTTTACTTTCTTTACATGCAGCGCTCATCTGCGTTTTTTGTTGTCCTTCCTACCAAGAACCATCAGCAGCTTTATTTCTTTAGGTGAAATATTGAAAGGTGTATTAGAGATCTAATTTCTGTTAATTGCAATGAGAATTGTATCCCTGTGGGTATTCCAGGTTTGGGTATATTAATTTCAGTTCCCAAACTGCAAAACAGGGATAATACACCTCAGTTTTACAGGAATTTTGAGAGTTTTAAATATGCTCAGCTGAAGACACACAAATATGTGACTATTGTAGACTGACTACGTGAAAATGTATAAATGTAAAGCAAAAACAGGAACAAAGTATTACTGAAATAACATGAGAAAAAACACGTAGTACTATATGATTTTTTCGTTGATCATTCTAATGATAAAAGACTAGAAAACTTTTACTGTTAAAGCAAAAGCTGCTGTAAGTTTATACGCAAGAGAGACCAGTCAAGATACTTCAGCGTGGCCTCAGCATTTTGAGATCCGCTCTTTTCTTCTCTTTGCATAATAAAGATAGATTGACGTAATTTAAATGGAGAAATAAGTATAGGAGGTAACCATTTAACTTTACATTACGCCGAAATAGTTTTTGATTCTTAGAGAGTTAAGTGTGTATTCATACTATAAACATCAAAACAACTTTATTAAAAGTGTGCACCATTATACAAGGCTGCATGCCAAAACTTGTAAAATGTCAATGTTGTGTTTTTCCTGGAATCTTATAATTAATTCATCATCAGAATAGCTTTGGGGCCTTATTCTGATCCATTTTCTAAACAGTGTTACCAGGAAATTATGTTCTGTGCTTCTGTTTATTTAAAGAATATCACTGCTGAATTTACAACAAGCAAACTAGTTAAAGGAAAGCCTTTGGGGGAATGTAGTAAATTAAAAATGAAAACACAATGAGAGGAATATGGAATTTACAACCAGAAAAATCTCGTAAAGGAGTGTACATTTGGAGATTTATATAAATCAGATACAGCTTCTGTAAATACTTAGAGCATAATAAATAAATGATTGCTGAACTCAAAAGACTAGTAAGTTATGTTACTACATCTTGCCTGACTGCTCCATCCTGTTATAATGGGAGGCTCCTATGCAGTAAGGGAGAAGATTTCGTTCATTACTGCAACGAAGTAACAAGAAAAGTCAGATTTACCTTCAGTTACTGACAAAGGGCCTGGCCCAAACACAGTGAAGGTGATAATAATCGTTCCAAATATCACAAGGGCTTTGATTCAGAGAGACGTTATATTTTAGTGCAAATTACTCATAGCTCCTTGATGGCCAATTTCAGTGAAGTTGCCTTCACTTACATTTGGGAAAAATATGTTTCTAAAGTGAATTCAACGTTATGAGGAAAATGTGTGTGAATAAAAAGAAGTCAATAGGATTACAGCTGATGTAAAATAAGTCCTTGTCTTTCAATAACATTAGAAAGGTTATTTTAGCAATCTTCTTTAAATGGCAAAATTATGCATTCTGGATATTATCTTTAACTTCCAGTAGTAAAATTTCTATTTGGAAAGAAGCAAGATTATAAGAAAAAGGACATAAGTAACTAGAGGAAAAAACGCTGTTTTTACCGTAATGTATTCTTGCAGAAGACTTTATTCCACTCATCATCTTCCAAGCTGCCCTGCTCCTACTATCTAAATAAGGATTAGATGCTTGCTTCCAGTTCCACGGTACTCCTGCAAAACTCGAGTTGCAGTTACAGTCAGGACTTCAATGAAGATAGCATAGTAGACTGGTCAGCTGGAGGACAGTCAGCGCTTCAAAGGCATCGTGGATAAAAAGAACATAACTGCTACGAGGAGAAAGACACAACAGGGCAGCAGTAGCTCACCAGTTACATACAATTTAAACATTTGGATGTATCTCTATCTTGCGTCGTACCGATGTCTCTGAAGTGTGCTTCCTACAATTTTGCTCTCCTCCCTTCCACATGTCTTGTGGCTTCAAGAGCACAGTGTGCTTCCCATTCTTTCCGTGCTCTGTTGAACTTAAGAAGCAACAAGAGAAAACCCTGTTGAGACTAAGGTAAATTGAAAGGATGTCAGTAGTCGCTTGAATCTTCTCACAGATCTTCAGCTGCGAAGAAAAGAAATGATCTGTGAAGCTCATTCAGATGACAGCCAGCAAACAGCAGCCTCCAACTTGACACCCTCGTATACGCATTAAAAACTCTGAAGGAAAAGATTAGGAGGAGAATGGGACTGGAAGCATCACGTTGCAAAAGCAGTAATGGGCAGTATATTGCAAGACAGCTACTTACAGAAGCGAGATGAGGCTTGCAGCAGTAACATAATGCCTCCAAGCTTTTCACTGGAAAGATGCTGTTCCTATAGACCACTTTTGTCATTCTCAGTTGGCCAAAAAAAGTCACCGTGATTTTGTTAAATCACTTGTACTGTATTTCAGATCCAATGGTTCATTCTTCTCAATGGGATTTTTATGCAGCTAATTCTGAGCTGTAAGCAACTGGAAAAGTGCATACACACACACAGGAAAGAGAAATTAAAGATAGCTATGGCCATCCATCGCTCTAGATCCCAACAAAAACCTGAAGAGCCACAAAGGTTCCGTGTTTCCCTGAGATAAATTACCCAAAGATTTCTTACCATTTTCTAGAAGAGAGAAACATCCCACCTATACTTAACCTTTACCTGTTCGTTTTATCAGTGACAGGAAGAGTAACTCTTTGACAGTGCTCTGCTGCTCCTAAATTCACGGGCAATTATATGTTAAGGATGTCCTGAATCATGCCAGTAAATGGAATTCCATTTCTTCCAAGCATATCAAATTATTATTTAAAACAAGAAAACAATTTTTATTAATAAAGTTGCAGCCAGTCATAAGTGGAGAGCTATAAAATACTATTCTTGTTAAGTTCCATGGGCAAAATTGTGCCTTGTTTCTCACAGCTTCTCCTTGGAGTCTCTTAGGCTTCTGGTTGCTCCTTTCCCCGAGATGTATTGGGCCCACGCATGGAGGGCACTGACAAACACAGAGCATGTTTCTGGCAAGGGAAAATTTTTTTGACAGTGGCTGACTTAAGGGTGACAGTGATGTCTGATTTATGACCTTCATCATCTTCTTTTATTGGGACACTTCTCATTGTTGAGGGATTTTTTTTTTTTTTCTTCTTTTACTCTACCTCCACATTTGACCTTGCAGTCACTTTGTGCAGTCTTGGATGGCCTTCTGGCAGGCCATCAAAAACCACCTGTTTCTCACCAAACTGACAAAGCATCTTACCAAAAGTCCGAGCAGTATCTCATGGACATTTTTATTTCCAGCGTACAAACTATTGCAACTAAAAATTATTTACATCAACAAATCTTTCAGGGCCGAGTGCTGCCATGTTAAGCTATCTTGATGCTACAGGACATTTGAGTGGTTTTGGGATGCTTCAAACTATTTGGACTTGGGACTAAGTATTCATTAAAAAGCCAGGATTTACTACTGTATATTTTGGGTTATTCGGAAGGCTTCAATAGATTCTCTCTTTCTTATCCCACGCAGTAGATAAGTATTTGAAATAACGTCATAGCTCAGCCACTTGCTACTGGTGGGATGAAGAAATTGTTGGACTATGCTAAGGAGTCACATTGGATTATCGGAATGGTCCTTTCATAACTGTGAATATACAGGCTTCTTTCAAGCTGAACTAATCTCTGAGTGTGAGAAAATGTTAGTGGAGATAATCCTCTTCCAGCTACCTTACTGTTAAAGGTGAAAGATCATTTGGAGACTGATGCCCAAAGCATTCTGACAATTTTCTTTTCAATCCCATATAAGCAAATTAACAAAAGCAAATAGCACCCTTGATGGATATTTCATACATCAGTGGAAAATGCTAGTCAGTTTTCCCCCCAAGGAAATAAAGCATCTTAAATCTTGTAGCAGATTTGCTTTTTTGTCATCGTGTTCTTTATTACAGGGATTCTGTGACCTTGTAATTTCAATTACTAAGCAGATCAACCAGAAGACAATAACCACGCTGATCAGATACTTAATATTTTAAAAAAGAAAAAAAATACCATTTGACTGCATAAATACTTCTATGCTGCAGCTTATGCATCTTAACATGTGTGTATTTTAGGTTGCAGAATTACAGATTCCAAGAAGAAGGAACAGTACCAAGGAAAACAAGAAAGACCAAGAGCAGATTTCTGCCAGAGAAACTTTTTGGAAGAATAATGTAGCTAGCTATATGTCTATCAGTATGTACATACACGCGAAATAACAGCAGGGTCACTTACTGTGTGAATTTCTCAGATGCTAACTTGGTTGAAAAATGTCAAAATGATAAGGATATTTTAATATCCAGCTATTTCGTTCATCCTATTTGACAATATAGGAAACTTCTAACACTGTAAATTGTGGTTAGTTTAGGGGTAACATTATCTCACAAAAGTATCGCAGAATTTGGTTGTTGTTTCTTTTTTTTTTTAATTTCAGAATGGTATAATTAAATGTTACTTCTGCATTTTTATTTTCCATTTTGTTTATATAAACAAATTTTCTGTGTCACTAGGTTGCACGAGATATCATTTGAAATGCACTTTGTAATATTAAACGTCCTTACTGTAATACAGTACAATCTAATGAATGCTAGAGTGCTGCATATTTGTACAAACACCTTATTGCAGTGTCATGGAAGAGGACTGGAAAAAGCAATTTAATGAACAATCAAGAAATTTAAAACAAAAAAAAAAAACCCCAAATCCAGAGAAGACAAGAGGAGGCTTTTCTGTGTTCTGACCATTAGAGGGTGGCCAGCCTTCCTTTATCCTATCAGGATCTTCATATAATCAAGAGCCATGGAACACATACCAAGAGGGACTGAAGAGGAAACTCTGAAAGCAGTTAATGGCTGAACTCCAGCAGAGCTCTCAAGCCACTGTGACACTGCACCCTGTCACGGGCCCATGACTTGGGTCACAGCACTGACAACAGCAGTGCGTGGTCTCCAGCGCTTTCCACAGCCTGGATACAGATCAGTGTTCTCCAGGAAGCACATCCCCAGAGCTGGTCACGTCATACAATCCTATCTTAGCGACTGCATTTGAACTGCTTGAACTATGCAGTTTAATCTTACATGAGGAGTTTTAGGTTTTCTGCTGCTACAGGAGTTGATTTCAGCATGGACATCATCTCAGTGGTCTAGAACACCAAAAGCCTATGCTATAGTCTACAATATATACATTTCTTTCTATGAATCCTACCCTTCCTTCAACCATTTCTGATTCTACCTGATGGCTGACTCAGGAATACACGTACTTTTCCAACATCAAATTATGTATGCATTTATATACTAAAAATTGTTTAAGTTCTTGCTGTAGACTGCGACGCCTACTACTATAACACTAAATGGGTTGTGCCTGAAAAACTGTTTGGCTCCTGCAGCACTTGATTGAAGCTAATAGATTTTGTTTTGTGATTTAAGTGGAAAACCAATACACTTACCATTTGGGTTTTTTTGCCTGAAGAAAATATTTTCTTGATTCATTTTATTTCCATAGTGATGCTGAGGACACAATGCCATTCTATCTGTCATCAGCTGTTGGATCTAATTGGATCTAAGGAAAAGAACAGCAATAGAGGTAGAAAAAGGACAGCAATAGAGGTAGAAAAAGAAAACACCAAGAAAACATATTTTTGAGGTACTAACTTAGCATTTTTTCCTTCCATAACCTTTTACTAGTCTATTTCTCTTTGATGGCCCTGAAAGCACAATTCTTTCACTCACTGCATAAAACCCTTCCTAAGATGGTAGGGTAGGATAACGGAGGGCTTTTTATTGTGCTGCTAAATCTATTCTACATTTTAGGGAAATGCGTGAGTGCACATTTAATTTTAAGCAAGACAGGAAATTCATGTAAGTCTTGTCATTTTAAAAGAGGGCATTTTAGAAAAGAGTACCTTTGTAAAGAATTACTGTGAATTTCCAGTATGACCCTGTGACCCTAGTATTTTCCAGATATACAAGCAAAACACTGTTCTGTAAGAAGACATCTCTGTACCACACTGATGAGAAAACTGCTGTGTAGGGTTCCACTGTCTGCACTTCAGAAAGAGCAAAAGAAAACTGAAGAGGTTTCAGAAACCTGCTTCAAGACTGAGCTGAACTCTGGAAATCAAGTTAGTCCTCAAGCTAAGAGGATACCTGTTCTGTAAACCTCTGCTTAGGAAGATCTTTCAATCTACAAGTAGAACGTAAGCTAACAATAAGATACGGAAGCTAAGAAAATACAATATAAAACTACAACTGGTTTAAGATAATTCTAATTTAAATTCAGTAAATTCTAAGATAAGAATTCCGACACTGAAGAAAAATAACAATACAGCAGATCATTGGATGGAATAATTTATCTGAAAACTTAAAAGTTTAACAGCGGTTTTGTGGTTTTGTTGGTTTGTTCCTTTTGTTTTTGTTTTTTAAAAATAAAGCTATTGAAACACACGGCAAACTTACTTTTAGGCATCTAGCAGTGCACCGTATAGAAAAATTGTAAGGTCAGACCGAAAATTAGCTTGGGGTGTTGAACACAAAGTTCCCCATTCAGTTAAGTACATGTTTATAAGCACAGAATTGGGATTCACAAGTGAGAAAACTGAGCCAGGAAAAGCGTAAGGCTGCTAATAAAACAGGACAAAAAGGACTAGATTTGGAAATGTCTTTTGTTGTGAAGTCCTCAATCCTTCATTTTAAGGCATTTCTAGGACTTTCTTCTTTTCCGGGTTCAAAACTTAGCTTGGCATGAGGGATTTGTTAAAATCTAGACACATAAGGAGCAAGAATATATAAGATCAGTATATGAAAAGTATGCTCTAAATATGAGTGCTACTTACACTTTTCATCTTTTTCTGCAGAAATCTGGATTTATATTATATTATTCTTTTTAAACCTGTTTCAGAACTGAGTCTCTTAAATGGAAAATATTTTACCCGTGGGTTTTTGAGGCTTCTTTTGGTTCAGCGATCTACACTACTACATTGCACAGTGGGGTTTCCACCAACAGGATACTATTTCCATGGTGAAAAAAAAAAGGACACATATTAAGATCTGGGTTCCCAAATTGATATTAGCCCACTGATAGTGTATACCTGATTATCCTGAGACTTAGATTAAGTCCACAAAACACAGTCTTGTGCCATGAGTCACGACAAAGCACAGGAGCACCCACAGAGCGCCATGACCAGGTTGTGGCTTCAGGGTGGAATCCAATACTTCCAGATGAGCGTTGTCACCAGCAAAGCGTGGATGTCTTGTCCATGCACCACATACAAACTTCTAAGGGCACAAAAACATTTTACGGAAACTATTAGACTTAAAACCTGTGGTGATTCCAGCAAAATATACGAGAAAGTAAGAGAAAATAAGTGGTATTTTAGGTACTCTTTTTAAAATTGTTGTTTAAATTTAGTGCTGGCTTTAGGTAGCCAATTGTTCTTAGGTAAAATTAGCTGCTGATCTTTTTGAAATACATCTTTTTAAAATCCACTGTAAAATATTAGTTTGTTTACATAAATATTATAAATAATTGTAAAGGACTTCTGGATTCCCTGAGGTGTAAAGCAATATAGGAAACCAAAAATATTATTGATGTGAACGGCGTGATGTCCCCAAATATAGTAATATTGTAAAAACAACAGATGCTTTCTCCATAAATAGTGTAGGGGCTAAAAATATAAGTTGTCAAATAAAATGGATATTTTTCTCTTAGTCATATATGGCATTTTCAGTCAATTACAACTAAAAAAAAATCAATGAAATTCTATCAAATGAATGATTTGTTTACTTGCTGCAAGTACATGCTTTTTCTTCCTGTGTAATATGTCATTTTTCCCCTAAGTATACTGTTATTTTGTGATAAATCCCTAGTGAGAAGATTGAAGCACCTCATATAATGCTAACAAAGCTGTAGTTTTAGAAAACACCACCACAAAAATTCTTGACTGTTAGTCTATGCATAAAAATGAATTATTTCCTGAAAATATTCTGTATTGTAGGTAGCCATTTTGAGTTTTATCAATTTATATGACATACGTGTTGCAATGAAAAGGAGAAACAATTTATTGTGTTTCTTAGGTATCAGTTAAAGTTTATTCAAGCCTGGCAGAAAAGCCACTCAGAATTTCATACATCAGGATGAGCCCATTTGATTTATCAGACACCTTCATTGACAGATCAGCCCTTTTAATTTTTAACCTCTAGCTGTAATTACTGACATTTGGCTAGTGCCAACACTAATAAGATCTAAACCATGAAGATTTTTCTTCGGCACAATTCAGAAAAACATGGCAAATGATAAATCATTAAAACTGCAAATCAAAAGCAATCACTTACCAGACGTTATTGAAACATTCTGAAGCTTCTTCTTAGCCATAAATGGTGTAAAAATCTAGAATCTATTTTGAACTGACAAAAAAATACATTTGTTTTCACTGTGGTTCACACAGTTATGTGAATCCCACACATCTCAACAGATTTTCATTGCTGAGCTCGCAGATTTTAGATGATTGAGTCTGAAGGATACTTACCATGTTATCATTTTTCACTCCCCAGCATGCGTGCCTTTATTAACCAAAAGCCTAGGGGCCTCACGCTCTTACAAGAAAAGATGTGACATACAGAACTAAACATTACCAGTTATAGGATAAATGCATGCACAATATCCAGAGGCTGATATTAACTTTCAAACTCAGAAAAATTCATAACTGAAGATTGAACACTACCTTGTTAATTTACGCTTTTGTGCTGCAGTATTCAGATACACAAAGCGGTTCTCAAATATAGCTGCATAAACCCAGCACATGAAACTCTTCAGGTTTGTAACCTTAATTCCCTAATTGCCGACACTGTAATTGCCCAGCAGTATAAAATGTGTAGCATCCCTTACTAGCCTGTATGTATTGCTCCTATTCCTAGTAGTACAGTGTCCCTTTGGGTTGCTACTCTTCTATACTGATAGTAGAGAAATGAAAAAAAAAAAAAACATAATTCAGTAGTTAGGAGAGTAATTTAAGCCTCGAGATACCTGATTTTTGAGACCTGATTTGAGTGCACGTGCTCTACGTATGATTTCCAATGAATCACAACATTGCTAAAATCCTTGAATTTACTAAAATATCTGACCATTCTGCACGGCATCTGGGGTTGCTGGAAAAGCTTGCTGGTTCCTGCAGCAGGCATGCGTAGATTGCCAATGAGAGGAAAGGTTTTGGGTAGAGCAGGTGACACTCAGAGAGGTGAGCACAGAGGACAACCAATATGAGATTGTTGAGAACACTGACATATTCATTTGATACTGACAGTCTTAACACTTACCAGTCGGTTGCCAGTCTGGGATTTGAGAGTCGTGGCTATTCCGGATGTTACTACACTGTCCAGGAAATTCTGGTCTTAAGCTCACTCAAGAGATCACAGCCTGATTGTCCTGGTTGTTCATATGACCTTCCCCAAAGACGTCAGCACCATCTTCATCGTCAGCGCTATCTTCATCGTCAGCACTGGCCACGTGTTCTCTGACTTAACTCCCTCTGGCCCACGAGCTGACCACGTCTCCAGTCCTGGAGCAATGCATGTCCTGTGTCCCAGTGCATGATGTTGAGGAAATGATGGAAGAAACATTCCGGTGGTGGACAAATCTAGTGCAGAGGTCTGCTGTGGGGCAAAACTACTCAAGTCAAGGGGTTTGGATCAAATCAGGAATGAAGTGGTTTATCGGTTGTGTAGGGATGGGTAATTAACTGGCAATCACTGAACTACACACCCAGGATCAGTATCAGCAATACAGCAGATAAACTACAGTACCAGATGTATAAAAAAAATTAAAATTAGTAAACAACTAAAAATGTCTAAACCCACTTCTCTAATCCCAGGACGTTCTAGTCACACACAGACACATTCACATAGCAGCGTGCACAGTCTCCTCTCTTGTGGGGGTTTCGAGCCCACCTACCAGGTTCTGGGAACACTTTTTCCCCCATCTGCACCCCCCTCCTGCTGGAGGTGTGGGCGCTCCAGCTTTCTCTGGGCTTGTGCTGCTCCCTGAAGCCTCTCATCATGCCCTGCTGAGAGAGCACCCCTTCAGTGGCCACATTCACAAGTTTTCATGTTTCTCTTCAAGCCCTCACCTGGTTTTGGTACCCCCCTTGTTGCCGTTGGTCATCACAAGCAAACTTTGTCATTGTTTTTCTCCCCATAGCGTTATCAGTTTGGGGGCAAACGTACTCTCAGAGCAATTTTGGGTTTTCTACTCACGTGCAGTGGTTACATCATTTGCCATAACTCAGGCCATGTTACGTGAGAGGAGACTGTGCAGACTTCCCCACAGAGACCCAATGCAAGTATCCAACTGGAAGAGCATGGATTTATATAGAAGACATCAGAAATCAAAACCTCTGCACATAGGGCACAGGGTGAGGCGGGAGAAAAGGCCTGTGGGCTGCTGTAGGAGATCCAGTTAAAGAACAGAAGCAACAAAATTTCTGACAGCTCAAAGTCGTATTTCACATATTTTGGAAAAAAGTTGCATGAATTTATACTCTACCAGTGCTTTGCAACTCGAGGTTGTATTATTTGCTAGATTAAAATTAGCACACTAAAATAGAATTGTCTTAGAGAACCTCTCTAGCTGCTCTTGAAAGAGCAGCTAAACTGAGTTCTGGTCGTCTACAGCTCAGGTTGGCGTATTAACTGCTGGAACATCCTTTCTATTTGTCTGACTATAGATCAGGTTTTTCTTTATGACAGGATAACAAATCTGATTTTACCATATCAAATGAGACATAATATTTTTTTAGAGTCTGTCCTCCAAATGGCTGGGTTTAGATCGTGACACGAAGGATCGATATTCTTTGTTTTCCTGATGATTCAATTGCTACATAATGTATGAGTCACTGAAGATGTTCTATTAAGTTTTTATTAAGTAAGTGCCCCAAGGCCAAGAATACAGATCAGATCTTTGGAGGTTTTGGTAACCGTGTTCACGACACAAATATAGTTTAATAAAGCTCATTTTAATTGATATATTTTCTTGGTAATTATTCCCTCCAGTCATAGGACAGGCAGTTTTCATCTCAGATAGTGTCACATGCTGGTATTAAAATAAAGTATTTTACCAACTACATAAATTAATTAGTAACAACAAAGGCTACAGCCTAGCTGAGGTAAATGGCATTAGGTATAATTAAGAGTAAACAAAGCTTGTCCCTAAATTCTACAAGGCTGTGTACAGTTGGATTACAGCAACTCTATTGGGCAGTAACCTATTTGCCTAGTAATTGTGGCTCATACAAGCAATATACCTACACTGATTAATTTTACTTACAGACCCTGTGGTAGCTTAATTAAATGATCCATTCTAAATAATGACAGCCTTTTAAAACTAGCCCTGCAGGAACTGAACTGTTGCCTCGAAAGGCACGAGCCAAACAGAATATAATGAAGGTGAACCATGAAAAAATCCTTTTGAAAACATATTTATATAGAGAATACAAAGAAACTCATTTTAGTTTTTAAAATGCCATGCTATTAAGTATTTGACTATATTGTTTACTGATACACTGTCCTTTGCAGTAAAACAACTACTGAAACATAAAATTCAAATAAAATATGCTTGTGATGTAGCATTGCAATATCCTGCTAAATAACTCAGTTAACTGGTGAATTCATAAATCAACTAGTTTTAAACAAGTTACCCAGAACCATATCTCCACCAGCTTAGGTACTTCTTTTGCAAGGTCACTGCAAATTATTCATTCCTGCCGGCCTATAAAAATGTGAACGCTCATGGCGATGAGCTGCACTGCAGCTTCTACCATTTGGCCCTACAGAACTCAAGGACACTTGGTTTGCAAATAAGATTTGAAAACTACTTAAAATCATCAGAATCACACCAAAATAGCTTGCTAACTCAGCTAAAAGTGAATTAGAATAATATACAACAGATTAATGGATATTGCCAAACATTCTGCTGCTAGAGACAAAACATGTTCTGGTAGGGTGTTTAGGTAATAGGAAACAGAGAAAAAAACAAAAATTCTGATAGTTCTTCTGAGACTATCATTGTAAAAAAAAAAAAATCAAGAGAAGGATCAAGTTTTGTAGATTCTTCTTCAGTGCCAAATAAATATAAAAATAAAAATATGCTTGAAAAGAAAAAGGTAGCGCTTTAGACAGTGATGAACTCCGGTGAATGAATTAGTGGTCAATAATGGAATAGAATGGAATATATTCCAATAATGGAAGCATGCCATCTCCAGAACATACATGAGAGATAAAACACATGTTTCTTTTTGTTATTTCTGTAGCCTGTGAGGGAGATAACAAGGAAAACAGAAAGTCCAAAGGAGCCCTTCACACTACATAAAATGCTTCAATAGGTTGGTGGGAATTAGGTTCTGCTACTGTCGCATCCCTTGATCATGATGCAAAGTATTTTCCAGATGACTTGCCCCACATGAGAAGACGAGACTAAGCCTGCTGAGGGTTACTGAAGTCTCATACGGCCCCCACCTGAACATGCAGGTACCTGCTTTGGGCTTATTTCTCCAGCAATGTGGAGTGACTATGACGTAATATGGGGTAGACCAGATGCAGAGGCAAGGGCTTGTACTTCATGGCATCCATACTTCATCCATCCATAGCTTGATTCTTATGATTTATGTGGGTGAAATAAATTTCACCTTTATTCAATAAAATTCGTATTCAACTTGAAAATCTCGTCTTTCTTCAGCTTCTCAGTGACAGCTGTCAGAATCCATCAACATTCAGCACAAGAATATAAAGCTAATAGGCTTCTTGTAATACCAAAACTAAACGGACTGCTGAAACTCAAAATGAAATACTATTACTGAAAAGATTCTTTTATCTGGTGCTTTGTGCAGTGGGGGAAAATGATTTTAATCTTGTCTTCTTTAAATGCTGGATTGTAAATGAATGCTGACAAGATTAAATAAATGTACTTCTGACTTGAGTCCCTGCCAGCATTTTTTTTTTAAAGACAGCTGAATGTACACTACTTGATATTCTGCAAGTGTGAGTTCATAACCCAGAGCTCTTGGTAGAACATAGGAGAGGGACAAGAGCTAGGTATTTTTTTTAAGTGCTTTGAAATGACGTGATTCTTCTTTTAGTCCCTGCAACACTAATGAGTTTGAGCTTCTGTTCTGCACCAGCTCAGTCCACGTGAAGGAGACTCCCTACAGCATGGAGTCTAGTGATAAGGATGGTGAGAGAAGCAGTATGACTTCCAAAGTAGGCCAGGAATCATCCTGGAAAGGAGATGATTGAGGGACAACACACAGCAGATCTGTAAAATCACAAATAATAGGAAGAGGTGAATATGGACTGGTATTTACTCTCCTGTGAAAACGAGCTCACAGCAGCTCTAAGAAATTTTTGCATGTAATGCAGTTCTCATAATACATAACTACTTTCCATGCAGATCTCACTGAATCTTACTTCCAGGAACTCTGACAAGTTGTTGTGTCCCACTTATATCTGAGGAAATAAAATGGAGGTTACTGCTTTTGCCAGTACAACCAGAAAGACCTATCATATGGCTAAGATTAAGACACAAGAAATACGAACTGATAAATGTATTTCAGGAAGGAAAAGTCTATTTGCGAGACGATGTGCAAGAACCCATTTCTCCCACGCAAGCTTACAGACTCACAGATGTCGGATATGTAGACTAAAGGCCCTAATCTAAAATGAGTTTACAGAGATAACACTGAGCATCACCCGCCTTAATTTGTAAGCATCTGGCTAAACATGGAAAGCATCTGTCAAGTTTGGTGCCTTCTTCAACCACTTGCAGCTGAAGACTTCTACTGCCCACTGAGCGCTTAGATAGGTCTATGATATGTCTAGATAGACAGAACCATCATAGACCGTGGTTCTGTACAAAAACTCTTGTGCCAGACACAGTGCTCTTTGTGTACGAGGAAGTTCAAAAAAACCGACTGGATTGTCCTCTTAAAAATCTTAGATAAAGAAAAGCCTAATTAAGGAATCCCAATTCTGTCTATCATTTGAAAATTGTTGAATATAGGAGCTAATACTGGAGACAGTAGTATGGCAAATGAAGATGAAACATTTAGAATTCGAAAAGTTATTCCTCCAATAGCTGAGATATTATCAATGCTTCTGTGAGCACACCTAATATAATTCCATCTGAGCTAAAACAGATTAATTCAAATAATTTTTAGCTAGACCTTCCTATATTACAAGATACTTAGCTTCAACAAATGGAGAAAATACTGAGTATGGGAAGCAGCAGAATTTTACATAACTAACTGTGTAGGTGGAAATTGATTTGTACTCTTAAGTGCTTAAATGGTTTTGTTGTTGTGGTTTTTTTTTTTTTCCCCACTAGGCTACTGCAGTTGTGGATGTTCTAATTTTCTGTCTGAAGTCTCTGTTTGACACTTCCTGACTTCCTGTTTTCCTCCTCTTTCAGATTACTAGCTATTCAGTGAAGTGTCATAAAATACTTGTTTAAACCTAGCTCTCCTCCCCCCTCCTTCTCTCTTTTAATTTTATTAATATGTAACTAGTTTGGACTTTCAAATTTCCTACTGTTATTTCAGAGATGATACGAGAGCGATTAACTCCTACTCTGAACCCACATGAGTGGTAAAAACCATGGTACCATCTAATTTCCACCTGAGACAAACCCCAATGTCATCTCATTTCCACCTGTGACAGCCTTCAGAGAAAAAGAGAGGCGGCGTATATCCAGAAAATGAAAAGCAAATTAATTAAAGAAATAGATACTTAAAGTGGCATTTGCTGTTACGGCAACTGACATTTTAAGGTGATGTAAAAACATAAATAACGTAAACAAAGACCACTTATTACATTAAGCAGAGACTTTTGAAAATATATAGATGTTTTCTCCATCCAGTCACATTAATATGCTAAGATGAGAAAGCGTAAGAATCAGGGAACAGGCACGGAAAAGCCTTCTATAACATTACTCATGGCATGAGCTTCCACAAAGGTCCTCTGGGAAAAGGGTGACTATCAGAACGAACGTTTCTGTAGGGACGTTAGAAACAATGGACACTATCCAACTACTACTACAACTTTTTCCTGTTCTCCCTGGCTTCAAAAGCAATGCACACCATTTAAACTTCAGTAACAACACTCTGTTGACTTTTGTGATGCAATTTCTCTGGTCCCACGTTAGACAAAATTTGTATTATGTCATCTCAGCCTGAATTCAGTGTTGGCTGAGTACCCTAGTCTGAGGGAATTTCATCTGAGACATCAGCATCTTTGCACATCTAAAACTAAATGAAGTTATTCCTGTTAGTCAAAGAGAATTCCTTTTATAGAGCGAGCTTGCTGAGAAACATGTCCCTTGTGATATATTAATGCCACTCAAACACACACAAAAAAGTCAACAGGCTTCTCACTTTTACCGGTTTTCTATCAGTCTCCTTATTTGGAATAACTGCTGCTAATTCAATAAATTGAAGATAAGAACAAAATCAAGCATAATAGGAATAATGAATAATTCCTTATTTATGTGTAAGGTCTGGTATGATTCTGTGAGTGCTCTACAAAGCTAACCACAAAGTTATAAAGATCTCCTCTGTAACCGAGGCTGTTCCAGTGAAATGAGTGCTGTGAGTAAACGGGACGATGGTCACGCTCCTGCACCCAACGCAGGTACTGACCGGCAAAGGAACAGGGGTTAGAAACACTAAAGCAAAGCCAGAAGGAACCATTTCTGACAGGTCAAAAAAAAAAAAAAATTAATGTGCTATCTTAGATTTTATCTGAAAATCACATAATCATTCCTTTTTCATGCGTATCGAAAACAAATAATGTCCAATTAGAAATAATTTAGAAAGCATTATCTAATTGGGGCAACAACTACTATTAACACAGCAATGTTGATGCAGCGTCGCATTCAAGTGGCACTCATCATCGCTAATGACTAGAGTATGAGTGTGGGGACCGTGTCCTTTCTAACCCTCATCGGCCAAGGTCTCTGCTGAAAAAGCAGTATCCAGCTCACACAGAAGATGAGAGCAGCTTTAGTCTGAAAACCCTGTCTGTGTTTACCGCTTCTGTTGCAAAAAGGCTGCAAAAATTGTACAGGCGTGCCTCTGCACTAGGCCAATTCCATGATGTAGAAGTCCAGCAACCAGGTGAAAACTGTCAACAACTGTCACATTCCCTGGATGCAAAAGGGGGAAAGGGAAAGAGCTGTTTACCAGCTTTGTGATAGGAGTAACATCTCATTCATGTCCCAAAGTTCACTTCAGTTGCCAACTGTAATTAAGGTACAGGTGGGAAGGAAATACAGAGCCTGTGACGATTCAGAGATCCACACAACAAATCATGAGCCCTTAAAAAGCCTCTCGCAGGCCCAGTCACCCATCCTCAGTTCCACATTTCTGGTCCCTGACCGGACAGGGCTAATGAAACGGGCTTCACCAATCAGAGGCAGTGTAAGACATCCACCGTTTCTCACCTTGCAAAGTAGGGAGGAGAGAAAAAGCAGCAAGAAACACAATTACCGAAGGCAATATGGAGGCAAAAGATGAAGACAGCAAAATGGAGTAGTGCCTCATCTTGTTGGGACTGTTGAGGTGGATTGTTGAGAAGATCAAGGGTCTTTGCTGCTCCCTCCTTGCACCTTGGCGACCATCTGCTTCTGCCTGCATTACAAAAAAACCCTATTAGGTTAAGGATGTAGAAAAAAAACAATAAATCACCAGTTTCCTATAGGTTTGCAACCTTTCCCTTGACAACATTTTAAAAATCTGAAGGTGGTATTGTTTGCCTATCCTCAAATAGAAGCGTATAAGATGAATAATTAGTATGAAGCCTGCAGACAGCCCTCTAAAGAGCAGAGCTTTGCCCTTGCATTCTGTGTTTTAATTTTTAGCATTTCTGTCAAAACAAAACAGGTTTCTTTTTCATTCCACTTGTATCTTTGCTATTGGAAAGATTTACATTTACCTTTCCCATGGTGAAGGTCACAAAATGGTGGATTAAGCATTAAAAATAACCAGAAAGCATAGTTGAAAGAAAACATACTGAAATAACGGATCTTGTGATGATGATGTTTGAAGATGAACATTTTGTATTCATGATGGGTATTTCTTAAAAAGTAAATTCAAAGTCATATCATTACACGCAAAAGATAAAAGAAATTTGTGGTACTTTGGTTAATGCACTAGATATTTATAATTCCAGGTAAAATCCATTTTCAAATATAAGTTTCATGTGCTTGTTAGTCTTAGTCTCATATCTCATTAATGCAGTGTTTTTAAACTGGAACAGACTTAGACTATGAACAATGAGGGGGAAAAACAATGACAGTGGATACAAAGGTGTGGGCTGGTGCAAACCACCAGATACCAGTCTGGGAATGCCACACGCGGCTACGTAGGTGTAATGGCACCAACTCATCACCTGAAGAACCTGATCAAGTAGAGATGCAGAAGTGTGTATTTGGGTTTGCCCAGCAGCAAAGAGAAACACTACCAGTCTACCAAATGGCCCAGTTCTGTCTTGTAATGCCACTTTCCGACCAGTGTTGGAATTGCTTCTGGAGGCAGAGTGCTCCACGGGAGCTTTGCTTTCCACATTTCATTTCAAAGACTTACACCTCTCCCTCTGAATGTAACAGTGGTTATTTGAAAAAAAGGAAAAAAAAATAATCAAAGATATATATTTCACGGTATTTCCAAGTTAAGTTGTAAACAAGGAACACTCAATTAGGCCATCATTCTCTCAATCATATTCAGCTGGAGCAGGATCAGCTTATTCAATCAGTAAGGTAGAAGAAACGATGTTTAGAGAGAAGGCAGTAGGAAAGTAGCTTACATTTTGGGTCGTTATTGAAAGGCTAGGAAGAGTCTGATTTTTCAGAAGATTGGCAATCAGTACCTTCCTTTAAAGCACCAGATTTTCAGTGTAAGGAGTTAGGCACATCTGTATGTCACACAAATTTCAAATCTCACTTGTTCCCTCCTGTACATGCTCTCTATTTTAACTGCACTTTTCGTGCTCTACTGGGTTGAGCCAACTATTCATTGTAACGCAAGCAAGGAAAGATGCTGTCTGGGACTTGAACATGGTGAACAGACCTGAATGTCACGAATATCTCATCCATGGCAGATGTCTTCAGCAGACAACAGCAACCCCTCAGAAGAACACGGTGCCCAGGGTGGGTCATGGTGATGGCCGGCTGCTGGAACAGTTGTTGGCAGAGTCACCTCAAACAGCTGCCCCACCAAAACACTGATGGAGAATGAGAGACAAGGTGGGTCACAGGGAAAAGAGCAGGAAAGGGGGACGTAGTAGCAGCAGTAACCGAATCATTTTTCACTGTTCCTAAAATATCTCAGAAATGGAGGCATAGGGCAGCACAGGGAGCAACAGGAGATAGAAGCTGGTATTTGCCCTGTAGGTAGCCAGCAGAGCTGATACGGTGTCGTCAGCGACGCAGCTCTGTGCACACAGTGAAGCAAATAAGAGGCGGTGGTGGCGAAGGAGATTGCATGTAGCTCCATGGACAAGGGCTGAAGGGCTTTCTATTCGGAGCCAGTTTCTTAAAGTAAGATGGCTAATGCATAGGGAAACATGATACTGAATTCCCTTTCAAAGAATGAGTGAAAGGATATTCAACTGTGAACAGTAACTCCACCGTACATCTTTTATCATATCACTGTAGTGTCTCAGTTTAACAAAAATATACTGCATGCATATATAACTAAGTATGCTTTCACTGCTTCTTAAAAAACCCCACGCATATATATATCAATTCAATGATGCATCCTCCCAATAAACAAATAACCCATAAAAAGTATCCTCTTTTCCTGTTTATTCTTCCAGGGGTTTTGTTCTTTCTTCCTGACAATACCCTTGCACAGCTGGAGCCCATTAAATTTAACAGCAGCACAGCCGCTTGCAGAGGCCTTAGAACTCCTCCTGCAATAAAAGAATTTTTTTAAAAAAATATTAAAAAGACATAAAAGCAATTGGCTTCCACGTAATGAGATTATAATGTGAAATGATGAAAAGATGAATAAACCCACTTATTTTTACTCCTCTGGAATTAACCAAACATAGTTCATTCATGAATATTTGAAAGTGATGTGATCCATCAACACCATTGTACATAAAGAGCTTCGTTTCACTTCCCTCTAGCATCTAATGTTTGAGCTCCAGGGCATCCTACGAATGCTTTTGTTCCATTAATTTGAATTGAAATGGGGCGGGCAGCTTTTTAGCACCTAGCAGGGCTAACTAAATGTTAAATATCTTGGGCTGTCATATACCCAAATTCAGCATTCACCATTTAAGACTGAGTAAGGGGTCCCAAGAGAAGAGAGGGATTGTTTTACCTGAGGTTCAAATCATCTATTAGTTACTTTTCCTGATTACTTTTAAAGGATTACAGAAAAATGAGCACTTTTCAAATTTCTTTTTATAAGGAAGACCTCAGGCAAGGAAAATTTGATAAACAATGGATCTTCTGGGGAGTTACTATTAGCTTGTAAATTCTTCAAAGTTTACTCTGGTGGGATCCTGAGTTGGCAGAAGCTTTGAGGTAGAACATCTTTTGGAAGGAGACATGCCAAAAGGCTTCAAAATTCTAGAACTCGTTGTTGTTGTTTTTTCAAATTACAGAAAGAAATAAGAATCCAGATCAACACAGGCTCTTTAAAACACAGAAAACTCAAAATATGATAGACAGGAGACTACTAAATAGAAATGGAAACAAACCTCTCCCCTGGCAATCATTTCCTTGTAAAGTAGGACTTGTTTTCTGCTTTAAGTACTTTCAGAGGCATTTAAATGGAGCAAACTCCACACAACTTTCTCCACATCTCTAGAAGTCTCAATCCCTTCTACCCATCTTCTGTCAGGTTTGGCACTGGGGCTGCTCGACTCAGTCATTCAACAGCGTGCAGTCGTGCTGCAGGATCTCTACTTGCTAGCTATCTCCCCATTTTTCTCACTGGTTCCAGTAAACTCTGTAACATTATCAAGCCAGAACATCCTCTCTGCTCTCAGGAAAGCATCAGTCTGACTCTCTTGCAGTTGTTCCCCACATGCCCAATCACAGAAACATGCAACACCTGCACAGCAAGTTGTGAAGAGACAAATCCAACAGGTTTGCTGTTCATCCCACAGCGTTCCTTTTCTCTGCTGACCATAGGCATCTAGCAAATTATCTGAGTTAGGGATGTTCAACCTTGGGAAGGTTTGAAACAGCTGGTGCAGTTCTTTGAAGATCACTTAATACGATGAATGTTTAAAGGAGGATGGTTGCAATTTTGAAAATACAAAAATGCAACTGAATCATTATGCATGATTATTCTGCAAAATACATCCTACAGTACTAAGTTGGAGCTGAAGAAACTAATTTCAGACCAGGCATACGGAGAAACTGTGGGTAAACAGATTACTTAGTTTTCCACTTTCTACTTCCTGTTGGAGCCAACAGGTTTATAGCATTTCTGATTTTATTTACCAAAGGCACAGGTGATATGTCAGAATATCCTCACCATAGACTTTTCCGACACAGTCTTGTTTCACTGGGTCGTCTCACGTCAAGTGGAGAAAAGGCCAGTGAAGACCAGGAGACAGTTCCAGAGCTGAAACAGGAGTTCTTCTGTTAAATCAGTGACTGAGGTGAGGGTTAAATACATCTGGTTATAGCACTGTCTTTCTATTAAAGATACACAATTTTCATTTACATTAACATGTTCATAATATTTAAAGTATAGAGTACTTCTAATGGTCTTATGCTATTAGCTACCGTAACCACCAAAGAAAGAGGAAAATGCGTTAGAGTCTTGCGTTCATCAGTCATATCAAATTCACTCTTATTTTCGTGTTTCCATTTAATATGGACCTGGAATCTCAACTGGGGTTTTCGATCTTCATTTTCATTAAAGTATCAGTAACAGTTCTGCAGAAGCAACCCTGATACAGGTAGAAGCAAAAAAAATTATATGCGTGTCAAGTGTGTTTCTGGATGCATGACATATTTTATACACCGTGGAAAAATCATCGGCAAAATAACATTTTAGATTCTCTAATTTTCAGTAGGCCTATGATTTTCCTTTCTCTGGCATTTCAGTTATTAAATCTGCCGTTATTATAATAATTTTACCTTTGTATTATCTTCAGCATTGCTGAACAAGACGCCATTGCCATCTTTGTGGCCACTGATCTTGATTTCATATGCTAGGAAAAATATGGGTTTTCCCAGTTCATCTTGATAGAAAAGGAAAAACAGTAGAATTTTTAACAACAGAAAACAAAAAGGAGAAAAATGATAAAAGAGAAGCAAAAATGAAAGAACAAAATAACATTTTCAAATGATAGGCAGCATTAAAGAGAGAAGCAGAAACAGCATTATAAATAGTAGGAGAAGAAAATTTTCAGAAGTTAACATCCCAAATTCTTCTCCTTTTATTATTTATCATTAATACACTATTCCTTCTGATTTCACTACCCAACAGAGTAGGAGCTCTGTGGTCTGGAAAGAAGTAATTGTCAAGGAAAATATCACAAAATCCTCTATACTTAGTAAAAAGTAAAATAAAATAAAAAAAAAAGCACTAATAATGATGTAAGTTAGTGACAGAATCCCCGGATTTCATCACTACTTCTCCAGTTGATTAAACAACTCATTGATTGGGCCTTTCTGCTGCGTGTTGCTTCATTTAAAATCCTGAAAGCTAATCCATTCTTGTGTTCAGCTCAAAGCTGAAATCTCTTATTCCTCCAGATACTGCGTATAGAAGTTCTGCTTGGATATTTTAAGGCCCTCCGGAATAATTTTCAAGTTTTCAGCTAGATATTAAATTTTGTGGGAGATCATGCTGTATCTAAAGATACAAAAATCAGTAACGATTTCTAGACCTGTAAGACAATCTCGAAAAGACTAATGCATAAAATAAAATTCAGTCTGTAAAATTATAGTTAGAACTATGAAATTAAAGGATCAGTTGAAAAAAACCATACCTGTATGGCCCAAATCACCTACCTATCCTTGTTACAAGTAATACCAAAGATTGGTATTTATAAGACATTAAAATCTTCACTTTCAAAAATGGTTGCTAAGTGACAAAGATGTGCTAGTATCCTGTCTCATTTATAGGAGAAAAAGGTGAAACAGCCTCAAAAAGAAAAGAGAGAGAATGCCTAATTGACACCGAACATCTGATTATCATATTAAGAGAAGACGATAAGCCACATCCTTATGTGATTTCCCATAAGGAGGAGACAAGAAGTGTCTGCTCTACCTGGCTGAGGAACCTGGCCCATCTGTAAGACCGAAGAATTTCCTTCTGACAGCAAGTTTAGCCACCAAGCAGACTGCAGGTTATATACCTTGATCACTACAGTATTTACTAGCTGAAGGATCAGACTAAGTAGCAAAATTAATTTACCGTCCCTAAAGTCAGTACTTAGTACATACATTTTTTTGTATATGAGTTGAGAATGGTATTTTTGCTTATAAAAACTATATGCCAAGGAGTAGCCCTTTAACTACAAGCAGCTCTTGAGGAATCCAAGTGGAGCTGCCGTTCTGGAGCTAGACTGTAGGAACGCTGATGGATAAAGGCTGCTAGAAAAATCTGAATTCTCCCCTGGTGGCACTGGTCTTGGTGCCCTCGCATCCAGCTGAACTCCGAGCTTTACCTCAGAAGGAAGCTGAGTGGTTTCCCAGAGCAGTGATATTTCCTGCCTGTGAACTCTTGAAACTGAAGCCTGATCCTCCGCCTCTTGAGATACACGCAAAATCTGCAAATTCCAGGCTTTTGAAGATTTTCATATGTGTCTCTGAGTGCTGGCCATTCCGATTTCTAAACTGTAGTGGTTAAAGGTGACATACTTCAGAAATGCAGCAAATTGCTACAAAAAGATCCGTTTCAATCATCCCAGGAAAAGAACAGACACATACTCCGGCACAGCAAATTGTCAGTCAGTCTAAAGCCAAACCTAGGTGGACAAATCACAGTTTAAGATTGATCCCAAACATTTTAGGGACACTTAAAACATAAGGAAAATACAATAAATAACAAGATCTTAAATACATTGTTAGTAAATATGCTGATACAAGGCTTCAGAAAAAGTGAATTTCAGTCAGTGAAACATGAGTACGTTTTGTACAATATAGTAATTAAAATAAAATGGGCAAGAAGTGTAGTCAGCACTCTTTCTCATTATAGGAATACTTTAGATATGAGAAGTTCCACAAACTTGCTTATTCCTTCTTCTGTTCTTAACTCTCCTTTTAATAGTCTACTGATGCATATTAGAATTTAATTATACCAATTAGGACTGCCACATCAGACATATGATGTAGCTTCAATTAGGAGGTACCTAATGGATATTAGTACAATTTAGCTTTGTAATTAAAGTTCTAAGAGCAGTGCAAATTCAACATTATGATTACAAAACATTAAGACAACACTGATGGCATTGAAATTGAATATTTTATAAATGACCCCATAAATTAGTCTTTAAAAAAATATGTATATCTTAAATGAGTTCTGAGCTCTCTACATCTCAATGCGTAAGATGATGTTGCTATCTCCATTGGCAAAGCCATTTTTAATATTTAAAATATTCTTCGTTAAATCGTGGGGTTTTTTGTGATTAAATCATGTCCACTGTAAGATATTCTGTCAAGTCCCACTTTTATTAACTGGCTTTTTAGAGGACTTTTGCAATTTCTGTCATCTCCTTCTCAGGCATCAAAGTGTACTGACTCTACTAAATCAAGAAAAGCTTACCCTGATAGAGCTCTTTTTTGGCAGTGACGGCAAAGAGGTCCAACTTTTCTGTCTCTCCAGCTTCTTCCCACCAACACTTCCTAAAATCCACGACGTCTGTGATGAAGGAGAATTACAACTTTCCTTCTCTGGGCCCTGCCAAGAGCAGGGACAGTGGGAGACCAGTCTTGAAGAACTACCATCCAGTGACTTCTACTGACAAAATTAATACTGAATTTTAAAAATCCCGTTAATTGATTGGTTTTACTTCTAACCAAGGAACAACATAATTTCAGTTTTACTGATTGCTGATCTTGCTTCTCGAGTCATTATAGCGCATGAAGTTATTTGATGTGAAGTACAAATGCACTGACCATTCCAAAATAGCATTTTGCCAAGTGCAAGATGCTAACTCAGAGATGATTTGACAAACGCATTTAGAGAAACCATAAATGTTATAGCAGTAGTTAAAAAAAAAATTGTTACTTGATTACTGTGTTTGTTTGGTGTTGTCTTAAAAACTAAATTCAAGTGGTAAACTGCAAAGGATCTGCTAAACACTCGCTCTCCCACAAGTGTAGCCACAGGTGATACCGGACGAGGATTGATGGTTCTGCACTCTCAGCTTCTACTGTCACCCGGAGGATGATGAAGGACAGCAGGACAAAGGAAGGCATCACAGTAGGAAGAAACTAAGCACGAAAAAGCGTCGTACTGCATGTGACGTTCAGAGAGGCTAGGTTTAGACTACTTGATGAGGTGACGCTCGATATCTGAGTCACCCGTATCAGAGCCTGTGTTGGGAACTGCTGCGGCTCCTCTCTAGCCCACGTGCCCACAGCTTTCCTGCGTGTAAAAAGAAAGGAGGAAAAAAGGGGAGTGATGGTTGTCACCAGCTCTCAGCATGATGCGGAGTTGGGACGTGCTGGGCACTGGGGAACGTAGCACCGTATTGTATACACCTATAGCCAAACAGTGGTCTGGCTGGGACGCGTCTCTCGTAACCTAGAGTCCATATGGGGAATCTCTTAAGTTTCCTCTAGCTACCTGCCAGGCTTTTTTATCTGACCTCTTTCATGAGCTCTCCTTATCCCCATCAATCATAAATTAGGTTCAGGTGAAAAGTGCAATCAAAGAGTTTGCAAAAGGACCCTCCTGCAGAATGAGATGCAATATGGAAGAGTTCATGACTTATATTCCCATGAGAACAGAACAGAACAGCACAGCACAGCTAGGCTGATGTGCTATAAAACCCTTTCAACGAAAGCATGGAACTGCAAGTTTTATAACGGCAAACTATTCTTGTGCTTCCCAGCTAAGATGTGCTTCCTAATTATGATATAATTTAAGTTTTTTGACTTAGATCTTGCATGATAAGCATATTAAATGGCCATGATGGGCTACAATTTATCATGACCATTAAAAATGAGATATTCAAACTGTGGTTGGTCATTAATCATGGTCAGTAGTATAACAAATAAATGGAGTGTAGTGCATCTTGGGAATCCATGAAAAATAATTAATTTGGATTGCCAGAAAAATAGAACAGATGAGGACTTATACACAAAAGCAAAATATAAACAGATAAACACCAGAAACCCTGTAAAACATAATTTTGAAATATTTTCATTGCTGTCAGTGTTCCCTTGCCTCTGCCCAGAACATTTACAGATACATTATTAAAAACTCTCCCAATAGAAGAATAGCAATTGAGGGTAGTTAGCATTTTGCACGTAGGCATTTTTACTTGAATTCAGTGCACAAATCTTACTGATAGCTGGTTTTCTCTTCTGTAAAATTGGAATAAAAGTATGTGGCGTGTTCTGCAGTTTAATTAATACCTAGTAAAGTACTTTAAGATCTTCTGCTGAAAGACTGCAGTAGGTTGGGAATGAAGACACCGAGCTTGTAGGCTGGTAGAATGGCTAAATGTGGATGTTACAACTTCCTTAACATTTAGCTAGGTTATAAAATAAGTGAAAAAAGTTCCCATAACACTGGGGAAACCCACTGGATTGAGAATACTGGGAAGGTTTCCTTGAAAAATTCCCAACTCCTCCTCCGCTACTGAGGTGAGGAGAGAATTTAGATATCCAAAGACTTACCTGGGGAAAGTGGTAATGGAGACAGGACTTAGTCCGTTTTGGCTAAAAAGCCGTATCTTACAAATTAGATTATTTTTACCATTAAATTACAATATTTATAAAATCAAATTCTTGGGTAACCTGAAGAAATCTGAGTAGAAATGGTTACTAAAGGAATGGGGTCCCTCTGAAAATTTTCCCCTGTATTTATATAACTTAGGCTCGTGCTGAACAAATTCCTATTCGGGTTTTTTTTTCTTAAAGATAGCCTGTGGGAAACAGGGAGGAGAGAACGGGCAGGGAAATGTGTTGCCGTGTGCTGAGAAGAAACAGAATTTGCCACCTAAACTGCAATCTTAAGCATATGAGAAAAATGGATTGAATTGTTCACCTAATGCTAATTCACTGCACAGTTTGGGATTTTGATGTGTTTGCACAAGGCCAAATCAGAATTATCAAAAACATATAGCTATTATTTGTCTACAGCACAGAGCCACAGCGTACTAAGGCTCAGCTTTTCATAAGCGATCATTTTGAAATATGCAAAAAATAGCAGGCGGCAGGTATGCAGGGCTGGGAAACGTGAACTATATATAGAATTCTCCACTCTTCCAGTTTTAAAAAAAAAAAATTACTTTCAGAATCATGAAAACTTTGAAAACTATAATTATCTTTCAGTTACTGAAACCTTGTTCAAAAGGCAGCGTTAAACGTTAAACAGCAGCTATTGTTTTGGACCAAAAACAGGATCAGGATTTTGTAGTATATTTTTTGATACACAAAGATTCTCATTGCTAACTGAAAGTAAGGATAGTTGGTACTCTAAAAATACAAGGTATTTGGGGTACTTTAAAAAAAAAACCCACAACATTTTATGAATGGATGCGGACTGTGCTCTTTTTGACCAAGTGAATGCAGCAAACCTGAGAAGTTGAAGGCTCGGTTAAAAAAAAATGACATAATGCCTGAAAGCAGAAGCTCCTACAAAGGGAGTCTGTTCCATTATCCATCCCTTTAAGAAGAGAAATTGCTCCAGACTTCTGTTCAGGAGACATAGCGCTGAAGCATATTTTTGTAGCTATTATACAAGCATGAATAAAAGGCCGTTTTCTAAATGCTGATGAGATGCCTTTTTAAAAGCACACGAAGACGTTTGTCTTTCTGAATTGCGCCCGATGCAAAACGATGTCGGGCAGAAGTAAACAGAAGCGAGCATCAGCCGCACTTCAGACGTGAAGATGTGGCGCTCTGCAGCGACAGCTGTGCCCGGGTGAAAAAGTTGCTGAAAAAATAGCCAGCATTTGCAAAGAGTGGAGGGGGGGAAAAAAAAAAGTTATCACCCCTGCAAGAATTGTTGGGGACCAGATGTTAAACTCCAGTACGGTCTGTTTATTTCAGAAGAGAGTGTTGCACAAAATGTTAATCAGGTGTTTTTATGTGGTTTAGGTTGTTCTACTTGACGGTTTTATAGACTGATGTTATTGGTATTGAATCGTTACGCTATAACCAAAGGCAGCCTGTTACAGATCAATACAAAAGTAATAATTGTCAATACAGGGTGAAATTATTAAAAGAAAGTAGGAGGATACTATGACTTTCTCTTCTATATATCATGTCGCAAATATAGACGTAACACAGAGGAAAACGAAATGAAAAACTGTAATCACGAATCAATGTGAAATTATCCTCCCACATATTGGCAGGAATGATTCTTCGAAAAGCGTAGCAGGAGCTAAGGGAGAAAAACATCCTGGAAGAACCCCGCGGCACCCTCCCCTGCACACCTAACGCTTTGATCAAGGGAAACTACGCAAAGTTCAGTTTCATACCACACAGCTGTGCCAACATAAATCTAAAGTAATCCCCGTTAAGTAGCGAGTTAGACTTGCATGACTGCAAACACAGCTTGGGGCAAGATTCAGGCCTCCCAAGTTCCCGCTGGACTGGAGAGAGCAAGACGAGCCACTCGGCCCCCAGGGAAGGCTCTTCTGTTACCGTTTCCCTTAAGAAGAAAATTGCTTTGGGACACAACCGACTGGGCTGATGGCGGGTAACGGGACTCTTTTGGGAAACAAGGTAGCACCAAATCACAACCCGGGCGAAAGACTGTAGGTATTCAAGATGCGTGTTGAGGAAAGGTGGGGATGGAGACCTTTGCTCCAGAGGTTGGAGGGGATGGAGCTCCCCAGCCCAGGTGCCCTACTGGGACACTGCGTTTCCAAAGTAATGGAGCCTGGGCAGGCAACTCCTGGGGTCCCCTCTCCAAGACAGCGATGCTGTGACTAATAACATAAGCTTTTCAACACTTCAACACCATTTCAGCCCAGCTCTGTCCTTAGACTACGCACAGGAGTGCTGACACTAAAACAGGAGGAACACTTGAAATGCCAGAACCTTTGGCTGCTAGCAGTACACTGAAATCTGAACTAACTCTGCGTTAAAATGAAAAGCAAAACACAGGGCACCTCACTGCACCATCTATTCACAACATCAGGGACAACAAATAGTAGATGAACAACATATTTTTAGATGCTTTTCATTCCATAAAGTCAAAGAACTTCACAAATAAAGGGGTCCGACAATATTTTTGCTTTCGGATTGATGTGAGAATTTTATAAACCAAGGCATGTGGAGAGATAGGGTCAAAAGCCGCTGTCTTGTACAGCAGGGTAAATCCTAGCATTGCTCTGGATACGTGGACAATGTCATAAAGGAGAGAGCAGAGCCCTGCCCAGCTCCGAGCGACTGACCTTCTGCCACGCGGCGAGCAGTGGGGCTGCACGGATTAGAGCCCGTTCCAGGGAGCTGATGTAAGCGCTGGATCAAACGTTATACCATCAGACAGCAGAGCGCTAAAGGCATGGCAGCGTCCTGACAGAAATCCCTTGGTGGAAATTTAAGGAAGCATGCAACGCTATATTTTATCTTCTGCTTGGACTTCGGAAAAACAGAGGATTTGGGGAATGCCAAACCAGTGTTTTACCTCTTCCGCTCCTGTCTGTTTGGTTTTTTTTTCCTTTTAACCTTGTGCTGATACTTTCAAAAGATACTCAAAGCAGATGATTTTACAGATGCTCCTGACTGAGCACAGCCTAACACATTTACCTTAACGCAATATAATAGAGTTTACTGAAACCACAAGCAGATACAGACATCTGCCATACATAGGACACTTTTCCTGTAAAATTTTGCCAATGCTGTGCCCAATACATTCATTTTCAGTAATATTCACCTATCCCCCGTCATATTTTGAAACTGTCAAGATGCTAGCAGCTGTTACATATTATTTAAAATTATTTTTCATTAGGTTTTCAGTGGCCTTCATTCCAAAGAGAAAATTAGATTGTCGTAAATAAGATGGCAAATGAAGAGGTATTGGGTATTGAAAGTAGTTTCTCAGTCAGGTCATACAGCCAGCAACTCTGCATTCAGAACGGTGCATATGTGCATGTACGGGTGAGCACCCGACAGGCCTGTCAAGATGTTCAGCATATTGACCAGAAATCTCTCCACCATTCTGAAATATTGAAAACATCCAAGGACAAAGCTGGTCGCAACCGTCCATATTCCCTAAATGTACTGAGCACGCCTCCGGTGGGTACTGTCCTGTTACTGGTTTTATCACCACTGAGCTCTAGAGCAGGTCTGGGGTGCGTGGCCCCGGTGGGGAAATTGTTAACAGGCTACAGGTGCAATGATCCTCCAGTTGATGACCAATCCAACTGGTAAGAAGTAACGTGTCATCTCCAGTGACTGGAGGCATCAGATGCCACAACACAACTCAAGAGAGCCCTGGATGCTGCGCTAGGAGACATCTGCGTGGCAACATCAGCACACCGCTGTTCCCCGTGTCCTTGAACTCACGGATTCATTTGGTAAGAGACCTTTCCTTTCACTAGCTGATTTTTGCTATTAACGTTGTGAGAAGAAAGTGTTGGTGAATGAACGGCAACAGCAGGGAAAAAAATCCCAGCTGAATTAAATTATTATTTGTAAGACATTCTGAGATATTGATCTGCCCGACTTATAAGTAATTCATGCAGTTTAGCGGCAAACAAAAGGTACAGTTTTAAGAAAATGTGCTGTAGGGCATAGCTTGTAGAATAATTAAAAACTTAAAATTACTTCTTTTGACTTAACACCTTCACTTTCACTTCAAAATAATGTTGCATGACTCAATAGTATAATGACAAGAGGTTTATGGAGAAAATTAGGAACAGGTTTTTTTGCATTAGGCCTATGAGAATTTCTCTCGTATAATCTGATCGATACTTTGCTTCTCCCTTTGACTTTCATATACTGTGGATCATCTAAAATAAGTAGACACAAAAGGAATAAAGAAAAGACCAGTCCATTTAAATACTCAAACACAGCTATGCTTAGAAAACATAGATTCAGTTATTACTCTCATAAAATAGAAGCTTTTTTCTTAAAAAATATGAGCATGACATAGTCTGTTAAAGGTCTTCATTTTCATACTACCAGCCATCCAAATTCTTGTGTAGGATTTAAGTGTATTTGTAATGCCATAAATATGGGCAGGAGAGGAGGAGCGGTGAAAGAGGAAGATTGATAGGAAATGACCTTAATAAGCTTTACAGATTGTTTAATCTCAGAAAAAAAAATAAAGTTAGAAGCTAAAGATCCATTAGAAATATACCTAATTTGTGGTTTAACCCTGCCTTTGACATTTAACTCGGTTTTACCGATTCCTTAATCCTTCTGGCCTTCGAGCCAAAATATCTTTAATTAAAAAGCTATAAATGTGCCTCTTTGGCCATCTCTTAAATCTGCAATCCTCTTAGATTTCTCCTTAAAAGCCTAATCCCCTTAGTTCCTTAGAGGAAAAGCCCTGGCTCGGGGAGGCTGTGGCGCAGCGCCCATCAGAGCTGAGCAGCCCGGCCAGACTCCACGCCGGGTGGGCAGGAGCCTTCTGCTCCTCTCCTCACCCAGGCTGGCTCGGGGACTCGCCTGAAACGGGTCCGTGAGTCAGGAACAGCACAAAGTGGTGGGCAGAGGCCCTCTCCAGGTGACTAGTCATCGGCTAGAATGCCACTGCTCTCTGCTCAGCACATGGAGGGGTGTCCCACCAAAACCGATGGCAGATCCCTCCTGGTATGGTGGGATCCAGGATCTCACCTGAGACGGCTAGAGCACCTCTGCTATGAAGACAGGCTGAGAGAGTTAGGGTTGTTCATCCTGGAGAAAAGAAGGCTCCCAAGAGACCTTAAAGCCCCTTCCAGTACCTAAAGGGGGCTACAGGAAAGATCGGGAGGGACTCTTTATCAGGGAGTAGAGTGGTAAGACAAGGGGTAGTGGTTTTAAACTGGAATAGGGGAGATTTAGATTAGATGTTGGGAAGAAATTCTTTATCCTGAGGGTGGTGAGACACTGGCACAGGTTGCCCAGAGAAGCTGTGGCTGCCCCATCCCTGGAAGTGTTCCAAGACCAGGCTGGATGGGGCTTTGAGCAACCTGGTCTGGTGGGAGGTGTCCCTGCCCAGGGCAGGGAGGTTGGAACTAGGTGATCTTTAAGGTCCCCACCATTCTAGGATTCTATGTTTCAGAAGCCTGAACGGAGTGAGACTTCTGCTTTCTGTGCAGCTCAACCCGTGCTGTATCTCCCCGCCAACCAGCCTGGACCCTGGTGTGACTATTAAACATCAGTATGCAACTCAGGCAGGGAAATAGGATAGGTTGCTAAATTTCTGGTGTATCAAACAATGAATCCTTTCTCTCCAGCATCATCTTTTTAGTAACAATTATACCAGCCAGATCCTTCGTATAGACCAACAGATAAATCTTGAATAGCTGAGTCTTTGGACTTTTAATTTCCATCGCGCACTTTTAGTATCAATAGGAAATAAAAACAGCCACATTAATTCCAAACTGTAGTTCAAAAGAACTGAGACACAAAGTAATATCTATGAGATATGCAAGGGAAAACTGGATTTTCCTGAAAAGATTTTTTTTTTCTATCTTTGAAGAAAACACATTTGTATTTAACAGGGGAAAAAAAGGTTTATATGCTGTGCCAAATTATTGTTCTGTCGCAAAATTAAAAATCAAGATGAGAAGCCAACCATATTTCTCAAACATGACATGTTCTCTACACCATATGCTCTGAAGAGAGATTCATTTAATTGTTTGGAACAAGTCCATATAGTTGTCAAATTCCAGGACTCCACCCAAAGTCATGTAATAGGTTTCTTCAAGGTGCATGGCATCACATTATGCTGTTTTCCAGATTTGAATTACATTCCTCAACATAAAAGACATTGACAGCATCTCAGTCTGATAATGAATACCTAACCTCAGAAGGCAATGAGAGCCAGATCAGTGCTTCAGTGCTAAAAACGACAATGCAGAATAAGGTCCTTAAATCATCCATATTAAATACAGAGAATTAGATCGCTAAGAGGGGTGTTCACAATAGCCAGCCTGCTGGGACACCAAAATCAGACAGACTAAGGGAAGTTGTGATTCAAAAGGCGATAACTAAATTGCACGTTACAGAGCCCAAATCATCTCTTTAGGAAGCAGTTATCCACATCCAAGCAGGTTGCTTGATATCCAAACCTGGAGAACCAAAGTCTGAGCGAAGCACCAGCCAAATGTGGCAAAAATTTCTTTGCAGTTTTAGAAGCATCCTAGCCTGCGGTACTTGCTCCCCAAAATCACATACGTATGGGACAGACCAGCACACATCTAAACACTGGGCAAAGCCTGAAAGGGGCTTGAGATTTTAAATATGGGCAGACCAAGCCTAGTTAACAGGACAAAATATAAGATGGTGACATCTGTGGAAACGCGATTCACCTTTTACATGGCAATCTAGGGCTTATTGTCATGTTCATGGGTGCTATTTATGGAGGGAAAGGGGCTGTGAGACGAGGTAAGAATTAACAGGGAGAAAGCAAACCAAACAGACCCAAGAGGAGCACCTGAAATGTTTACTTTTGCATATGTTCTCTCATTATGTTTAAAAGCCATTTCCACTGAAAAGGAGGGAAAGCAGAGAACAATCTGAGTCATAGCAGTGTACTGCGTGTTTCTGGGCCAGTTGCACTTTAGAGTCTGCTTCCAGTACCGAGATACAAAAGTTACTCTTTTTAGGAATACAATCCATTGTTCACGAGTCTACTGTACACTGTGAGGTGAAAAACCTGTTTCAGTTTCAGTATGAGAAGAACTGCAGAATCCATCCTATAGAATAAGAGTCAACCATTACTGCATGCAACAGCTGAAATAACAGAAACCACCGGCAAATATTTAGCTAGAGGCGGTGGCAGGCTGAGGAACAGTCAGCAAGAGAGCAAGAAAAAAAGCACGTCAGGTCACAAAATCAAAGTCACCTTCAGTTGGGCTCTGTCAACTGTCAGGACAGGTTATAAAACCCTTGAGTCCTGCTATGACTCTTGCCTTACTTCACCAGAGGGGAAGCACCAGCTGTCCTAGCATTTCCCTCAGTGAAGGTAAAAGACTTCAGGAATGAAGTGTTATGTCATTAGCATTATTAAGTATTACACAGTTTACTGTGGGTGTCTTTTCCCGTATAATAATATGTTATTTATTAACCAAATGCACGCTTGCTTGCTGCGTCTGTATCTGGGGAGTGGAGTAGTTGATGCTGAGGACACCGTGTCCATGAGATATCCTCTCTGCTTCAGGGGTTTTACTTCAGGCGAGCTGAAGCCTGGTTCTGTGGGGTTGACATTCATTAGGCATCGGGGCACTCAAGTGGATGCCGGGAGCACAGCTTTACTTTACTTTCCCTCAGAGAGAAACCAACTCAAACGCTCCGAGCTCGTTCTTCAAAGTAAACCACAATGCAGCAAGCGGAGGGGAGATTCACTTCCAAACTTCGTGCCTGTTTTGAGAGAAAATGCTAATGCAGGCTTATCCTGAGCACCACAACGTTCATAGATGGTATTTCTTTCCAGTGTTTCTGGGTGAAGAGGTCCCACCAGAGTTTTTACTGGCGTGCCTTTTAAATTTGAAACCCTTGTTCTTGCCACCCATCAAGACCTAGCGGAAGAGCAACACTGATCAAAATCATGTCTTTCATAAAACGTTAACAGAAAATATTTGTGGCAGAAGGAAGAGGACCTCTGTTTATTTCAGCCAAGCTGCTTGCTGAATAACAAACAGAATCTGGCTGAAACAAGAACCTTCCCAGCCTCTTTCAAGGGCTGACCACCAGTTTTTTCTCTTTCCAAAATAAAGTAGAAATAAAGTACAACGCAAATAAAAAAATATTCTTATTCAGTAGCAAATATTTTTACAGAAAGTGGAATAAAAATGGGTTCAAGCTCTCTTTTGTCTAAACGCGCCTGAAGCCCGCTTCTAGCCTGTTCTTCCCATTAGGGATGCTTGAGCTTCCATTTGATGCTGTCTTTCCCGGACACCCAATGACCTCAACTCCCCAGGAAGGGCACAAATCACCCATGGGGTGCAGCGGGTTGCTCCCGTCCGCAGTCGAGTCCTCTCGGGCAGGGGAGGACCAGGCTGCAGCTCCTTGGGAAGCATCTCCTGCTGGTCTAACCACAGGCTGCAGTGATCAACCTCGGTGCTGAGGGCTCCGCACCGTAGGTGTAGATGATTCTAACTGTCTCTCTCATTGCAAATAAGAAAACCTGACCAAAGCTGGCCTGGTTTCTGCAGTTCCTTTAGGGATTCTCTGCATAGTACGGATGTATAACCACTCACACCTGCAACCAAATGTGCACTGATCATCCTTTTGTCTCATTACCTTAGATAACAACATTATTTGGATGCAAGGATACAGTTTAAAGAAGATAATAGCATTTAAAAAGCCTAATATCAATCCCTAGAATCATACTCCCTTTATCAAAGAATATTACATATTAAGTTTTGTTCTGAGTTAGGCTGAAGTGAGATATATTGATTTCAGTTTTAGACTTCTCTTTATATATTCATGGACATTGTTGTTCTTTTGAAATTTAACAATGTATGTACTATGTTAATTTATTTTACGTTAGGCTTAATTTGATAGCACTAAGTGCTAATAAAAAAATTCTCAAAAGAAACCCATGAGTCTTTGTAAAAAGGTGTTTCTGCACATCAACCTGCTGCTATTTACTGATATTTTTTCTGAAATAAAAGCACAGGATTTAACCATGTACCTTCCATAACTTCTGCGTGATTCTCCTCCTTTGATCAAACCTCTATTTGTGTTGCAAATAGTTTACAGATAAACACCTCAGAGGATACTTTTTCTATGCCTAAATGGAAACGACCTTCTCTGAATTACAGACCAATACCTTTCTTCTTTTCTTTGCTCATTGTATGGAAGCTCTTAAAAGCATTGTAAATCATTAAAAGCTAATGGCTCCCATCCAGCTTTTTACCTTCAACACAGCTCTAAAAAAGGAAGTTAAATTATATTTTCTACTTATGATTGTCAGTTGAACTGCATTCATCTCTCTTTGTATCTTCTGATGTACTTCTTCCAATAATTGCAAAATCCAGCTTTCACTACGTTCAATATTTCTCGACATAATACATACATATTTATACTTATCTTAAAAGGCTATGATTTAGAATGCTCCTGACGTTACCACAAGTAACTTCTTCACTGCAAAATATCAGACTAGTACCTGGCATATATCAAACTAAAACCTACATGGATCCTCAAAAGGAAAGTTGTATTTGAAGCAATTGTTGGTCAATCCATTACAGCTGAGTAAGAGACGGGCTGTTTATAACTGTAGAAAAAGGGAATCATAGAACCATAGAATACCAGGTTGGAATGGACCTCAGGGATCATCTGGTCCAACCTAATGATGAGGACCAGAGTAGAGGGACAGATGCATGGTCTTACAGAGGAACTTTGCATTAAACAACATCCAAAAGTTAATGTTTCTTTACTATCATAGAAAACTCTCCCACTGCTCTTCTTGCTAATACGCTAAATAACGGCACAGATTAACGTTGAGATAAATGACACGTTTTTTAAGAAGGGACTACATTCTGTTGCGTGTCTGCATAAGACCTTTTTCAAAAGGCTTCCAAAGACTAGCTTGTTCTGGAGCTGGTGGTACTGTTGAGCACACAAGCACATAAATCACTAGAGTATAGGTACTTCTGTATATGCACAGCAAACCTAGAAATGAAAAGTGGCAGTCACACTGGTCATTTATATTTGTATTCACGTCTATACATATTCAATAGCACAATCAGCCCCAACACCTTACTTTTCACAATATTAAATCACTTTTTTATGCTATAGCAATATAGGATTCTGTTCTCTGTCCAAACTAGCATGTTTTTTATAGGCTTTTCTTAGAGAAATTCTACATCTACCTACACTGAGTTCCTTTGACATCACAGAGAACGTAACCAAAGGCGTCATTCAGCCCATCATGCTAATTCGCTTACAATGGCAGCACTGAGACAGGAGAGGAAGTTGTAAGAGACACGTGCATCTTCAGCTGCCTGTCTACACCAATATATTTCTCTTTGGCATCACTAGTACTTTGACCACACGTATGGATTTGTTTAGACTCAAGTCTGAAAACAGACAGAAACATTTTTGGCAGATTTAGTATCTCGCCTCAGAGGGAAGACAGTTACTGTAAATCACTAGCTAGAGGATTGATGTTATAATCTTGCTCTGACTTAAATGAAATTATCTATGTCTATATCTGAATGAACTTGTCAGTGTATTATCTGGCGATAAGAGATGTAAATTGCCATGACCTCCATAAACTGCAGCGATTTTGGATGTTGCACAATCTGAACTATTTCCCTCTTCTCTCACTGCCCCAGAAATGGGACATTATTCTTAGGACAAAATACATTAAAAATCTAAACCACATTTATCACATAACATTTTATGTCATAAATACTGATGTGGAAGGAACTGAAATAGCAGAGAGGTTTTAATGTGTAGCTCTCTTTGTAGGGGTCTCTGCTGGGAGGTTCTCACACACAATGAAAATCTTCCATTTTAAGCTGTTTGGGCTGGGAAATAACAGCATCTATTGCATAAACAGTGTCTGGCACTCTGTGAATAGTACCAAAACCTGATAAAAATATATAATCGATAGAACTGCCCACGCTGTGCAAGAAGAATTGCAATTCTCTTTGGCTAAGGCTGTCCTCAAGAGGTGCGCTCACAGAAGCATGTCGTGGCAGACCCTGGCCTCTTAATTTCTGTTTATATTCTGAGCCCCAGGAAACATATCTGCTGCTTTTGTGGTAGTTTGGACAACTGAAATGATTCAAGGATGAGAGGATATGATAGGAGGAGAGCAAGCAAGGGAACTTAATTTACACAGCTTAGAGAAAAAGAGATTAAGGGGATATAAAACTGTATAAATATCTTCAAGGATTCAAGGAAATAATATCGAGGCAGGAAAAGGATTTTGTATGTTACCTAAGAAAGGTTAATAAATTTACTATCTCCAAACTAGAAACAGAAGGTTTTGGTTAGAGAGCAGAAAAAAAAAATGGCTAAAGAGATTAATAAATGGAATATTCAAGCAGAGAAAACAAGCGAGGTGGCTGCACCATGACCGTAAGACAATAGAAATATGTAAAGACCACTTGCAACTGTGCAATAAAAAGAGCCTGCAAAGAGCAGGGAATTGATACTGACCCCCAGGTTTTATTCTGTTAGGATGGAGCAGGGCCTTCCAAACCGAAGAACGTTTTTGTGGCTCGCTGTGGGACTGTTTTTCTTTATGTGAGATATGGAGAAGCCCAGAAGTGCCAACTGTTACAGTTTCAATCATGTTTTGCAATATCTAGAGTTTCTTCTTAAAGTTTGTGTATGTGAAGACCCGGCAGCCTCTTTCGCCATTTCACCTTTCTGAGCAGAAGGAGGAAAATACTGTCTAAGCACTTCGGAAAGACTTGCAGGACTGAAATAAAATTAGAAACACAAAGCCAAATCCATTTCTTATTCAAATTCTGCCTACGCTATGATTCTTGAACACATTAGATTAGCAGCACTGGAAAAGCAAATGAATGCTCCCAAGTACAATTTTTATCTGTGTAAATCCATGAAAACAATAAGTGTTAATGAAAATAATAGCGTTCTTAACAAAAGGACTTAAAGTCAGCCACAAAGAAATAAGATGGATGGCTAGGCTTTTTTTTTACCCCCTACCCCATCATCTCCCTATTAACTTTTGAAAATATGTGATAATTCCATCGACCTTTCAAGAAGAGCTGGTTCTTCAATAGGAACTAAATTTCAATAAGTTTAGTGGTAATCAGCAGCCAAGTAGAGCAGAGAGACTCAAATAAGTGCCCTCACTGTGCAAAAAAGCAGGAAAATAAATGCACCATTATCTGCTCCGCTCAGCACGCCGGGTAGCCCATCAACAGGGATGAGGCGGCCGTTTCTCCTCGGCAGCTCAGAGCTGCCTGGTAGTGGTCCAGGGACGCGAGGGGCAGCGGAGGGAACTGGCTCACGTGGAGACAGCCAAGACAGTGTTTTGTGGAAGGTGTTCTGGAGGAAGGTGGTAGGAAGCTGGACGCATTGAAGCTGAGGACAGAGAGGGCTTGAAACATGTCGGGAATGAGACTTCAGAAGTTTCACTGATCATCTCTTTTGGCACAAACTGTGTCAGATTTCAAGTAACAGTTCCTCTTGTTTGTTTCTGTTACGCGCTGAGCCTCCATGTAAATCCTCTGGAGCCTGTATTCTTTAATCTAAAACCTTCTAACCCACCTTAAAAAATTAAGGGCCCGAATTATATTGATCTTTCTGTTTAATTCCATGTTTTGAATAATACATCACAGAAGTGGCAATGCTTTTATGATATGTTGGTGTCATACATCATAACTAGCACCACTGCTCTAGTGATGTATTATCCACACAGTGGCACTAACCAGAAAGATAAATGCTGGTATATGGACAGCTACGTACGTCTCTTGAGAAACGGGGATAAAGACAGATTAATTTATACACGCGCTAAAATCCAGAATAAGACAGAAAAGTCTATCTGGTACAGACTGCATGCTACTTTTGGCAGGATGTATATACAGAAGCAGCTAGAAAGCCATATATTTGTTTTCAAGTCAAATATTATGCGAATAAATCTTGATTCTCTGAGTGAAAGGAGCTCCGGCAGGAGGGTACAGCATTGAGCACCCTTCTCTCACTGACAGCAGAAGCTGAATCAAGGATGGATCGTTTCATGTGTTTTTCAGTGCCTCAGCCTTTTTTCAAGAATCAATCCTTTATCCTTAAGTGTTTTCAGGATCATAATATCCATGGCATCCACAGAAGCCCCTTTCTGTGAGCTTTCTCACGCGTTGTACTGGTGCTATAGGTAATTTCTGTACAATACGTTACGCTGTTCTGCCTCTGATTTTGTGTTTCTCTCGCAGGAAGAGTATAGATGCGTTATTCTCTCATTCACATCACAAAAACCAAAGGCCATTATTTGCCCGTAAACATACTATTTTGTTTCAGCTGCCTGCCACCTTTGCTGAGTTCCTTGACGGTCCTGCACAGAAGGGTGTTTTGCAAAAGGGAAGGGAAAGTTTCATCTTTACGACGTTTGAGACTTGTCTGTCAGATATGATAACTGCAATATGTTTCCCCTTCCCACCTATGTAAGTAGAGGTGAAGAACTAAGCATGTGGTGCGCTAGCTAATATTTAATTAGCTCGTAAACCACAGTGGTTATTCCAGGTTCTGTGGTCTATGAGTGAATCGTATTAATTAGGGCAGGATGAATCAGCTCAGAACTAATGGACTTGACACTGTGCCCATCCTCTGAGCAGAACCAAACACAAAGCTTTTCTGAGGCTTAAAATGCATTGTTTTCTTTTATTAATTAATCGGTCAGGACTAGACATGTAAATAACTCAAGAAGGACTTAAATTTTTCTACATTATTCAAAACTTAGTCTCTACTCTATGTAGCAGTTATAGGACAAGAGCACCAGCTCTTGTGAGATTTCTAACCTGATTTTCTGCATTTGTGCCTGAGGATAATGTTATTCTCTTGGCTTCTAGCTTTACCTTACCGTGAAATCACCAAAAATACTTAGGGAACGCAAAAGAGAACCAGCTATGTGGGGGTAAAAAAAAAAAAAAAAAAAATTGCACGTACACAAGCATATCCTTCAGCCAACTTCTGACTACTGAAATATCACCCTGTTGGAGTAAAATTAGTAGTAACAATTGATTTATCAATCGCTACTGTGCAGTATGTAATGCTAACAAGTTGGTCTGTCAAGTCTCTTAGCAACATTAAATCAGTCAGTCAGATGGTACGAGCGATAAGACGAGGCATATGATAATGGAGTTTTCCAGATTTGTTACACTTGCTGGGTTTTACCTCTCTCTGTAGCACAACCCCTTCCTTCCCGTACGGTTAAAACAACACGTCCCCTCGCTACCTCGCGAGGAAGAGGCTCTGTAACTGCTTTCTTGCCTGGCAAGTGGGAAGCAAAGATGTGGTGGAATACTGTAGATCAATTAAACGAATGACAATGGCAGCCTTTGGTGGCCGGACACCTCCGTTGCAGATTTAATAGTGTATGTGCTGGCAAATTTGCCAGGTGCTTTGTATAAAACAATCAACATGCACAAGTTGTAAGACCATATTCTCATGCTTAATTACAGCAACTGTAGCATCCAGCACAGGTTAAACACAGTGGCTTTCAATTTCCAGTATTAATCAGGAGAAAACAATGAAATTCAGTCCAGTAGGCTTTCAATTCCCTGTCCTCGTATTGCGGTTTCATCATTCTCTCCTCTGAAAAGGTTTTATTTAGCTTCTGCCTTTTATATCAAGCCCTGTGAATCATCTGAAATAAAATACAAGCCTGATAATTTGTTATAAAGCTGAGACTGCATGTACATCATCAGTCCTGTTGCAAAATTATTTTGTAAAAATGGCTGCTGATGTTGGTTAGTTTTGTATTTGTTATTTTTTCCTTCTCTTTATGCTTTTGTATATCTGTCCCCAGAAGATCATAAAATTATTTTAATTAGGGATGTCAACTTCTGCCTAAGAAGCTGAGGGGGTAATTACATCATTTATATGCAAAATGGGTAATTTTCTCCCTGCTCTTCACCATTCTCTTCTTTCCATTTATTCCCCCGTATCTCCACTCTTCAGAGTTGAGCTATTTAATTTTCTTTTGGTCCATCTGGAATATCTCTGCCACTCTTCCATTCAGTCCCAGCCACAAAAGTAGGAAGTACCTTTACTCTAAATCTTCACAACTCTTTTTCTCCATGTACTCCTGACTCTATTTAATATCCTTAGGGAGTTTAAGGTCCACCACAGACACACAGAAATGGCTTCTGACCTCTTGTACCTCAGTAACATCTTACTAAGTATTATTAAAGAAAGGAAAATTACAGAGAAACGAGATCTGAATATGAAAGTTTTTAAAATAAAAGGAATAGTGTGTGGAAAGGGAATGTCATTTAGAAAGAAAAGGTCTACTACGTTTCAAAATGTCCTCAACAAAGGCGACAAACAAAAGCAACAAAGGGGTGAAGATGCACAGTGACTAAAATCACTGTTGACTGGAAAAGCGAAGAGTGAAGGGACTCAAGCTGGAACCAAGCGCTCATCACAAAGAGCCAGTGCAACGCTACCATTTAATGCTGACATTTTTCTGGCACTAGGGTCCTTCTGAAGCTCTTAATTTTCTTTTTTTTTTTCCTTTTTCTTTTTTTTGAGTTGATTCATGCAGAGGAGATAAACTTTGAAACTTCTCACTCAAACTAAGAGAGACAACAATGTAGACTGAAATGGCACATATGAAAATGTGCCCTTACAATGGAGAACATGCAGAAATGTGAGATGCCTTAATTTTTCAGATGTAAGAACAAGTCTTTGAATCTGGGGGGAATTAGTTCTTAGTAAGAAACCAAAGACTCATTGGCATCTAGGACAAAACACCTGGGCTACTGAAAGATTCACTACTAATACCCGAGTGGAAACTGACTTTTCTGTAGTATCACCCAGTCCAAACTGACGGTGCTTTCACACTCTTAATACGAGATCTTAATATGACACAAAAAAAGGCCTGAGTCATTGAGAAATGCAGACAACTTCTGGTATGTAAGGGGAAAAAAAGAAGAAAAAGAAAAAGAAAAAAAGGGAAAGAGAGAAAGAGAGAAAGAGAGAAAGAGAGAAAGAGAGAAAGAGAGAAAGAGAGAAAGAGAGAAAGAGAGAAAGAGAGAAAGAGAGAAAGAAACAAACCCAGGAGCTTGACTGAACTATTACTTTGCAGAGTTTGCGAAGGCCAGAATAATACAATATGGACAAAAAGGGTGATCATCTGTTCAGAGGTTTTCTTCATAGAAGCAAGAGATGCAGCTACAACAGGAGATGATTTAGCTATTGGTCTGGAAGCTAATGTGTATTTAAATCTTCAAGTTATTTGGATCCTGGGGCATCAGCCAAAGTAGTGGCAGAAACAATGGAAAGCCACAAAAGTAGACAGTAAACGGTGAATGTAATATGTATATATAGCAACTGCGTTCATTCCTTAGCCCCAGAAGAATTTCCTGTCTTCTTTCATGGGAAGGAAAGCTCAGGAAACTAGCATTCAAGAATATAAAAAGAAGAAAACTACAGCATTAGTTAGATGAACCAAAAGTGCTAACTGCTTTTAAGGTAAGATGAAAATAAAGTGTTAGCTAAACAAATAATACAGGATACTGAGGAGAAAAGTACTCTTGGGTGGAAAATATAGCCCATATGCTTGGTTTCATACTTCTACCCTTAACGATCAAGCAGAGGGTCAGAAGAGAACAACACCGGAGAACATCTTTTCATGCATAAGAAATTTCTTAACAGAGTTTCTCAACTATCCTGCTGTACAGGCCTCCTGGAGAATGGCCTAGACACTAATGCAGAAGCTGGACAAGGTCCCACCTCTGGAAGTCACAAGGAGAGAGGAACAACCGGGGGGGGGGGAAGTCTCTTTTCACTTACGTGTGGATCTTGGGCATCTGGGAGAGACAGAAGATAGCAGATACTTTTGTTGAATGCTTCTTTTGTACCAGAGGGGCCCTAATTACATTACCATACATTCAAAAATGTCTGAAGTCATTTTTCCTCAGACTACAACTTGGGTTATTTCCGATATCCAAGTTTTTCCGCTACAGACATTTTAGCAGCATATCACAGAGCGGCTCAAGTGCTGGATTTAGACCCAGATATCAACTGTACTTGTGAGTGAATTTTACTTTGACCTTTACTATGGAAAAATTTATATCATACAGTTTTTGATTCTCTTGAAAAAATCATTATCATAAGCAAGAGGTGATGGAGATGTAATCAGTTCTCTATTGAGCAGACAATACAATTACTCAGACTTTGGTAAAAAAAAAAAAAAAGAATGTAAGATCTACATATTAGGTATTTTGAGAAACAACAGAAAAGCTTGAATAGAAGTTTTAACAAGCCCAGGAAAGAGCCAGACTGCAGGTCTAAACCTCTATTTTAAAAGGAAATTGTCTTAAATTTTCATTTTCTTAAAAAGCAAAACCATGCAGATAAGAAGTTAATACAGTCAAGTACAGTAGTGATCTGAAATCATCATAAATATCCCTACCTCAGGCAAGGAAAGCATGTTAAACTCTCGAATGATGAAATACATAAAGAAATAAGAATCTAATACAGCAACTCAGCCCAAAAAACTTAAAGAGGTCTTTTGCTGAGATATCCCAGCAATTAAAGTTTGTCACTATGAATCCATGAAACCATTACTCATTGCCCACAGAGGCCCTGTATCCTTATTTACTCAGTTCACCCCTCCAGTAGTGGGGCAGATGTCCAAAAAAGGTATCGGCCTTCTTACAAACGAATAAAAGCTATTCTCTTTGTTAACCCACTGTCACAAAGAGGGAATTCCTGGTTGTTAACTGGCGCTGTAACATTCCCTCAGACAAACAGTGCAAACCACCCTTGGGACATCCCACCGGGAAGCTCCCGGGGCTGGTGGCTTGTCACACCTGATGGAGCCACCACCGCAACCTCCAGTGTGGATGCGGAGAAGAGATGCAACAGCCCTGTGCTGGGTTGCTTGGTTCCTGAATGATCTCTGAATATTTCCACTACCAGCCTGCGCTGTGACTGCCTTCAGAGTAAACGAAGGAGATTCCTCTTGGGAGACCTCTCTCAGTTTTATGTTTGCAGAATCATAGAATGGTTAGAGTTAGAAGGGTCCTTAAAGATCCTCTAGTTCCAACCCCCCTGCCCTGGGCAGGGACACCTCCCACTAGACCAGGCTGCTCAAAGCCCCATCCAGCCTGGCCTTGAACACTTCCAGGGATGGGGCAGCCACAGCTTCTCTGGGCAACCTGTGCCAGTGCCTCACCACCCATAGAGTCAGGAATTTCTTCCTAATATCTAATCTAAATCTACCCTCTTTCAGTTTAAAACCGTTCTGATTATTTGTAACACAATGACTATTAATAACAGTTTCATTAAACCGCGCTCTGCTGAAATTGCGGTGAGATGTTGCTGCTGTTTTGTGAGATTCAAGTTTATTTAAGCACCCTGCTCCTGCGTTCCAGCCGGCTGTGGTATGGAGCCATAACTAAGATTTGCACACTTTACAATGCCTGGACCAAAGGACCAGGGTGCTTTTCTGATTTGCTGTGGTTTTAAACAAAACATGGTATCACTGTTGGCCAGCCTCTTGGGGGTTTTCCGATACTGGTCTCTCCGAGCTGATCTGGACATGCCTGTACATCAGGGACTGTCCTGGCAGGAAAGCATCAAGCTACCCAGTTTTCCTTACCAGCAGGAGAAGTTAACAGGCAGGCGCTTCTAAAGATTTCCAGTTTAGTTACACAAAACGTACCTTCCTCTGTTATCCCGTGTCTTTGCTTTGAGGTGGGAGTGGTGCTGGCTGTCACCAGGAACTCTTTGTCTTCAGAAACCATCCTCCTCTACTGAGGCTGTCACGTTACGCCCATTACCACGGTATCTGGGGCTGCGGGAACCAGCTGGAGTATTAGCTGCACAATTATTTGCGCAAGTCCGACACTGCAAACACAATCAGTCATTATGCAAATGAAGGCTGTAATTCAGCAGAGCACTTAAGTATGTACGGAGGTGCAGAAAATTCTGGCACGTTTTTGCAGGCAATATTCTGAAAATCTGGTCTATTATACGAAATGGGAAGCTTACAATTTGTTTGTGCCTGTTCAAACATTTCAGTGCAACCTCATCGATGGACATGCTCTGCGTGCTGCAGGAAAATCCAAAATACACGTCAAAGAATCAAACGGGAAAGATCAGAATACTCTTTATTTCTAACGATTTCTGTGTTCAAAATATTTTGTTCAGTCTCAAAGCCATAAAAACCTGTCATTAAGAAAAAATTTACGATAAGCATTGAAAAAATGCAGCGATACCGGTATCCTTTCAAGCTGAAATTATAACTTTTTGGTTTTTATCTTCATACCCTGAGCTGCTGCTCAGTCAAACACAACTGTCTTTTTCAGAAAGAAAAGTTTGTAGGTTTAATAAAGGATGATAACCCTAATTAACTTACATTTTCCTTTGCTGTACTCAGAGAAACTAAAATAGAACAAATCCAAGAATACGACTCCTTTGCCAGGTTCATGTCATTTATCTCTAACTTGTTTCCTAGACTTTAGAATCAGAGATAATATGTCTAATATTTCCATCACCCCTGCCCTGAGTAATAAAAAACTCTTCTGCTACTCAGCTCAGATTCTAATTATCCAGGCTCCAAGGTTAATTTCAATGTGGAGCTGTAAATAGATTAATACACTGTGTTCAAATAAAGAAAACATTTACAGAAAAATCACCATATGGACCCTATTTAGACAGATGATCTAATTATCATAATGCCCAATGAACTGACGCAGGAAAGGTTTTAGAGCAGGATGCTTCTTTCTGGACTTTGCCCTCCCATCTTGTATTACAGTAGAGGTGAAGTTGTTCTCTGAAACCCTGCAACCGATGTGTTCTCGCTGGACATGACAAAATTCGTTATTTCTACTACGTAAGAGGTGTCCTTTAACTACAAATGAGCTTCAGGTCCCAAGGAAAGCCACATTAAATAACAAGAAAAGCAAGATTGCTAATGAAGACTGAAGAAGTGATTCTGTGAAAGAAGCTGTTTTAAGAGAGAAGGAGGGAGAATTATTACAATATCACAAGTGACAGCCAGATGTACGTCAATATGCCTGTTTCTGAACTAATCACTTTAAAATCTGGGTCTAAACTGTGCTTGCACTTCTTTTCGGGCTTTCTTGCCCCTCTTTGTATCCTCATAGAATTTACTTATGGCTTAGCCTTCTTACATGGACAACACAAAATATATGATAGATAGCCCGTTATTTTTAGTATGAGGCTAAATTATACGGAACTCTGGGAAACACGATCGTTCACAGTTTTTACAATTCAACAACTCTTTTTATCAACACAATGCACTATATCCTAAGAAAACCTCCTCGATCAGCCAGTTGCATAACCTTAACGCACAGAAAATTAACGTGTAAACATCCACAGTGCCCTTATCCTTGCAGTACCTGTTCACGATACCCCACAACATCTGTGCACAAGCAGCTTAACCATCATTAAAATGTAGTGACATACCATGGCTGAGAGAGATCTAAGATTCAATTTGAATAATAATAAGGTGTTTACTCCCCATTATAAAGGACGCAGAGACTACTTACTCAAGTGTGTATGTATACAGATCAGCAGTGTAGAGCCTAGAGCTTTCTGGAGGGTTGTTCTCAACAGTAATGAGGGGTTAAGCCTTTAAATATCCTACCAAAGTTACTGAGCTTGGAGGTGAGTTTATGTCATCTAACTTCTCTTACTGATTGCTGGACTATGAAAGCACTACAGCTGGAATAGATGAACCACGCGTGCAGTAACATTAGGTGCAGAGGAGAAATATTGGTGCAATTGAGCATCTATCTTAAGTTACTTCCATTTGCCAATGACCAAAGTCTGTGGTTGATTCCAAGTTGCAAGTTCTCAGCTAACCTGGTTCTCGTCTTTCATCTCTAAATTCTTCGGTTTTATTGTGGATCGCAACCTTTAGCTAATTACAGCCCTGCCCCCAAATATGTTCTTGTATAGAATAGATCAGACTAAGAAACGTGGAAGATTTTAAGAGCTATAAAATGGCTTTCAATAACAACCAGCACATATTCTTGTAGTCCCTGTAAACTCTCATTTTTAACAGTCCCTGTTACCCAAAAAACTATACAAAGTACCCACCTTAGCAGTAATCATCAGAGAAAGATTCAGTCAGAAACAGAACCTCCTTGACTTCAGGAGCACTTCTGAGTATGAGTGGAGATCTGTGGGTGGAAAGATCTGTCCTCAGGAGAAAAAGCTTTTAAGTTAGATAAAGATTCTGCAGAGGTAGTTATATGAATCATCATGAACATTCCGCTCACCTCTTACTCAGAATTGCAAGATAAAGATGTAAAATGAATATCCATTTTCGTTTATCGTAATTCTTTTCAATATCACCGTCAATCTGAGAAGGCAACCTGGGACAACGTATGACACAAACTATACATTTTAGTGATGACTTCAATTGTTTAAAAAGCAAAAAGCACTGCAATTAATAATTTTGTAGTAATTTATAATACGGTACAGTATTTTATAGTACAATACGTATAGTTAAAAAAGCATTGAATGTGAGGGTAGAGCTATCTTCAGCACACAGCTTGGATCTTTGGGCTCAGTTCAAGGCTCTCAATGACGTGAATGCTGCCCACGTCACTGATTTCCATCAGAGCTGGACCAGAATCTATAGCTCTGATTCATGACAGCATCTTCACTCAGAAGTAGGACAGCACAGTTCAATGACTCTAGCCATTTGCTTAACGTTAAGCACACGCTTAAGTGTTTTGTTGGATTAACGCCTGCGGGCAGAGTGGCTCTACATGAGCTGCATCCACCAAAAGAGAAGGAAAGAAAGCAAGTAAAATGAATGGTGGGAAGGGCACAGCTGTCTGCTTTATACGTGGAAACTATCTGCACGCCCATAAAAGATAATACCACATATGACAAAGAGTAGTCCATTTACCATCAGAGAGCAAAAGTGACTAGCATAATACAATAAAGCTTTTACTACAGCAGAAGGGATTTCCCACCACTGACGAATTTTAGGCTATTCAACCTTTGACATGAGTGGTCTTAGCAAACAGCATGGGCGGGTGTGCAGAAGAAAAAAAAAATAAAAATCTGCTTTCTCTATGTTAACGTATGCTTCAACTTCTTAAGAATTTCTTTTCCTACAATATACAACCGTGGAATCAAAATACAACATTTCTACAATTTTGTAACAATCCTGTTTCAAATGCACAGCTTTGTGGTTTTTATTTTTAAACATGTAAATATTAGCGTGTCAGTAAAAGCTATTATTGGTAGATGAAAATATTTACGAGAAACATTCTTAAACATGATCAGTCTTTTATATGCTTTAGCTTAAATTTACATCCGTAACTCGTGTTTTTGTAAGGAATGCAGTTTATTCATTGGACTAGTCTTTTTTTTTTAAAAAAAAAGTAACATACAGAGGTGCTTTGAGATGTTCAGATTTTATATAGTAACTAAAAAGGGAATAAAACATAGGCAAGAGATGCACGAAATTGCTTTCATCTTTTGTTACCATATTTGCCAGCTTACTGTGCCCTTTGCAGAGATCACTGTACCAAAATGCTATTTCACATGTTAAGATGATTCACAGTAGGGAAGCACTTTCTTATATTATTTTCATCAAAAGGAGCTTATATTTCTTTTGCCCATCTGAATATTACCATTAGGCTGCTAATTTACACTTCGGTAAAAGGGTCAGGAGTATTCAATTTTTTGATGACTTGATATTAGCTTGAAAGAGAATTTTTAAGAACTCTTGTAATTTACCACTGTAGTTTCACCATCCAGTGCCTTTGAATTATATATGTTTTATAAAACAAAACTCTGGAAGAATTAATATTTCAAGGCGTTAAGTCTTTCAGATTTAAGAATAGCCTTTATTACTGTCATCAAAACGGAGGGTCTCATATCCTAGCGATAGCACCTCGGTATCCTTGGCATTCAATACTTATTTCAAATAGAAAGGAAAGCAATAACGCTTTTCACATTAACGTTCAAAAGTATACAGACCCTGATTACAGAAAGGTATTCTTCAGCACTGTTTCTACCCACAAAATAAACCGAAATTCTTAACGGGGTTTGTAGCAGCAAGAAATAAGACGACAGTGGTTTTCCAAGAGACCGTAAAATGTTGCTGCCAAGTACTACAAGTGACATAAGAATCAGTTTGTTGAATTTGGACACTGTCTCGGGAAGAACCCTATTTGATCACAGGCTCCTATAAAGCAAGGATCAAATTATCTCAGTTAATGAATTGATTGATGATGACAGTTGGTCATCCGTAGTCCAGCTCAAGCAAACAGGGGAGCTTGGTAAATATTTGCTGCGTGTTAAGGGAATTGTATGACACAGAAGTGCCGTATGCGCTGACAGCGAGGATAATGAGAATAAAATATCAATTTTTCTGTTGCATTGACATCAGGTCAGAGCTTCCACCCTTGCAATTTGTCCTTCAAACTGGCCGTAATGAAGGTATGGACAATGTGCGACTACTGCAGATGATATGGCCCATCAATTAGTTAATCCTGAAGAATGTTTATAATCCAAATGGGGGCAATACCGTAATTGGGAATTGACAGGCCTTCTGTTTGTTTCACTCAGGTAATTAATTATAGAAGAGTTGTAAGACAATAGTCTTATCTTCTGCCCTTTTCAATGTTCTTTCACATAAGAAGAGCTTAATGATATAGTTAAATATAACTTCTATTGCATCTAATGCTCATTTATATTGCTAAGTGACACGAAAGATTCTCTGCTTAGGGTTCACTGAGGTTTTACAAGGTTTGGGCGGGTTCTGCCATGAGTTTTCTTCTCCCTCTTCTAAAAACAGGACAGAAGGAGGAGGAGGATGAAAAAAAGTGATCCTTCATCAAAACCACAGGATTAGTTCCCAGGCACATGTTTTACTAGTTGAGACATAATTGTAGGAATACGAACCCAGACAAACGAGGGAAAGGGGCTCCTGAGGCACACAAAAGGTTATTTCTGTCACCAGAAATGAAGAGGACTTGCTGCTTAAAGTACAGGCAGCCGGAGCTCGGCGCAATTTGGAAGTGCAAAGATCGTGGCAGCTCGTGCCCCTCCCAGTTCCCTGCATACGTGAACCATGTCCAAACTGAAGAGCCCCGGGCCATTTCTATGTTTGGACAAGCATCTTTTCTTCTCCCACGTCCGGGTACCGTAAGGACGAAACCCACGCAGAGAAGAGAAATGGGGACAGAAGCACAAAATGCTGTTGACAAACCCTGACGTGTGGGGCCGGGCGCAGGAGGGACAGGGGGACAAGGTGTGCTCTCTGTGCAGGCTGTGTCCAGTCCTGCGGCACCACAAATCTCCGTCACTCTCAGGAGGGAGCTGCACATCTCCCAGCTACCCTGCCCTCCCTGGCAATAGCTCCAGTTCCCAGTATGCTGCCGTACAGGTGGTTATTTAACAATACCTCTGGCCAGCGGTCAGAGCGAGGAGGATTTCTTTCCCTTCATTTCTAAAAGATCTGGATCGGCTGAAATGCTTTTTCCTCTTGTAAATGATTCAATATAAATATAAAAGATAAGGGCTTCCAAAGCCTCCAGGCTAGAATTCCTGTTAGTTTTAGAACTGGTTTACTTCATTTTTATTTTTATTTTTTTTCCCAAAGTGGGAGGTGTACCTCCCTGTGTATACCCGCCTAACACGATCATTATTCTTCTGTTTCTGGTTCTCCCTTGGTTCATTTAAATGACCCCCTTCAGCTCCATCCCAGCGGCTCATTTCTCGCAATCTCTGCTTTCCTTCCCTGATCTACCTGTCAATATCTTCAGGTCTTTCTTGACGTAGCCTGGACCAACTCCCTGCATTATTCTTCTTCCCTCACCACCCACTCACCCTGATACACAGATTAACCCTTCGACCCTCATCCTAGTGTCTGCCCCATGGAGAAACGGTGGCGCGCATTGACTGTTGGATACAAGTCATTTCTTTAATCTTGCCTTCAGACCCGTACTTCTTTTGTGCCGATGACTGAATCCCTTTGCAGTTAAGACGTTATACGCTATTAAAAAGGGGACAGCATTACTTGGATTCTCTAGACAGTGACTGCGGGTGCCTTGCTGTCTTTTATTAGACTAAACTGTTCAGTGCAGAAGTGGGACAAATCAGCCAAGAAAAACTGTACTTGACTGGCTTGCAACTGTCGATAACATTACAGCTCAAGAGGAAATCGTACTGGTGAGGATAATGGTATTTAGAAAGATAAAAACTTTCTGGAAGGAGTGCTAGACGGGAGCTGGAGCTTATACTGATGTATTTAGGGAGGTGCACAGGCAAATTTCGTTTCACTTCTAAACTTGCACAAAGCACGTAAAACCGTGTCTGCACTCCAAGCTGTCCGTGTATCAAACCTGTCCCTCTGCGCAGCTCCCGAGCGAGGCAGAGGGAATAGAAACCTGTGAGGAGATACCCAGAGGTGCTTCTGGGACGGTGTGATTGCTGAACAAAATGAAGACACCTGCTTCACGCACCCGAAGCCATTAATATCTTGTCCTTGATTCCTGGCAATGGCAGTTCACTGGGATTAGCACACGTAAAACCAGAAATCCTTATGAATGTGACCCCACCCCGTAATGTATCAAAACAGCATCACAAGAGCTTTTGTTTGTCAATGACGAGCCCAAAGCAGAAACCACTCCAAGAAAAGTCCCCTCGAAATCATGGCACTTATTATACAGTACATTATCTATTTAAGCAAGAGGTTTAGTGACTGTTTTGGAAGAAGTCAGGAATGCCTATGCTTGATGGCACGCATTAACAAATTTAGTTGCATTTGTGTATTGAGATAAACAGCAGAAGAAAGATTTACAGGAATTTATACCCAGCGGTATAAATGACCCTGAGATGTTCTTATAGAACCAAAGACAACCGGAGCCAGAAAGACATTAGTCTATCTGATGGAGGTGGTCGAGTAAAAACAGCGTTATGTTTAAAATGCTATGTCTGACAAGTACACTTGATCAAATGATTGCGTGAAAACCTCATCTCAGATTGCCGATAGCATTCAAAATAAATATTGCTGGGTAAGGGTTAATATTAAACTGCATCTCACCTGACACATAGTAAATCCATTTTTAGTATTAATCTTATTTGACAACTTTTTTTTTTTACTTATTTTACAACTTTTCCAACCCTTTACTCCCTAACTTTTCCAAATTCCACCTTTCTCAAAAGGCAGCACGGCTTTAATCAAAGATCTGTTTCAAATCTCTAGCTGTCCCACTCGTTTCCTCTATTGCATATTACGCCTGTTTCTTTACAGGGTGAATTTGGCAGGGAATAATCTTGTTATCCTGTAGACAACCCTATTTCCTGCATACGCTCTCTTCAGTACAGTCCTACCAATAACCCTGTTAAGGATCACCTCGCACTCACCTTTGGTCCATTTTGTTAAGTGAATCATATAAAGTCTACAGCTCCCCTCTGGAGAACAATAATGGCTTTACCAGTCAGCAGCTGAAATATTTCACTAAACTGCTCTCAAACCTTTGAACCCCATCTTACAATAAGCCATTGTTATAAATACTAATTAAGTAATATATTTTGAGGGAAGGAGTTGGAAATAGGTACGAGTAAAACAGGAATTACCACAAAAGCAAAAGATGAATGGTCAATTTACCTGCAGCAGGAGGCGATGCTCGATGTTCCATTAAGAGACATTAAACTTCTTGGCTAATTATAAGAAGCAGGCGAAGGAGGAAATTTCTTAGTGAGCTCAATGGGACATTGATTAAGCCAAAATCCTAAGATCTCCATCCCCAGTGCAGGTGAAGTATTTAATTTTAAGGAAAAAGAGTCACTGGGTTTTATTCAGCTGGACTCCACAAAAGCTTCAATAGATTAGAGTGAAAGTATTCACCCCGTTAAAACTTCAAATTGCAATATCATTTATTCCAGCCTTGTGTATCTCTTTAATACATATTAAAAAAATACCAAAAGCACTTTTCCGTTACAAACTATGGCATCAGACTCTTCTACATGTGCTGAGAGACATCACGTTGCTTTGTTTAATCTTAAAACCTCTCATTTTTTTTATTGTTTGTATTTATATACAATCTCTACACTCTGTTTTACTCTGAAGGTATTAAACAGGTACTAGAAATATAACGCCTCTTTACGTTTGGCCACTGTACAAACGCTTAAAAATGTATCTAGTAGGTAGCACATAAGGGGCTCCAGATATGCCAGTTTTCTAACATTGCGTTTAACTACGCTATATGAAATTGAGTGTTACGACCTTCAGAAACTGAATAACTGAGTGAAAGCAGGAGCAGGCATTATATCTTTACAAGAACATTTATGGAGCCTTTAAATTTATCTATCATTGCGTGCTAATTTCAGAAAAACATTTTGTCTCCCAAATTTGAAATACTCATTTCAAATTCAAGACCTTAAATTATTCCGTTGTGAATAGCAGGAGAGGCAAAGGATGAAAGTTTCATCTGCTGTGGAGTGACTTTCACATCTTAAATTGCAGATGAAAAAACAAACACTACAGATAAGTAGCTGGACTAAAGTAGGAGTGGAAAGCTTTTACAACTGAAATCCAAATGAGTACAAGTTCATTTTGTTACATAAAATGTCAAAGGGGTGAATTCTATCTCGTAGGAGCAAGAGTGCACTCATGAAAAAGGAGTTCATACTTTCAACAGGTTTTCACCAAATGGATTCCCAAATGCTACGTTAGTATTAATAAAGGCATGGCACCGGCAGAAGCGATGTCCATTTTAGGATAAGTTGTACAGTAAATGATGATTATTTTTGTCTTTTAGACTTCTCTAAAATTATGGGTACGGATAAGTTTATAACTCAAAGTTTGAGTATGAAAAATGCACACAGGCGTCATCTTCCTCTCTTAAATACATGGAGACGGGCATTACGCTCAACAAAAACGTCGATTGTGAGAAAAATAGTATGAGAAACTAACCTGCAGAAAAGCAGGGCAAAGCAAGTGAGTACTTGATCCCTTCTTATACCTTGAAAAAAGCCGTTGGAAAATAAGAATCACTAGTCTTACTCGTAGAATGCAAATTGTAGCTGCTTAAAATCAGGCAGAGACAAAGGGCTTAGTCCCCACATTAGGTACAGGAAATAGGCCGCACCCTTTAATTGTAACAACCAATGCAAAAATAAAAAGACAGCAGAGCACTGCATAGCCCGTGCCTTTATTTTGACTGCCAGTTTCTGTGCAGATCAAAATTACGTGACCTCTTTCAAATTAAACAGCTTTTCTCTACTGGGAATATTTGGCTCAGTAAACTGTTCTGATAAGCCACCCCTTTTGTGTTTTTCTGTTTTGGCAATTCCAGTTGTTTGCTGCCATAAATGTTACAAGAACTTTTTTTAATGTGAGATTTTTTTTTTTTCAGCTTGAACACATTTGGATAATCCTACCAAGAATCTCATGAAGACCCAAACTGGACAGACCAAAGACGCATAACTTCCTTCTCTCTGAGTGAACCATGAACAAATCATATTCAGACACTTTATTAACCTGACAGAAATACAAATTTTTTTTTTTTTTGGAGGGAGATTTCCAAAACAGAATGACTTTGACGATTCTGTCTCTGTCCTTATTATATGAAAAGCGCACATATTTCTCTGAGAGATGCACATCAGTTTTATTTTTCTTCCCTGGTTAATCATACAGAATTACAATTTACACTCTCCACAAAAACGTAAATAGTGGAAAGCTTTGTTACTTGCAAAAGCAAGGATCTACAGTTTGACATTTTATTCCAGCTTAACTGGAAAAACTTCTGGACTATGACTTAGCAACACTTGCTTTTAAATGCTCAATAGCCGGGATTTCCTATATTAGAAAATAGAGAGCGGAGACAGCTGTTAAAAGACTTAGAGAGTGAAACAAGTTGTGAGTATGAGTTACAGAAATGAGGAAAGATGGATGACTAAATGACTTCTTTTGGGTGGCAGACTGGTACAGAAAACCAGAACTAACTCTTAAAGAAGCCAGTGCTGGTTGCGTTGGTGAGCACAGTTATTGGTGTCAGTTGAGAGATGAAAACAAAGGACACCATAAATGAAGAAATGCATTAGATTTGAATACTAAACCTCTGTGAAGTTATTAAATTGTCTCAAGCATTGAGATTTTTGCTTTTCAAAAAAACCCCCATAATCATAGCAATACCCCGGTTAAAGAGAGGAAAGCTCTGTCACCACGATGATTGCTCTTGTTAGAGAGATTATTTGTTAGAGTAGCTTTGTCTAAAATGGCTTCTTACTGAGGACTGACTGATCCATAAGGATACCCGAGCTGTGCTAGTTCCTCTCTTTCGCTACTAAATTGGTCATTGTGGACCTCATATTCATTAGAGAAGATGTAATTTTTATAGAACCCTTCCCTATTGAGGATGCTATCCTCATTACAGAAGACTGTTCTGGTAGCCATGTGGTTTAGTATTTTAATGCTTTACAAATTCAAAGTATTTGCTGCCACAAATGTTGCAATTACTTTATTTATTTTCTGATTTTTTCAGCTTGAACACATTTGGATAATCCTGTCAAGAATCTGAGTTAAGTAGCCTATCAAATCTCATTAAAATCCTTGTTGTGCCCAGTCTATATGCCAATAATGTGTCTATGGATCATATTTGCAATGGTTCACTAAGTAAGTGTCTGATTACTTATGTCCTCAGTATGTGCTGCTGTTAGTCTACTTCTATTTCTTTTTCATCTACTGCTGTTCTAATTAGCGGATAGAAGACAAATTTTTGAACACGCCAACTTGGAAACAAAACACATTCCAAATGATATCCAGGTTTTCATCAGAGAAACACCAGGTAAGGTGACAGATATTTTATGGGGAACTGGAAGCAACAGGGCTCCGCGTAACACTGGGGTGCTGTGGCTGATGATGGGAAATCAGAGCTAAACTAAGAGACAGGGTCCTGACGGTCACCACTGGGTTGTAAATGGATTCTGCTAAAGACTGAAATACTCCAAGTGTAAGGCACAGGTCTAGCACGGACACTAGAGCATCACTTCATGCCAGGATACCTTTCCACTAGCTTGCCAGAGACTTGCTGCCTGAGGAGGGTAGTTAAGACTTGATGGCAACCGCAAAAAGGTCACAGTAGCAGCGATGGTTAGTCGTATATATACGTGCTACTTCAAGAAAATAGTATAAGCAGCTAGGGGTAGAGATAACCAAAGCAATAATTGTAAGCAGCAGGATACCCATCTGGTCAATCTCCGACCCAAAGAAGAGAAAAAATATCTTTACCTGTGAGCACACCTGAAAATCCAGGAGGTCAAGAGCCATTCGTGGTTGACAAAAGATTTAGGACATGTTAATAAATAAAGGAGAAAAGATCAAAATTGTAATGCTGCCCACTTCTCCACTTACTTTTCAAATGTCAAGCACGCTGACTCTTTTGGTGGGTTTTGCTGCTTTTCAAACAATTTGGCAAAACACAAAACTATCACCAAGGAAACGGCAACTTCATTAATAGAAGTAAAATAGCATTAAGCTTATAGATACGTAACAGATATGTAACAAATTTTAAATGAACTGCATATAAGACGTTGAACAATAGTATTTCTGTTTTGTACCTAACAGAGGAAAGGTTTGTTTATGTGAAAATTCAACATCGCAGCTTCCTCCTGAATGAAGAAGAGCAGTATTACAGGTTTTTTTTAAATCTGTGGGACTCTAGGAACAGTAAGTTATCATCACACAAGCAATTCAATTAAAGCAATCTTTTGAGATTTAATAACTATTTTCTGTAATGATCATAACTGTGAGAGAGGAAGACACAAAGTGTTCAGTTTTATTGCAATATTTTACACTCTGTTTCACTCTGCTGCCCCACTAATTTATAAGCTATATGTTCAAGATTGAAAAAAGAAGCAAACTCAATTATAATCTATGCAGCACAAGGGATATTCTGTTTTATATTTATTCTGGTTTAATTCCAAATATAGAAAATGGGTTTTATATTCTTAAACATAGCACACTAATCATTTAGGGCCAGAAAAAGCTATTCTGTTTAAAGACATAGAAGAGATTTAGTCCTGTATTTTAAATATAGCTCTTTGTGGAAGCAGTTGCAAGATCAGCAACCCAAGAAGACAGCCTGAAAAGAGCCCAGGCAGAAAAACCATCCTCTGCAAGTCCCTAATACAGAGGTACAGAGTCTTCATTACAGCCACAGGGGGACTCCGGGCTGTCAGAGTCCTGTCTCCTTCTCCAGAAAGAAAGATGTCTATGTTCACCTTATTGATGACTGTCTAAAGTTAGTGGCCAGTTCATATATCATCTAGCCCAGAGCCAGCCGTCTTCTGCATGTTCGGGAGGTATTTTTCCTCACAACTGGATATTCAGCACTAGAATGACTCCGAAGTTAGTACAGAAAATTAAATGACAGCGTCGCTACCATTGTCAGCTTCCTATGAAGCACTGCTACCTAGTATTTTGTCCTTCCCCTCTCTCCTGCTGTGCCCTGCTGTCCTCACCCTCTCACTTTACCTGTTATCTCCCTGTCCTCAGTACTCTGCTTCTCTACTTTTTCACTCTTCAGCCTTCACTTTCCCTCATTCCCTTGTCCAGCACCTTCCTCCCTGTCCTCCGTCAGTACTTCTGATATGCCTGTCCAGATGCCAGGTTGTGCCGATGAGCTGACTGACCACTTGTGCTAAATGGCCATCCCAACCAGACCAATCCACGTACCCATCCTCATCGGGCACGCAGAATCTGTCCTGGGCACTCCTGGAAGCAAATGAAGCTGTATCATGGGACAAAAGCATCCCACAGACTATCAGGCACCTTTGAAGGAGTCTCATCTTACTTCTGACAAATATCACAACAGCAGCTAGACAGAGTCTGTGCTGCGCAGAGACCTCAGAAACAGCATCTCCCATCCCCAGAAGGGTGTCCTAACTGGTGCAGGGAAGATGGGGAGGAAGGCTGAATAGAAGAATTGAGAATTCATTCAGACAGGGAAAAAAGCTCAAAAGGCTTGAATTCGGTAAAGTATTTCAAAGTTCCTACACACAGGTCCGAGGAGCTGTGAGCAGGAGCAGAGGGTACAAAGTATGATGCACTCATCAACTCCCTTCCGAGAGCAGCAATATCAGGCAGTTCTGGGAGAGATTATCAATAAAAGCCTTTGAAGTGATCCCTACTGCCAGGAGCTCACTGAAGTGACTCACTTTCACTCCCAACACCCAAAAAAGGACAGATTAGAATTAGATGCAGATACAAGAAATTACAGCAATGAATTTTGAATGTCTGCCACACAAGAAATAACTATAGCTCAGAGAGGAGACAACAGAGAAGAAATACGAAGTAAGGACTGCGCACTATCTTTTCTACTAGAAAAAATGGGAGGCGTGAAACAAATTAACATGGGGTACGGTCAAAACGAACAAAACGAGCTATTTCACCAGGCGCTACGTATTACGCTGCAGAACTCAATTTAGTTTTAGAAGTCGTCAGAGATTCAAAAAGCAATTAGACAAACCAACAGAACAGTTATCTAGGAAAGGGCATTTTAACGCCCTGGCATCCCCTCTGACTCCGGAAGCCTTGAAGATGAGAGAATATTCTACAAGCATCACTATGTGCTTGCCTTGCCCTAACAGTCTTCCCTAGGCTTCCTGAAGAGCTAGCAGTTACTCTAAGAAACAGAATGGCCTAGAAGGGCATTGATCGATGTGCTGTTCTCATGCTTTGAAATTCAATGAAATTAACTCATGATGTTTTACACATTTGAGAGTAATAACCTTCTTATATAGCAAAACAAGTGCCCCGAGTAGTTAATAGCTCTTTCTTACCTCCTTATATCACATTTTCTGAATGGACATTTTGGAGCACAAAGATACCCTATGCGCAAATCACCCAGCCCGGCATCTGAGAAAAGCAAGTGTATAATATAAAATCAGGATTGGCTTGGTGTCTTTATGAGACTGCTGATTTACTTTTCACTTCAGAGCTATGATGGCGCACATTTTGCAAAGAAGCGATATTCGAGGCTCCTTATGCATGCTCCCAACAGAAGAATGATCTTCAAAGATACAAAAATAATAATCCTACCTTCCAGAAGAGGGCAACGGTATCAAAGAAGCTCACAGGAGGCATGGATACAATCTTCTATCACTAGGAAAAAGACATAATCTCTTATCACTAGGAAGTAAGTCTAATACAATCCATACTATTAGTATATCATTCCCAGAACAAAAAACAAACCAAAGAGCAGCAAGGAAATCTGAGGTTTGCAAATCTTGCTAAAGGTGTCTTTTCCCCTAGAAAATTCTTCTAACAGGTCGGTAAATAGCAAACATCCCTTTTGAAGGACTTCAAAGGCCTTCCTCTCAAATGGGAGGGGCTGGCAATCTCCCAAAAGTAGGCTTACTACTTTTGTACTGGCTTTCTTCACTTCTAAGAGAAAAAAAATCCAGCCTGCAGACGGTGTAGAAATCAAAAGGGCGCTGAAAACCACAGGGAGCGACCCCAGCTAAGTGGAAAACAAAAGACATTGCATTTTGCCTCCTCAAACCAAGGGCACAGAAATCTTGCTTTTGTGATGGAGTGTTGATTTCTTTCAGAAGTTCCCCGCGTCACTCAGCTGGTTTTGTCAGCATACGTACAGTCCTCACCAAAGCAGAGAAAAGAACAAAACTGAACAGGAAAGCGAAGTGAACAAAAGCTGCGTTACCAAATCTGGGATGTATGCTCTTTATCTTCACCAAGTTTGTCAAATCCAGGTTCTGACCCTCCTGCATAGGTACAGAATGAAACAGCGCTCCTAGTCACGGCAATGGAAGTAAATGTGACCAGGCACAAGGTTTTGGGTCCCCACGACAATTATTACGCCCCCGAGAACACCAGTGCCTCTAAAGGATCAGATCTTCAATCTTTTTAGCGTTCTTTAATGATTCATCTAAATAATGTATTTTGTCATTTAATTTTTCATTTACTTTTGTGATGAAGTTACATAATGCATACATCAAATTGCACAGCCTGCTGATTTTTCATTGACTTATGTACATATTTTTCTAGTCAAATTGTTATGCATGTGCTAGATCAATTTGCATATGTTAATAATCAGGATGCATAATTTATTACTTTGCTTTGCATACTTCAGTAGCAAAGATCTGTGTTTTGTTGATCCATTTCTTCTTTTAGAGTTTCAACTGACTGCAACTTCCAGGATGAGTTACTGTACACACATTAACTGTTAACATTTTACAAAGCTCTATTTAACAGAATGCATATTTCAGGAGTTGAGCGTCTCTCACGCGCGGGCTGAGCCGCGTACCTCACCAGCTGAACATACCTCCACAGTGGAGATTTCCAGTCATCACGAAGTTTCCCATACTTCACCGCACAAATGCATGCTCGAGACTAAATGATATGTGCTTCTGGTGAAGACACGCATTTTGTAAAACAAGACTGAGCTGAAAATGTCAATGCTACCTCATAAATTCCTAGGATCACAAAATAGTTCTCATTCACGCAGCCTCATTTTGCTTATTAGAAATGGATTCCACCATCCATAAACCTATAAAAATCCATATAGGTTTTACTTTTAGGTGTTCTTTTCTTTTTTAATATATGGATGAGCATTTGTCTTAGGTTCCAGTGGTGAATATACGTTTCTCGCAGGGAACACATGATGCACACTAACATGGAAAGAACAGCTAGTAAAACTTCACTTTCTTGGGTCATACATCTGAAAATCTGCTCTCACACAGACATCTTTCATTTTTATGTCAGTAATACCTTGAAAACCGTATTTCTTGGCACAACTAGAGATGGTCTAAGAGGAATAAGCGCGAGTGTGCACACAGAGCAATATTAGTTAATAGTATTTTCCGTGGTCCCCTCAAATGGCCCCTCAGAAAAGAAAGATTCATCACTAGGCAAGGCAGCAGTGACGGCAGCTCTTCACTGTGACAAGCCTCCATAGCATACCTTGAGCCAATAAATAATTTTACAGTAAGCAACAGGTTCCATCCCTCAAAAGACACCTGCAAGGGCTGGATTAGTACTTTTTGAGATCAGTCAAAAGGCTCTCATTGACTTCTGGAACACATCTTGAAGTGCCTCTGTTTTTCTTTTCATGTTCTGAATGGAGAGCCCGGAAGCCTGTCAGCTCTTGCCTTCACGCTGGGAGCAGACAGCGTCTAATGAGGAGAGCATCTCTTTTCTTCTTGTGCCAGTACAATGCCCTGTACGACAGCATAATTTAAAAAGAAGGCAAATTGAAAAATAACTCCTTGACTATTCTTCCACATTCCTCAATATAGCATGAACTCTCTCACGCTCCAAATCGTCCTTGCTCCAGCCAAATCCTTCCTTTGCTCAAAACCCCCGCAAGTGGCTGCAGCCGATTTGTGCTTTTGGCAGATTACACGTTTCAGAACTCTCGGCAACACCCATTTAGTGTATTTTCAGTCTGAACTGAACTTGGCTACCATGGTCATACAAGTTCATAGGTTCATTCATCTTTTGTAATGAGTCATAAGATTTTAACTGGGCTTTGGTAAATTTGTCAGGCCAAAAATGAGTCAAAAATCCCCAAAGGATTACGCTGATAGAAGCTGTCTGAATATCTTCGCAACACAGTTCTAGTTTACTAAATTCAGCCCATTATCCTTTAGACAAAATTGATTATTGTCTTTTACTTCCGTACATCAGTATTTTCAAAACTTCTGAACGTTTAGGAAGCTGTTTGCCCCCCAAATCCCCAAAATTGTGGAATAGAAGAAAATAACTGTTCTGACAGGAGCAAAATCTCAGTGCATGATTACTCAAAACAATGGGATTTTTTTTTTTTTTTTTTAACCAAAACTACATATTAGGATGCAAGGGAAACAGGAGCTCAAAAATATGTATCAATGAACAGAGAATAAATAGGTATTCTTTCCAGTTTCATAGCATCTAAGATTCAGTCACGTATTGTAGCTGCAGTAGCCCAAAAGGTGCACGGTCTGGGACAAGCGAACAGGAGGCAGCATCTAGCCCTTCTTCAGCCTACGCTGCTGGTTCTTTACCTATCTGTATTTCCAGAATTGTTAAACAAATAGGGCTAGTAACACACAGTGATGTTCATCGTCATCATTAAGCACAAGTAGGTCTGAAAAGTTTCCTGCAGCGTAAATCGCCTCAGGCTCACAGCATACAGGCCACGCAAAACCGAACATGCCACAAACATGCCGCACACATCATCTACCAGCCAGATCCACTCCACTATTCAACTAAATCTTGTCTGCTTTTAGTGTAAATACTCATTGCTCACTACAGTAAACAAAGTAAGTTTATAGGTAAAAAAAAATGAACTTTGAGAGACAGCTTTTGACAGAACGCCAGACATCGTGCTCTTACCATCGATTACTGTGTGTTATCCATTAGCCTACCAAACAGCTAAAAGCCCAGTAAGGCTCCAGAAGATGAAACTCCAATAACCCACATTGATTTTCATTGTAGAAATTTGAAAAGAAAAATAAAAAAGCAAACCTGTTAAAAGGCTGTCGATATTTTCATGACCACGTCTTCAAAATATATGCAGTCTTTGAAGCGTCAGAATTTTTTTTTCCCCCCACTTCTTTTATGCCTTTGGCACAAGCTTCAAGTAAAGACAGGCGACAACTTGTGCCAATGTCAAAACCACCCAGACGAAGACTGGGTAGATGACATCACAATTCATGTCTTCTTTGTGTTATTTTTAATTGGGTGATGCTCAGATGATACATGATGCTGACGTGCCAGCCTTTTATTAATTAGGCAGATATATCTTTCTCTAAAGTATTTGTCTGTGCATTGAGAGGGCTATTAAGTCTCTTCAAGAGCCCACCGCGTAATTATATGTTGAGGGGAGAAAGAGAGAAAACGTTCCATCAAGAATTAACGTCCATGCTCTTAAAACGCACCCCAAGCCAATAAAGGAGGAGGATGTGAGCCTAACAGGCCTTCCAGAAAGAAGAAATGGGATGAAGATATATTAAATGTAAATGGAATTCCATTTTTAGCATGTGGTCAGTGATGTATGAGCTCAGAACTGAACTCATACTGCGTGAAAAATAGGAATGGCTGGAAATCAGCTGCGCTACCAAATGGAAAATCTCGGAAGAAAGCACCACTATTGCTCAGCTCAGCAGATTTACATAAGGGAGAAAACATCTCTTCTTTTCGCAACTTGCATCTATTTTGCTCAGCCTAGCAGCACGCATCAAGTATTTCAGCCTGGCTGCCAAAATCACTGGCAATAGAACACGCGGGTGCTAAAACAACAAAAGGAAATGGGAAGACTAAGGTCAAACTAGGTGCCCAACACATTTAAATAAATCAAACCACCATCCAGAAATAAGAGCGTGCTCAGAGGTTAAATGTATGTTTTAGCATCTCAAATAAAACAGGCTTGATTTTAAAAAAGCAGTAAGGATAACGTACCTCGGTTGGAAAATTATAACCTCCATGTTGACCTTTAAGTACTCAGCCTGGAAACCTCGCATGTGCGTGTTTATTGTAATCTTTGTTTTAAATGGGCTGGAATCAGTTCATAACCTTTTTGTCACAAATTATTTTAAACATTTATTTAAAAGGATATGTATAATTCTTTATAAAAATACGGAGTATTAAGCGTTCCTTATTACCATTTCTCATTTTACTCTAGGAAAGCTAATGATCATACCAGGTTTTCTCCTTTCTTTAAAGGTTACAAAACACAATGTCTAATAAATCCTCCCGGCTGTTTCATATTCAACTATATCTACATTTATCCCTCTTTCAATACTAAGCTGGAAAGGTTCAAAAAAGGAATGTCTCTCAAAAGTTGAAATTAAACTGAATTGCTGGCTTGGTTTTTCGATCCAGTGTAAAACGGACAACTTCACTTCTCTTCAGAAGCTGAAGCCGAGAATTGACTTTATCCCCTTTAGAAAAATTCTGTATTTCAATAACATTTATTTTCCTGGTTGAAGACAGAGCTCTCAAATGAGGCTCACTGTTCCAGGCCATGGAACATCCTGCGTACTCACCTGTAGCAGAGTAGATGCAAAACACGCTTTTCCATTTGAAGTAAAAGAATGCTAAGTGTGTTTACATTTAATCACATAAATCACACGAATCATTACCTCCCCAAGATTCTCCTGGAATCCAGTCTCTAAGTGAAGCTTTATGCCCTTCGTATTGCCCTGTCATAGGCCATAATGTCGTATTTTATCGCCATAATGTTCAATTACATCATGACTTTTAATAGAGGGTGTTGAGAAGTCACGTTGCCCTTGAATAAGTACGAGTTAAGAGTTTATTTTAGCACCTTGGAAACGCAGAAGCTATCAAAATACTCGGATGATGTAGGATATATCGTCCCTATGCAGTTCTCCCAACAGGAAGATCATCGCTTCCAGGCTCTTGCAGTAATCAGTAACTAAGTGGATGCTTAGTATGCAGAAGCCCTAATATTAAGATGAGCTAAAAGGCAGCAATGGCAGCTAATCTGCACATGAAAGTGCAAGTGAGATGAAATTTTTTTGTATTTTCTAGGCCTTTACAGCGCTAGTTGGCATCTGACATGATTTTCAAATTCAGAGATCAGTTTCTCTGTTGAAAATACCTCAGAGAAAGCAGGCAATACTTTAAAACTATTTTTAAAAGAAATCTCAAAATTTTAGAAATTACAATAATTGAGAAATCAGGACCCCAATTTCTGAGTGTACCTACATCCCTTTGTACAATCATATTGTAATACCTGTGGAAATGAGCCTTCAAATAGATAAATTATCTGGGATGTAAGCGAAGCCTAGCAACTTACACATTTTTGCTCAAAACTGCACAGAGACCCTTGAGAATCACCAACAAGCTCAGATTTCTGGCAGACGTTGCAGAAGCAAAATGAATTCACGCTCTTTGTGCATGAAATTTCTGACCTCCAGGTAGTACGGCCCTTACCTTTTCTTGTAAGGCTACTTACCGCGTTACATACAGCGCGCACAGCGACTGTGGGACAGTTCTGCACTTACTACCTGGGTTAGCATTAATCTGTTCCCATGCACACCACAAGCATGCCAGTCACTATTTGCGCCCACCTGATACAGGAAATTCACTTTAAAGTGTATTGACGACAATATACAAAACATTCTATGTAAATATAATGAAACAATGGGAAAAAACGGGCTTCTAGCTGAGCCTTGCGGAGCTGTAATTACAGATGAGTATACCTCTCTGAATACCTACTGAAGTCTGCTTCCATTATACTAATGTTATGTGCTAAGGCACAGTGCAAAGAAAAAGCCTTATTGGAGTGCATCTATTTTAACATTTTTACAGGGCTTTGATACCTTTTTAGGCCATCATTTTTGCTAACTGCACAGATTCAGAGCCCGTTTTTCTGTTATAAATGGCGCTTTCAGTGTCATAAACATGACTGATGCTGAGTCACCTGAAATAATACAAAGGAATGTTGCACAACAAAGAAGTGAATACTGGAAGAAATGTTTCCTTCTGAATTCTTACACCGATTGGCAAAAGAAAATCTTAATTTATGTAAGAAAGCAGAAAGTTCGGTATTTACAACCTCTTTAAACTGCTTAGCATGCATTGCTTGACAGAGAGGAAGTACAAACCAAATTTAATGAAAATACGCAGAAACTGAGGAATATTCAGAAAAAAAAAGGGAGAGCAAGGGAATTATTCTGTTGCATATAGAATCATTTAGAATTTAACGCTTGCTTCTGCAAAGAATTTACTAAGTTATTTGATGAGCAACTTGAACCACAGGTCAGGACATTCCATTCAAATCCTGTTTACGTACATAGGTAAATAAAAAGGTTTAAATGTAAATACCCTAAAACAAAGCATTACCATCAATACACAACCTGGTGGACAGCACAGGTGCAGCCAGACCAAGAAAAATCTGAAATAGTTGAAGTTCAGATTTGTTGAGAAACTGTTCTTCAATTATCCTGAATTAAATTCTTCATCCATAAATTATAATATTAGAAATAATCTCAGCCCGGCCAGAATACACTACGTCAGGCAATTATACACATTCGTAATTTATACCAAATTGCACTTTATTGTGCATTTCATTTGACAGATTTAATATCTGTGCCTTCTTAGTTTTCCTTTTTCTCTCCCTTTATATAATTTTGTATTTGTTTTCCCAGTTCACTTCTCTGATCTGTGGCCCATCCCTGCTTTCCTCTCTTCAATAATTAAATTCCCGCCTTCGCGACTGAAGCACGACTACGCTTTTCATTAGAGAAAGTCTGTTTTTTAACTTTGCTTTTGTTACAGATTCATGAAATGCCTTTTGAAATTTTTAAAGACAACACATACTTGAAGGACAGATTAAAAGCAGAGGAAAACGAACAGTAATGAGCTCATTTTCAGAAAAAGAACTCATTAGCATGTGGTCTTTTTGATTTCTCTCAAAAAAAATGGTCCTGGGTGCAGTTCTTCCTGTTGCCTTCAGGAAATGTCCTGTTGTTAGTGCGTGCGTGTGGAAGGGGGAGGGAAGTCGGAGGCGGGGTACGAAGAGCCTTTAATAAGTATTTCTTTTAACGAAAGATCATTTTATCACTGAAAAGCCAATTTAGAGGTGAACTAGAGGAAGCCATTCTACTAGCGTTTTGAGGTTTCTTTTTCTAACCTGTTTCACTATCTCCTTAGAAGACTGGTGTGGTAACCTGGGGGAAAAAAAACCAACAAACTTACTGAGATGAGGCTAATGTTTCTATTCTGCATCTGGAGAAGTCATGATCTCTCAAAAATTTCATGAGTATATTACTTCAGATTAGCCAAGCGTCTAGAGGCTAGGCTCCTTATCTCGGATGCAAGTGCAAGAGTCTCAAGTGCTCGTCTGAAGTAGATTGATTTTGGGTGGCTCCTTTTTTTCATTTAGATGAGAAATTACATCTTGGATTAAGGAAGGTTTCCAGTGAAAGCTGTAACAAGACATACATTTTCACACATTGACAATAAAGAAGAAGAAAAAGAAAGCAAAAGGTTTCAGTGAAGCATTTTTCAGCCACAGCTCCCTTGCGGTGAAATATGTCCAACCAACTGTAGCCTGAAGTTTATGCCTAGACGTTGCGTTGAAGACCATTCAGCTGTCTTTCAGTGTATCTCTGAAGACACGTATAATCTACAGTCAAAACATTTTTATGACGGAGAAAAGTGTTGTATCTTATTTCCCACTTACTTCCACTGCTGAAAACCAGAAATTACCTCCCCTTGTGGCCAAAAAAAAAAGTGACAGAAATATCTCTAATTAAATTCCAGATTTCCATAAAATAATCACGTGCCTCTCATATATTATAAACAATAGCAATATAATCCCCCCCCCCCCCCCCCCCAAAAAAAGAAAGAGATGAATAAGAATTATATCCTTGAAACAGATTATAAAGCAAATGTCTTTCAGCTGTACGGAATGTATATTATTTAGTGACTTCAGTGAATTTGGAATCCAGTGCAGATACAACAAGAAGATTCCTGGTATAGTGAGGACCAGAGTACACAGGCATCAGATGAAGAAAAGATTATTCTCAAGGATAATAAAAAACCACAAAATTTTCCTCTCAGTTGTGCTTACACAACCTCTATTAGACTGTTCAAACTATTGCAAAACAAGTGCATCACTTCTAAAACAGCCACTTAAAACTGCTGAAAAAAATTCAGATCCCAAGAACAATGATGCTGACAAATGCACACCTTCATATCTCATCCACATAGTAGCATATCTAAAACGTGCACTAATTGACATTCATGTAGTCTGTTCTCTTCAGCATCTTAAATAATTGTTGGAGTTGCCATTTTTTCTTCTCTTAGCCAAGCTCAGCGTCCTAAGAGGCACAGTGAAGACCAATTGCCCTGTTTTTATTCGTGTCTATAAGCATGTATTTTGTTACGTTTATTCATTATTACACGCTGTTTAAAAATACCATTGGACGTATGCTCTGTATTGGTATGCGACAAATAAAAAGGTACCATTCGTATTTTCTGGCAACACAAGTAGCAGATGTTTCCAAAACCAGCTTCGTTAGTCCCCACAAAGTCCTATTTTACAAAAACCAGTATTTTATATTAACTTTCCTTGCAGTATTTAAACACACAACTAAATAATTTATGAAAATCCATAAGATAGAAAATTAATGTAAAGGTCAGTAGGCTATCAGAAGAAAAAGTGACCTTTCACGCTGGAAATCATTGGAGATTTCTCCAACTCTGCATAGATATATTATGCAGTGCTTTACTCAAGACATTTTAATACTAAGTGTGGGTTTTGTAAAAAAAATAAAAGGCTGATATGAATATACTTATCCATATAAATCCTTCATATCATTGTAAGACTACTGAAGTGAAAGACACTGATGAACAGGACTACGTATCATTTTCCAAAACAAAAATGAATTACAAAAATGAAGTTTAGTATTTTATTAAATGTACCAAATACTATTCTATCGTTTTATCAGTCTCCAGCACAAAGCTTACTTCAAAAGTGAAAGCAGGATTTTCGGGATTTTGCCCCAACCACAACATCCTCAAGAATCAAAGGAAGGAAAAATAGGATTTTAATATAGATCACATCAAATATACACTTTGTTCGCTTGCTAAATGCTTCCTTTTATCTTCCTCTTTCTCACTCAAAGTGGAAAGAACATTTAATGCAAAACAAAAAGCTTTTCTTTCTTCTTTTTTAAGAACCCAAAATTGAAGTAACATCATCCGCCACTCCGTTGAGGTCAGTGTTCTTTTACACACCAGTTTATTTCCAGTAGCTTCTCATTGCTTACTCAAGCAGCAGAGAAAGAATACATCCTTTTGTCTCTCCGCTGCCCCCATTTTAGAAGACAAGATGCCCATGAAAAGCTATATAACTAAGAACAGCTAAATAGTTCTGCATTTTTGTCTCAAATCACAAGTTTGCAGGAATCCTTTGTATTTCTACGAACAGCTCACTATAGTAAATTTTGTAACGTGTCTTTTTACATTGTTCCAGTGGCAGAGGTATTTGAAGACCTTTCAAAATACACTTCCAGTTTTGACACGTTGCATAAAGAGGTATTGCGTATTAACGCTCTTTTATTGGCAGTGATATCACAGCAATCAAAATATGCTTTATGAAATGCTAAGATAAAACCAGTATCAGCACGGTTTCCTCAAAAATACCGGTGAGTCCTCCTAACCTTCTACCTCATTCATTGACAATCATAAAAAGCAGAGTTCAGCACTTCAGCCAAGATGAACAGAATCAAGCGTGCAAATTACTTCCTCTGGGAAGGAAGGGACTTACCCTTACTGGTGAAATATGGGATAGCAGCTGCCGAAGAGAGGTCCTCATAATCCCGAAAGAGAACCGAAGCAATAGTGTTGGGCTAGATGACCTTTAAAGGTCCCTTCCAACCCAACACATTCTATGATGCTGTGATTCTATGATTCTGCATTCCACGGTGAGATGGGAGGAAAATAGGTAAGATAAGAACAGTGGGTTTCAACTTCTCAATTTGCAAACTCCCTGCGCATTTTCCAGAAGTGTGGCTCCCTCTGTGACCTATTCCAGCACGTGAAAACCCTTGGGCTTTTCTACTTATTTTTTCCTTGCTTCTTAGGAATGGTCCCAGAATGGAAAGCAACTCAATAATAAATGAAGAAGATTTAGTCAAAATCTTTTTGACTTTCAATAGTTACATGGAGCTTAGAAAACAAAGCAGGCATGAATGGAAGCACAGGACAGATAAATATGCTTAGGAAGAAAGAACAGTTAAAAATATTTGTTTGCTTAGAAATGTTTAGGTGACTTATTTCTGGAAAACACAGTAAATAAAAGAACTAACTTGGCTTAGTTCTTAAGAACCATCGTTTCAGTTTTTTCCTTATGATTTCCAAAGTGGGAATGACCTTGTCAAAGGAGAACATGAAACCTGCGAATGAAGTGGCTGGAATAAAACTAATGCCAAGTGCATCTTACAGTACCAAGGAGTCCTGACCTAATCTTTAATCTTTTACACAAAATGAACCTGATCTTCAACTTGCTGCCATGAATAATTCATACATTCTCCAATACTTTATAGGGCAAGAAAGTTTTCTTTTAGGAATTATTCCAGTGTGTGAAATCTGTGAACTCAACTATACAGTAATCGAGTCCTTTCAAAACTGCATGCAAAACTTTCTTTAGCCAACACATTAGGTCAATCTGTCCGTGTCAGAACTACATCAATAAAGTTAGCATCGTGGTACATTTCTGACTGTTATTTCCTGACTGATGTTTTAGGTCAAAACTAAAACTCATTCAACCAAAGCTGTGACAACAAGAGTAACCAGCCTCAGGGTCACGGAAACTACCTGTTAGTTTGCTGACTGCTTTAACTATGCATTTTTGCTGCACTGTATCACCGAGTCCTGCTTGGTCCTGAACATATGTCAAAGTCTATTTGCTTTGCTCCGAGCACTCTCTTCCTGCCCATCTTTTCTCAAGTCTGTGCCATTTTTCTTGGTTGTTCAATGCGATCAAATTTCCCACGCCCACATACAGCCAGTTACATTAACATTGCCTGTGCTAAGCTCATTAAACTGTTTTTTTTTCCCTCTAAAATTAATACACAAGAAAGCTGAAAAAGCTTTAGCTTGGCTGTAACATCCGTTGTTGTACTATCACGTATTCTAGAAAGATATCTAGAAGATTCTAGAAAGAAAAACACCCAGTAAGTTGTTTGGTTTTTTTAACGTATGATCTCTTTGGTCACCGGCTACTGAGGAATTCCCCAAATCAGGACATCAGCTCACTACTTCTGCTGTTCGGTCCAGCCCTGAGGGAAATTACAAAAGACAATGGTAAACTCCCATAAGCACCAGTAGGATCAGAATTTAATTCCTAGTGTATGGATCGCGTACAGAAATACTGTGAGAAGCTGGCTGTCAGCACGATGATACACAACGGCCTCATTCACTACTCGGACTCATTTTATTATGCTGCCCGTGATACTTCCTTTGAAGCCAGTGACTTGAGGAACAGACAGAAGACAGTAGGAGACAGGAACAGGCAATTATTCTGTCAAAGAGCTGATAGAGTTTATTTGGCCTTGCTCTGAGCCTGAGTACTTCCTAGGAATGTAAAAATAGATGATGGTGGAAAGAGAAAGGAAGTGCCATTGGTACACAGTGTCCCATTCACATTCAGACAACCCTCCTTCCACATCATTTTCTCGGGCCTAGAGTTCCCTATCAGTTGACATCTGTGACTTCAGAGACATCTAGCCAGCGTGACGGTGGCAGAATTTAGGCACCTAAACATGACTGGAGGAATTTTGAAAACTTCACTGTGGACACAATATCAGCCAAACACTTAAATTCCTGCCTCGTTTTAAGATATGAATACATATAAGCAGGGTTAATGTCTTCCATTGACTTCAGCAGCATGAAGTACACATTGAATGATGACCTGATGCTTTAATAGGAAAAATGATCTGAGTGTCATTGTGGACAATAATGAAAAAAATCCCAATGCGTTTCAGTTCGGACAAACTGTTTGGTTGTTTCTTTTTAAAAAAAAAGACACGTGCATTCATTTTAGAATGCAAACCCAAAAACAAGATCTGTGACACAGGACCCCAACGTATTTCTTCCTCACAATTCCACACAACAGTTCTCTCGCCAGCCATAAGCTCATCTGCCTACGTAGCTCAGGGATCATTCTTTTTTCTGTTCCTGTAAGTCTAAGAATACACTGCAAAGTCCGTATTTATGGCAAGTTGAAGTTTGGATCTCTCTCCCATCTATACAGGTTTTTCTCTACGGAAATTAATACCCCAATTTGCGGGGCAGAAGAAACCCCCAAGCCCCCTGCGTTGGATTCCAAACCCAGAAACTTTCTGCTGAGCAGTGGACAACAACTTAAATTCTGGGTCATGGGTCTTCCAGACGGATGTTTTTTCTCTCCGTTTTAAGCTGCAATCTTTTGTAATCCCAGCAGAGGGCAATGTAATTAAGCCATTTATAAAAGGCTTTTCAAGGCAATTGCTGTACAAGCTCCTCTGGCATCCTTCGGGTTTTGCTGTTGCTGTGGGTTTGGGTCCCTATGCCAAATGTTTTAATATTAAAAATGCTTTTGATCCCACAAAGGTTCATACTGTTTATTTCTCTTTTACCGCCGAAAACGCACGGGTACATTCTCAATGCCTGAAAACATCTCTCTGGAAAATCAAGACAGAGCCCTCTTCGCTATCATTTTTTCTTGTCCTCAGTCACCCATCTGAATGTAAATGCGGTTACAGTATGCCTCACATCCATAAGAAATCTGCACATTAATATGTAGTTTTAAAAAGATAGTCTCAGAGGTACCTCTTGAAATGGATTAATGGGCAAATTGGAAGCAAATCAATTGAAAGTACATGATAAATGTTATTTAATTCATTCTATGGCTTTGCTATTCACACACATTCATCTGTGCCGGCAAACACTCACATACATATGAAATGAAACCTCACTCTCAAAGCGTAACTGCAGGGAAACCTGCGCCGAGAACGAACAGTAAAGCGTTATTTTACAGTACGCAAGTTTATGGGTCGCGAGAGAGCGTGCACTGTTTTGTAAAGATTATCCCAATGGTAAGGCTCTGTGGTTTTATTTACTGAAGTCTAGATACATTTATACACTTACGAGTTCTTAGAAAGATAACCAACGCTCTAAGACAAGAACAGAACAGCCACCTGGCAGGTTTTATAAAATCTCACAATACAACGAACTGTATTAGAGTTTCATAATTCATGAAGGAGCAATATCCCCTACTGAGCATTATAACCAGTCAAGATAACACCAAGAACAGCTGGTAAGTCTGTCAGTGTGATTTCCCTCTCCTTGAGTGTGAAGAGACAAAAGTATGAAACAGCTGGAAAATATATTCAAAGTACGATTGGCACAGTGTCACAATTGAAGTGCCAGGTAAGCTGACTGCGAAACAGTAGCTTTATTTATTTCTCGTCTAATTCCTAACAAGACTCGTATGTGGATGGAAATGGTAAACAAAGCGATAATGCATTCCTCTGTATCTTTACGTAGATTCCATAGGTGCAAGAAGAGTGGTCTTGTGCTAAAAGTACTTCATTGCCGCATTAAAAAAATAAATTAAAAAAAAAAGTTGTTTGAGTCTTCTCATCATTGCTTTTATGGCAAAGCATTTGGCATCTTCAGTTCACTGTGTATAAAATGGCAACAGTATTTCCTGTATGCCTCTCGATAGTTTGTGCAGTTCGTTCCGCCGTGAATCAAATGTTCACAAAAAAAGGCACTCCTTGGCTGCACGTGCTGCAGAGAAAGCAGTAGCCTATGGCTCAGTAATATATAAACTATACCTGGTACGATTCACAGCTCAGCTGAGAGCTTTCAATGGTATTGAAATATAACCAGAAAGGAGTAACATACATCAAGAAACCAATGTTGTTAGAACACAGAAAAATCCTCTGTGCAAAATGTTCTAATTTTCTAGTAGACAACAAAAAAATCTGAGAGCGAGAGTGTCTTTACTAGTACGTCACAGGCCGCAGGATAGAGTAGAGGAAACGGCAAGCTCCGTCTCCTTGAATTTCCAATTCGTTTCCTCATCAGGCTGAGAAGAAAGGCTTGTGAAGAGAGAACTGATATCCCCTGCTTCTATTTCACCCCTTTGCAGGTCACACAATCTAGCATCCACTTGCAACTGTAAAATGGCTGCTTTATTTTCATGGAGATAGCTATTATAGAAGCAAAAGTTACTTCTACACCCCTTTTATCTGTAGCGTTCTGCTAGCTTTTGTTCACACCAAGCAGCCAGAAAGGATTAGATGACTCTGTACTTTAGAGGTTCATAGTGGGGGAGAAAAAATGTTGACTTCCTTGTAGTGGAGAGTGACTGACAGTAAGATAAAATAACCAAAATGCTTATCAGAGTACCTCTATAAGCAACAGAAGTAATGGTGCCTGGGAGTTAAAAAGTTTTTGACATTTAAGAAACAGCAAAGCACTGAGAGAAGGGTGAAGTTTCTATTCCTGCAGGTCTTTTAAAGGTGTAGCAGGCTGAACAAGTATCTGACAGAAAAAAAAACCCCAACCAAAAAACAACCCATTGATTTAAATCATCCTGCTTTGGGACAGCTAGATAGACTTGATCTATAAAGATCCAGCTGTATTTCTCCAGTTCCCATAGATCTGTGTCTTCCAGCTGGATTATTCTTTGGTAAGATGCTAATTGAATGCAAGGGGTTTGTGGTTTTTTCCTCTGTTGCTGGGATTCTCAGTGTCTCTTTCTTTCATACAGACAGATATTCCGGTATGTGCGGGAACTGAGATCACAGCTTAGCCTGAATCAGGGCACGATTTTAATGAACCTTTTGGAAAGTCAGTATCCTTCAGATCACCATCCTTTTTATGTGAGGCTGCCATCAGTCAGCAGAGGCTCACATTTTTAAGGGTCATTCCTTTAGGAGACATGACTAATTACTTTTAGACCAAATGCTTTAGTTTTCAGTTGAGTTTGACCCTTTTGTTTCCAGCTTTTACTCTACGCTACGGGATGCAGTAAAGCTACTGTTCGATTTGGTTGCACGTACACAGGCATCACACGGGGACGATTAATGGTTTCCGTTCATGTGGCATTGCCAAAACTCTACTTTCCTGTGCAGTGCCGCAGCAAAAAGATGATATATTGCACGGAGTCCAGAGTTCAGAGAATGCCATCTAAATTAATTACCGGTTTGGAGCGACTGATTCATCAAGCAAACTTGAAATAATTAAATATGTACAGCTTTGCCTAAACAAGACCTACTACAGGAGGATAAATGAATAATCAAACACATGCAAATATTTTAGCATCGATAAAGTGATCTCAATTAAAAAGTCAATATTTGCATATCTTACCCACACCGTGGCATCACAGGTCATGACGTTTGCTTAAAATGAGATCCAACTGCGGCCTAAAGGGTTGAACTATATAGAAACGGACTGAAAAAACCATCACCGTAGCATTTACAAAATGGTAGTATAGTTCTGATTGGTAGTTACTTGCAGCTGTTCAGAACTAATGGTTACACAGCAGTGCCTCGTGCTTGCAGGAATACTGCAAAAAGCAGCGGCTCCCACCGAATTTCAGAGGCATTAAGAATGAAAGCGTACCCTCCTCCTCAGAAAGCAGCAGGGGTACGCTTTAAAAGGCCATCCCATTTTGAGCATTTTAAAAAACACTTTGTATAACAAGGCAGAAAATTCACTGGCAATTCAATGCGGACAAGGGCAAAACTAACAAATGTCTTTCAAGCTGGATACCAAAAAAACCCCAAAACCATAAAGAGGTAGTTAAAAGCCAAAAGGCTTTCTTTTCTCCAGCTATAACACACTGCTCCAAACTCAGACACATGGAAGACGGTGAAAACACCTTTGCTAGTATATTGAGTGGTTTTCTTTTTTTCTGAAATTGTTTCACATATTCATGCTAGAGTTTACTTCTTTTCATTTATTAGACTTTAAAATGTCATATATTTGTACATTGAACAAAAATGACATCTTACATCTGATAACAATCATCAACAATAATGGTAAGTGGTAACTAAATATACACCCAAATATATCCTTTTGGTACCACGAGAAAGCATACGTCAACATTCAAGACAACTGAATGTTTATCTGATTTGCTGCTTCATTGCAAAAGAAGGTATTTTTTTTTTCCTTGTTCAGACACAGAATGTTTTTCACCCGTGTTCATTTAAGTGATCCAGAAAATATCTATCTTTTCTCCACTCTCAAAATGGCCTAGGAATCTCGTGATTCTGTTTCATCAAACCCACTTAATGTAGAGCAGCAGATTTTGTATAGTTTCTTCTAACTCATCATTGCATATAATTTCCATATATTTTCATTTTAGAGAATAACTTCATCATTCTTTCCCGTTATAACTAATTAATATAACTTGCTAAAGTTGTATGGTTTGTGGCTTTTTGCATAAAGTTGTTTGCTTCTAGTGAAAAAAGGTCTATCTACCCTTAGTGTTATAAAGGTAACACAGTTCGAAAAAAGAATACCGCTAAAGTTTTAAATAAAAACTTGAATTGTATTTTAAGTGTTAAGAGTTGACAAATTTGGCTGAGTAATTTCTGAGGTACGGGGTGGCATTAAAATACTCAGTTGGTAACGTCGTATGAATTTAAAGCATAAACGACGTATAACCCCAGCTGTCTAAAAGCAGCCTATTCGAGTTTCCAGATAGAGAGATCCTTGTTTCGATGCACCCCCAGACGCTGTGTATGGGGCTCACAAACTAGGTGTCTCTGGAGCAGTGCAGAATGCAGCACCGTATCTTCTCTTGGCCATGCTGGAGCATTTCCCCCATCCTGACACCTGTTCGTTACAGGGGGTAGCCCTGGCTCTCCCACTTGCCCTCTGCTTTCCCAACACTCCTGCTGACTCCTCAGAGATTTAAACAAACCCTCTCGCAGGGCTCGGTTTTCTATTTTAAAGCATCCCATGAGGGTGAGGTAGGAAAAGGAGACAGAAAAGAGAAACTGAGCAGAAGCATAACTTTCCACATGTTTGAGCACATCATCTCTTTTTAGAAAGTACAACAACAAACAGTTAAGGAACAAAATAAAAAGAAGCTCTAAACGCAGTTACCTGATTAGCTTCCCCAGTGCTGGAGCCCAATTCCCTTCTCCATTCCCTTCTCCGTGGTCACGTCTGCTCCAAACCACAGAAATAGTCTGTCAAGCACAGTCTCATGCGAGGCGTAGCCCTGTAAATACAAGTTTTTGACATTCCTAGCAGATGGCCACAGGCTTTGTGATGACCTGACCCAACAGTGCCAGGTCCCAGGGCTGGGCTGGACTTGCCGTTGCCCCAGCCAGATTTAGCTGTTAGAACAGGCAAGCGACCGTTCCCTCCCCTGCATTGTTAATAACTGTTAAAGCGTTATCCGGACAGACAATAAACTCTGAGTTCCATATATACATACACATATATATTTGGGATGTCACCTTTTGCTGACAGCAAGAGTTTGAACGTAACGGAGCACACAATCATAAACATCCGCAGCTCTTATTATTTTGCCCAAATGTTCTTAAAATGGCTGATGAAGGACATCTTTTAAATAGTATTTGACCCCCTCTGAAAATAATAAAGCTTTGTTTTCCTCTCAAACAATTTGATGTTTCTAGTAAGCAGTTTATGCTCTGAATTTCCCTTCTCCATCAATTATTCACGGGAATGAAAGAATCTACTGGAGGGAAAGAAAAGAATCCACCTCAGAGTATTCTTCCACCATCTGCTCTTTCATAGACGGCTGTCAAATCACCTTCACTGAAGTACACAAAAGTGTACTTTTGCACAGCAAAAGTGTCATTCTTTTTTTTTTTTTCAAATCTTCACCTGAGATTAGAATGGGGAAATCGCAGAGGGTTCACCTGTAGATAACTCATCTCACGGGACTCCTCTAAGTGCACGGTTTTTCCTTTCCTTTACCTGTGGCTGAAGAATAGCCCACGTGCTGTGGCCATTGTCCTTATGACAGTTACACGACTGCACCTGGTAAGACCATATTAATAATATCAATAGTGCTCTGCCAGTGATTGTTTTAAACAGCCAAAATATGGAGAACTGAACCAGGGCAGGCAAAGTTAGACTTGTTCTTAAAGATTATAGCATGTTGTTCTTTTCATGTGTTTCAAAACCGACAGTTAATAAAGTATGCCTCACAAAGGCAGGAAAAAGATTGCGAAGACAGAAAATCTGAGGAAGAACAACTGCTGACAGTATAAAACCATTCAGAACATCTAAGACAAGGCAATAGTATATGAAACTCTGAGACAACGTCATGGTGTAAACTGGAAGAATGGCATTAAATAAAATGTAAAACAGACAAGAACAAGGCGAGGAACACTTGCAGAACTATTTCAACCGTTTAAACACATTAAATTAGATGAAGCAATTGCCTATGGCACCTAAAACAAAATGATACTTTCATAAAAATCAATGAGTGTTACCCACTGAGTAAGAACAGGATTCCACTAAATGGTCAAATTCATATCTGAATTGTAATTCTGTAAAACTGAAGTAACCCTACTAACCCAAATAACCCCAATTATTGTGACTACATATGTATAATCGAGTAGTAACTGACTGCAGGTATTCAATTAGCGATGATAACTAATTGAAGATATCACGCAACATACAGCAAGAGTTAAAATTAAATTATTCAGATGTTACTGAGAAGAGATTAGGGAATGATATGAATGCATTAGTTTAATTCATTTAATGGGCCAAATCCATTCATTTGTTTTTAGCTGCTGTTTCTTGAATTCCAGTGGCGTGGTTATTGCTACCATTCGTAAGGAGGCCTCTTGGTAAATACATTAGCTTGCACACATAACCGACAGGGGAAAGACAGAAGAGGAAGAGTTCAAGGAAATCTTCCCGCCCCAAAAATGAATTTCTTAGCTCCCCGCTACCAATAGTCAAATTTATTGTTTCGTCCTATTCAGTGTTGCATGTTTGATTGCCTTTCTTCTTTTCTGTTACAGGTTGGAGAACCCATAAGTGCATTCTGGACCTAACGCATCCCATTCCAGTAACACCGTCATTTACCGTTTCACAGCCTGCGTTGGCATTAAAATTCCATTCTTATTTCTGTGACAGAGACTGTAACAAGAACAGGATTGGTAAACCAGGAAACTGTTATGNCCTATTCTTATACTCTAAAGATTACACTTGTGCTCCTTGAATGATATGCAAAGACATCAGTGATGTTGGTAAAAAGCAGAAATGTCTGAGAATAGTAATTTATAAAGATATTAGACTCCTCTTGAACATACATACATATGTAATCGAACTGACTCTTAATTAGCAAACTATATCAGAATTCACATACAGTCGAAGCGTTAGTAATGTTACATTTTTTCCAATGCAAATTCAAAACAGAGCATCATCTGTGAAGCTGCTGCAATGGAGCAGAAACAGGTTGGGTATTTTTTTCCCCAGTGCAATTTTCTGCCTTAATGGAGAAGCACACATTAAAAGCTGGTTCATAGCATTCCAAGGTTCTTTGTAATATTGTAAGATTTATTAAAGATGATGTGGTATTTCTTATGCCTTTTGTTCGAACTTTAACACAAATTATTTTCAGCCAAACAAGTAATTGGATATTATCTCTATCAGTTGGACTAATGTACTGAGACAACACACTAACAAAAATCAACTTCTAAGAGAATCAAAGAAGGGTTTGTGATAGACAGCTCTGTTACAAGTTGGACCAGCTCACATAGCAAGGAGTTTTACCTCTGTTAATGAACAATAAATGAACATTTTTCATTGAATACATCTGATTTCCTTAGTGGTTCTTGCTCACTTTTACAGTTTCTAGAACTTCATACACTGCAGTTCCTCACCTGAAACACAGCAGTGAATCAAACCAAGCATGACTGGACAAGCATCTTCTAAATTTAAGAAACAGATCACGAACATTGGAATTACCAGTAAAGCAGTTTCATTCATTTATAGTGAAGTTAGAAACATCCATTCTCCATTGGGTAATTAGCAGTATGACCATCACAGAGGTGTCAGCCGTTTATAAACTTCAGAAAAGCAACTACTCCTGCAAGCATCTACCATAGGCTGTGAACCTGCGGAAACGCGAGATGTACATAAACATTTAACAAAACAGCACATTCAGTGAATGTCTTTTAATTAAGTACTGTACTCAGGTTTGTTTTTTTTTTCCTAAGGAATCTTGATGGATTCCTTAAAAAGCTTCAAAACAGAAGGAGTCATCAAAGAATCTAACTCTATCATATGGAAAAGATCATGATGCGTCATTCAAGTTTTTAAACCTAACATTCTGAAGGAGGATACCTACCGCATTGGTTTTGTATATGTAACTCTAATTTATGCCTGAATTTAGCTGGATTCCCAAATTAAAAGCTGTTCTCGCTGCAAATCAAAGGAGCTTGATCAAATATGTACTTCTGTAACACTTCTGTAACCTCCGTTACACTGCAGAAGCAGTTAGCATATCATTTAAAAGGGGTTTTAAGCTATTGCCTCCCCATTGCCTCCCCACCTACATACATATAAGTCTTGCTCGTGACTACTCAGATGGTGGATATTTGTATAGCCTGAGGCCTAGATACACCAAGACCCCGCACGTACAAGGCTGTCCTCCACTTTTGCAGGAGGCATCGTATTTCCTAGCAATTTTAAGGTCTTCTAGAAGAAGTTGCGATTTTCTACAGTTCATAGCTTTCCTAGTGGCTGCTTTTGGCTCCCATTCCATGATGTTTATGTTACTCATGCCTTGTGAAAGGACGCTTAGTATCTGACACGTTCTTTAGGATTTCTTATTGATGGGCGGATGCTAAAAAGGTACATGCTCTAAGCCAAACCTTAAAACACTGTGTTCTTGGATCATGTCCATTGGTTTGAAATATCGTTTGGGGACTCACAAAGAGAAAAAAAAACACTTCTTGGTTACTTCTAATAAACAGCTCCTTGTTCCAAATCCTCTTTTCTAACAACAGAACCATTGTACACTACCTAACCAGATAACCCTGTACTCAGCACTGTTAGGGACTAATATGTTTAATCAATTGCCTTAAAGTTTATGAATTACTGCAATGAACATAATTTGATATTGTCAACTAAAACTCAACATATACTTTTTATCCTTTTTAATCTTAACCTTTAAGAGTAGAACCATTCTTTTTAATGACTTTTTACTTTATAGTTAAATAACTCATATACATATTGTCAAAGTCAGGACACAAACAAAATATTGCACAAGTGAGTCTGTAAGTAGATCCTATATATAGTTACTAAAACAAATTGAAATCTGGGAATAATTTTGGATCGTTTTCAGGTGATGACATAGGATTAGTTAACAACACTGCAGACAAAATACCTACAAAAGATTAGGATGTAGTTATAAAAAAAAAAGAATGTCTGATTTTTGCATTAATGCCATCTTACCAAATTAAATAATTTGTCTCTGCAGTATCACAAATTGGAAGGAGATTAGATATACCTTCTTTTTTTTTTTTTGGTTAAAATTGAAATTATCTATCAGATATCACTTAAAACTACAAAAACTGTTACATGAACTACTTGCACCTTTGCTTTTTTCAGAGTCACAATGCATAAATGCACAATCTTCTTGCCACAACAAAAGAACAAAAATAACTATGGTAGGTTTCAAAACATAAGCTCTGAAAAATCCTCAGATTTTTTTGGCCTTCTGTAACCTCCCCACGATTGCCCGGAGCAATCGATGGTGAACTATGCACCTGTAACAAGTATGAGAGAAAACAGAATGGACTTGACCAACGAGGTGGCCTTATTTCGGCAATTACAATACAGCACCAGGGAAACCTTGAAACCGTTCTAAATTGTTTTTAAGATGGATGGTCACATTTTAACCCTCCTTGTCTCTTCCTTCCTCAGATATATTCGCTAGAGCTTTTCCCAAAGTCTAGACAGAGAGTATGCGATATTTCATTCCAATATCTATCATAAAAACTAATATATTTTTGATTCTATTCTACATTATGATCTGTTATGTGTACAACATGAAAGTCTTTTAGGATATATTTTCCCTCTACTGAAGTTATGTATTACCTCTCTTAACCTTAGTAAAGTTATATGCATGTATCTGAGAGCAAATCAGAATATATGACTTTGGAAGCTCTGTAATTAGAAAATTACAGTATTTTTAAAACCCAGAGGCACCATAATTAATTACTGTTCTGTATATCTTTGAAAGTTTTATTAATTTTTTGGTTAAAAGTGAAAAAAGTCATGTTTTTTTACCACTTCAAAGCTTTGTGAGAGTATCTTAACTTTTTAAATAATTAGTTATCTCACCCAGGAATGACAAATTTTTCTAGGGCAAACACACTTTGTGCAGAAGTATGATAAAAGTCATGTTGTACCTTGCACATTTCAGTGCACGCAGCGGGGTGAGGGGGGTGGTGGCAAGACATTTGAAAAAAGGTTTTTTTGGCATGGAAGATCAGTAATACTTTGCACTGCTTTCTTATTCTGAAATAGTATTTTCATGATACAATGCTAGTGAAGTTAATAACTGGTTTATTATATCTGGATTTTGTTTCATTTTTGCTACATTTTTCATGACACTGCCATTTTCACACATGTATAGGAAAACATCAGCCTTGCAGGAGTCATCCTGAAATCCGAATTGTACTAAAACAAGGCGCAAGCAGAAAACTAAGTGAATGTCAGAAAGTAGGCTCCTTACCCTTGCCTATATGGAGCTATTCTATTCTAATGGCTTTCATTAACAAGACAACTTTTCACTGAATGGAACAAGTAACAGACTGATGAAGACAGATCATCAGAAGACTTCTGTATCTTCACAAATGCTGCTTCACACCAGTCCGTCAATTTTGCGCCCTGCAATTATTTAAATCTAAAAAGAATATGTGATGAACACTTACTGGTTTTGTGAATGAGCTAAAAAGTTGAAACACTAAGGAGACGCACATCTATATCCATAATACTGTAGGTAGGTGCTTTGGAGCTGTGAAGAACTGTAGTATCTGGCCACATCTACTGACAGGGTAATGGAGAAGACAGAATAAGATAATTCATACATTATCACTCGAGCTCGTCTCCAGAACAAGATTCACTAAGCTGGAATGTATTATTTATGCTATTTCTACAGATTATGGGTCAGTGCTTTCCCATTATACTACAAGCAGTTTAGAGAGACACATGATACGCTCTGAAAAGAAATAAAACTGTCAGACCAATTGCTTCTAAGGCTTTTTGACCAATATCAGACACCAAGATTGCAAATACTGCTCCTCTAAATATAATTTCTTTTTTATTATGCTGTGCAATCAAATAAACACAGGCTTTGCTGCTTCTCTTCTCAAGACAGTTAGAAAATTGAAACATCAGAAATTTAAATCAGAAGTCTTTTAGGTTTACGCTGGCATTTTAATAATCACCTCACCGTATCTTAATATGTCACCACAGGGGGCAATTTTTCACCTACTACGCCACCTACACTATTTTAACATGTCTCCCTTTCACATTCTTTATACTCTTCAGCCTTGTACATTCACATCACAAATATATGCTAATGCGTTCAACAGATTATCCAGCCTACTGTTCCACTCTGCAAGATTATTAGAGAGCTGCTCTCCTTATTTGCCTGCACTTCATCTGTATGTCTTCTAACGCGTATTCAGGGGTTAATGGTGACAGCTTTGGTAAGTGTAATTGGTACTTAGTGAACTATGCAAATCTGCTGTTAGGTGGGAGTAATCATGCAAATAGAATGCTCTTTTTTACCTAGACATAAATTCAAGTTTTTCATTAAATAGGGAATAACCCTCAAGTTTCAAGCTTCCAATAAAAAATAGACCATATAGGAATTAATTGCATTCAAAATACTAGAATCAACTTCTTCCTTCGTTTCTTTGGTGGTGTGCATGTGGGATTTACTTTTACATTGAAATGGGGAGATAAAATTGTTTCACTCTGAGCTTCTGGTAATTTAGAGCTATGAGAAATACAATATCACTTTTTTCCAACCTTGCTTTTCAGGAACCTTCTGGTTTCTTATTTTAGCATCATTTTGAGCTTACATTTTCATCTGCGTACATGTAAGTGTGGTGTAGATTAGGCCAGCTTCTTTCCTGTAAGAAGACACAATGAATTAGCTCGCAACGAGCAGGATTTAGCCTTTTCATCATCTTTGACAGATGAATTCCACGTAGGACTGGTAAGGAGAAACGGTAAGGAGAAGTCCTTTCTCCCTGCAGGATCTTCTGTTATCACTTACGTGAACTCTCCGATAAAGATTATAATTTTCTTCACGCATCCAGAAACACTATCCTCGAGTCATCTCATACAAATAACAGCCTAAAATTGCAAGCACAGGACACCATACTCTTTCTTGCAAAGGTTATAGGGGCTGCACCGGCTGTGCTGGAAGCTCTATTGGAAAACCCAAAGGTTCAGAGAACACCACGATCCTGTCTTTGTCGTGGGACATGCAGACTGCTAGTTGTGCTAAGGGAACTTGCAAGCGTCATGAACTATAGCGACTTTTCTCAAAGAAGTAGCAAGCTTCTCCAGACACGTTTCACATAGGTTAAGACTTCAACAAGACTTCCCAAACAAGTGTTGAGATACAGAGACAAAAAACCCGAAGATACGAAGGGCAAAATTTGACAGACTTTGCTCTGTTGGTTAAAGCTCCTCATCTGCAACTACATTGTAAATATAAGAAACTCCCCCCACAAAAATGACATGTCTATTACTGTAAAAATGTTTTATACAGACAAATTTACCTTTTCGGATGCAGAAACATTTTGTCAGAAGATTCAGTTGACCATAATCTCTTCCAGCCTCCGCTCACCTGCATGAAGAGTTCAGGGAAAATTAGAAGACACGGGAAAAAAAAGCTTGTTAGTAAGAAAACCTTAACTTCCAAAAATTAGTGGCATGGCCTCTTTGCATATGATTTAGAGTAAGATTTTAGAATCTTTTTCAAGGCAAGGCATGAAAAAGAACAATTACGTATAGTTATTCAAATTGCGTCTATAATATTGATTGCAGTTCTGAGTACAAATGGGACAAGTCTTATTTCAGAAAAGGCTGCAGGGCAAAAGAGTGGGATATTCAGAAAAACACGTAGGGAAAGAAGACTCTATATGTTTGCTGTTTGAACTCCTGAGTAACAATAACATTAAAATATTTCTTCTGTAGAAGAGATGAACCAGGAAGGTCATAAGAACAGCCTGCTGACACCAACTCTTATTGAGAAAAACCCAAACAGATAATTCCCTTTATTATGGGCATTATTTCAATATCTGTTTTGCACACTGGCTTTGGTTAGAGAGATAAACATCCTGTGAGTTTACAGGCTTTAGAAAGAGCCAGACAATATCCTCAGGTGGTTCTAAAGAATACAGAGCAGCTCAATCAACAGTATTTTTCTCCTAGCATACAGAGTAAACATAAAAATTTATCCAAATAGACAGAGAGATACAAGCTCTTCTTCTGAGAATGAAGCTTTTACTTGACGAGGAAAAAAGGAAACTTTTCAAGTACTTACTACTTTAGCTTCTCTCTGAAGGATATTGGTTTATCAGAAAATTTACCCACAAGGTATTCTTAATGAGCTACTCAAAAGATTTTTGTGCAAGAAAAGTTTAATACAAAGGCAATTTGTCTTCCTAATTTACATCTGTTTTCTATATACTCAGGCTGAATTCACTTAAATATTTATTCAGCCTTTATGTTTCCTTTTGGCTAGAAATAAAGTGGGTTAAACTTATCTAAAATTCAACTTTACTCAAAATCTGTATGTAAACTGTACATCAATTTCTTTTTCGATATCTCTTCACAAACAGTTCCCCAACTTAGAGTTAAACACTGTGAGGGAGGCACATAAAAAAAATAAATAAAAATAATAAATGGCATTGAGACAGAAGGACAAGAACTGCAGTACAAAAATCAGCCCAAAAGAGACATTCCTGGCTCCCAGGATACTGTTCAGCGGATTCTCAAAGAAAACACCTAAATTTTTAATACTAATGCAGATGCACAGATCGGGCCATCTGGAATAAAAACAGTAAGTTTATCAACCCTTGGTTGCAACACCTTTTTATCATATGCCATATGGAAACAATTATTCAAACCTCATACAACGAAACACTGGATACTTCAATCATTTTGCATTCTATAAAATACAGGTGGTTTAAAATTCAGGATGTACTGTATGGCCAGTAATGCCTATGTATATTCACACTTCAGTGAGAGGTCCAATGGGAACGCGCTCCATGTAACACCTAAAGAAGTAGCTGAAATCCAAAGCATTCAAAAATCCTACGTAGCATGCTCTTATAAACTTTCTTTTTTCTTTTCCCCTTATAGAAATGTCATAAACTTTTGATAAGAAACAGAAGAGTTCACATTTGTTCTGAGCTATCACTATAAGCACACAACTATGAAATGTAGAAGCACAGCAATTACTTGATGTACTCCAATTAAAAAAAGCTGCATTTCATTAACACACAGCAGTATTTTTAGGAAAAAAAGCAAACAAATGTAGAGAATATTCAACTACTATTATTCATTACTGATATTAAAATAAATTTCTCAAGTCATGCCCCCACTCTGGCAAAAAGATATTACAGCTGTGACCACGATCCTGTGTTCAGCCTTCATTCATATTTTGGCCCCAAATGAAATAATTGTTTGCTGCAAGACCATGATGAAACATAAAAGCAGAAGTCCACAAAAGTTGCTTCTAAAACTAGGTTAATCACTTTTTAATCAGTACCAGAGCACAAAGAACGCTAAGAGGATGTGATCTTTAATTTTTTCCACTCCATATGTTGTAACAGACAAAAAGTAAAAATAAACACATTGACCAACACGGAAGCTTTCTATTTTATCCTGTTCTCCCACCAACAAATTTGAGACAAGACAGCCATACGATACAGAGACAATTCAACATCTTGGCATTGCTCTGGATGGACTGAGTCTTACCAAGATCGACTGGCTCAAATACCACACAGCATTTCAGAAAGCCATAGGAGACAACTAAACTTCTTTCTGCTTTAAGCTAAGAAAAAAATCTTAGGAGTCTGACTGATATAAACAGAGAAACTTTGTCTAAGTATTGTTTGAAGAGGCTCCTTCAGGTGAAGAAGGGATCTTCTGCACATATGAAAAAAAAATATATCAAGCCTATAGTGGTAGAAAAGTATTTTTGGAAGCATTATTTATTAAACCATAAAATAGATTCTAAGCAAAATTATCAAGGTTAAAAATTAAGAGAAAACCCCAATCATGATGATGCATTAAGCCTTGGTGTATATGCATAATAATTTAATTATGATAGGTTGAAGGAGTTTCTCAGACTGAAACAAAACAGAAGTCACACAGATAAATTGCGAGCAGGTTAACATGTATAAACACGCTTAGAATTTATGATACAGCCCCATTCAGCTTCAAGTTTGCCCAAGGGAAAGTACTGAAATTTTTCAGCTTGAAGAGAAGATAACAATTTTCCGTGCATGCGCACTGTGAAATCTTCAAAGATAAAGCGTTGGTTTTGCTTTAAGCTTTACTTTGTGTTTTGGAATTTAAAAGACAAAACGTAATTTGTCTCCAAAATTCAGCAATCCATAAACCTGAATGGCCTAATGTTTGTCATGGTAAGTGGAAAAAGTCTCCAGTTTAGTTTTCAATACAACTTGCAATAACAGTCAATCAGCAGGATTAGTTTTACATTCAATATTATCTCAGGAAACTAATAAAGTTCAATTAACATTCCTAAACTGTTCCAGATAGAAATGGTAACATTACTGAGGTATAATCAAGATACATGGTTTAATAAAGAGCCAACAGTAAGTGTAGTTTTGTTTGCTTTCTTAACAAAGTACATTGCTTTAATAATTTATCCCCTGGAGTTTTTCAAATTTAGAAAATTTGGATGTCATAAAAAGTAGAAACAAAATTAATCTTTATATACTGGAGTCTTTTAGTAAATAGAAACAATTAGAACGGGGCCATCTAATCCCATGTTTTTGGTCTTATGAAGTCCTCAGTGTTTCATTTGAGTAGCATGCGACTGAAAATGTTGCTAAGATTCTACAGTCTGACACATGCCTTGTCATTATAAACAGCAACTACTACTACTACTACAATGCATTTGATATTGGGCAAAATATTTGAAACGTCTTAAAACTGCAAAAAAGGTGATTACATGCAAACAGATCATGTATTCTAGAGGAAAAAAGTACTAGGGAGTATGAGAACATCATCTAAGGTAGAGGACTAGAAACATTTGCATATACAGACATATTAGAAATCGCTCATTTGCCAAGAAGTCGATTATCGTGAAGAATTAAATGAAATGAACCTAGTGCTGATCGTTGAAATACTCCAATTATGTGATAAAAATACCCCTGGAAAAACAGATCTGTAATGAAACGCTTTGAAAAAAGATATACAGATAGAAAAAGATTAGAGCCTGCACAAGAATGCATATTTGACCATTTCTTTGATATTAGATAATGAATGTCAAAGGATCAAAGATTCCAAAATATTTTAATACGATTATGAAAGATCTGCCTTAAATGCCGCTGAAAAAAGCCAATTTCAAGCTGTCCATCAACAACACCTGCTTGTTAAGGGGCTTGCAGACATGTAAAAGCTCTACCTGTGTGCCTACGCATAAATATGAGCATCCAAATATCACTTTTGCAGTCTGCCCAGAAGTTGACTTTTGATACTTATACCACCAGCCTTAATCTTGAAAAAATGAATATATGCCTGTAATCCAGATGTATTTACTTACATAAAATAATAATTTTCTTAAACTGAATAAAATAATAAATTAAATGAAATCCTTACAAATTACTAATAAAGATATCTATTTCATCTCTGGAGAGATGCTATTTATGGCATTTAAAATACAACTGACCATGCACTCAAGTACCCCAAACAAACCTAATCAAGCTGCTCTATCGATTTTCTTCTCATCTTCAGATAAGACTTGCTTCAGGGACTTTGTTCCACGTCATTAAAAATTATTGGGCACTATTACACTATTTTCATCTCAATGGTTACCAACCAGCAGTTCCAGCTACCTGGGATCGATTAATACCCCAGTTTCAATTAAACCCTGAAGTACCTTAGATTTGAAGTAATCTAAGTTGGATATCTGAATAATCTAGTTGGGTACTTCAACCTTCTAGTTGAAGTACCCAACTAGAACTGGATGCTGGTCACCCTTATCTGCCTTCCTGATCCAAATCTGATGATAACTGTTACTTAGAATTTGACCCTTGCAATGCTCATTCTTGCTGATGAAGCCAAGAATATTTCTTTACTCAGGCTAGTGACCTAACACACACCACTGCTTCTTCTGACCTGTGGCTTAGCATAGTAAGGCGCATCAAACAATTCTTTTAGCGACCTGTACGTATGTTTTTTGACACCAGCAACTACTTCTTTTCACTGCCTTGCCGTGCATGTATCTTTGTCTTATTTTGTCCTTTCCTGACCCTTTCAACTTCTGATAAACACTACAGTATTTTCCTTGTTTCTTCCAGCAGGGGCCCCAGCTGCTTTTGCTTCTTTCCCTACCTATCCACAAGGTCTTGACTAAACATACCTCATTCACCAGCTCTGGGATATGATCATTTTATCACCTTTGCACCTCTCTGACCCCAGTGTATCCACAAAGAGGATTAATAACGTCTAAGAACGGCTTCAATCTCTAATGCAAAGTCCTGGCCCTGGAGGAAGTTAGAGAAGAGCCCTTCCGCAGCAAATCCAATGCAGATGGAGCACACAGTTCTACCCTTACTTTAACTCTAGTTAGTAAATTGGAGATATCTACTAGGTCACATTTCTCCTAGGCATTTTGTAACAGCAGACCAAGAAGCCTTTTATATAGCTGTATTTAATACCCGCGTTACTTTTGAGATGTAGTCCTTTTGTGATCGGTAGAACACGATTAGCGGTTAATGCAACATTTGAAACTGAAAAATTCAGGGTCCAAGAAATAATTCATAGACAAAACAGCACTTTACACCTAGAGCTGAGTAGATTGCTGAACATAACGATGGAAGTCAAATTAACTAACTTTGCTTTACATGCCATTGGGTTACTTGAGTTTTGTTCATATCCACAAAACGCCCACCGAGGTTCTCAACTTCTAGTATCAAATTACAGCCTACATTGCATTTGAGACTACGTATTAACATGTATCCCCTTGACTGGCTAAGACTTTCCCATGCGATGGAGGTCTAACTCTAGGACAGACTGGTTTTTTCACTTTGTTTCTCAATGCAGATAGACTACGGTATGAATCAGCAACCTCATCCCATTCTCTTCTAATAGGACATAGCACAATATATTCTGTTTCCTCCATTATTTAAATCTTTTGCTGTTGTGCATTGTCTTTTGCTTATACGAGCGTAACATCTTTAAAAGGAGGAACTTGTACCTGTGAAAGCAGAGTAGCATTACTACAGAGATGCGGCCTAGCCCTACCTTCAGTTCTGTTGTACGTGTCATACAGTGAGCACACAAGATGACACAGGACCGGAAGCCTCACCTGTTTTCACAGATAAATTGATCATGATAAAAATCAGATTCATCTGAGCATATTTTAAAATTGTAGGTCCTATATGCCCACCAAAAGAAACCTGGAAGGCTTCTCAGAGCACTACATAACGTTTTTAAGTTACTCCACGTTGTGCTTTTTCCATAAAAGTCTTTTAAGGGATTCATTGCTAAGTTATGTAATCCCCTTAGCTATACAGCCTAATTATTTTTTTCTTTGTAAATGAATCCTAGTTCTGCCAAATTCTCTTGGAAAAAAAATAGGAAGTTTCATAGATATTGGCAAAGGAAAACTAGAGTAATTTTTTGCCCCGATTCATCTGCCACTATGTATATCGTGCCATTAGGAAGGCTCTGAAGGAGACAATAAAAGGGATTGGGAGGAGAAAAGCAAAATAAATGTTAGAACAATTACTGCCTATAAGAAATACGCTTATTCTTTTTTTAGCAGGAGAGCTATTTGAATTGTAATAGGCTTTCTGTATAGTTATTTTTACCAAAGGTAGCATGCCTGTTTCTTCTCAATGCATTAAGAGGCTGACACTGAAATTGAGGATTATCTTAAACTTTTACTGAGCTACTAAGCATTGGAGACATTTAATATCTTTCACAAGTTGTTTGGGCTCTCACAGGGTTAAGCCCTATGCAGGAATTCGCCATTATATAAGGTGTCAAATCGCAGCACAATATAATGTCTGCGTCTGGCCTGGTAACCGCAGTTATGGCTTTCAAAGCTCACACTAGATTTTGCACGAGTTAGCATTGTCTCTTAATGGTTCACAGCATTTTTAACGTAAGATATCAGAAGAATAGCAAAACATAGAACCCTATTTAGCTCCATAGACGTCATGAAAGAGAACAAATAAGAAAATACCAGTTTCATCGAGTTTACTGTCATCGGAAGTGTGTGCTCACGGCATAAAAATAGCGTTCTGTGCGTATGCATGTATTATACCTTTTGTACCTGGCAGTACAATGATTAGGGTCATAAAAGCAACTGTTGTAATACAGCATACCTTGCAATGGCTCATAGACAACCTGTCACTACTTGCTTTATTTGTAAAGTTAATGTTGGCCAGAACCCTGGCAATATCATTTGCTTATTTGGGAAGTGTAATATGATTTTTAACTTATGTGCTAACTCACCAGGAACAGCGCAACTTTTCTTCTCAAGGACATGTTCCCCCATAATGTAACACAACACTTCTCAATAAAACAGCGCAAGGTGACTAGTGGGAATACGTCAGTGACTCCGGCCTCCGCTTCTCTTTTGCTTTGTTTGCATCTGGAAAGTTATGCTGACTTTATGTAAATACAAAGCAAGAACAAAAAAATCAGAGCCAACTTCAGCATGGTCATTACATTTAGATCCCTGCCACGTCAGCAACACTGATACGTCACCAGTGACGTACAGCAAATGAAGTCGTCATTGTTGGCATCCCACCTTAGTTTCAGTGAAGAAACACACTGCGATTCATTTTCTCTGGTTTTTATTCCATTCTTTATCTCCTTTGTTCTGCGCTTACCTGCAATCCAGAAGCTGAATTAGCAATGTACATTAAAGTGGTAGGAAAAAAGCAACTCTTTTCATAAAATACCGCCAACATTCTTGCCGCTTTTCACCGATTATGGGGTTTTTGTTGGTTTTCGTTGGGTTTTTTTGGTTTTGTTTTTTCACTTGTGAGGGGAGGACAATAACTTTGGCTGGAACTAATATATTAGTGTAAAGTATTCAGAAAGTTTGTGATGGTGGTTTTGGATTTTTTTTTTTAAACCAAGCCGCAATCTTTATTCCTTCCCTCTAATATTTAAGTTTTAAAAGCTCAGCGCTTACAAATATGTAATTAAAAGAAGAGATTGCTAACAAAACACAGAACGAAGGAATTTTTGTCACTAGTCCAGTTTTCGGTCCAACTTGGTGGGAGCCAAAACTCATCACAGCAGAGTCTGTGTTCAGTGAAAGACAGAATGAGGCAAAGTTTCTTTCTTCCTCTACCCCAAATGCCTTTGAAATGAGTATATCTATCCTATTTGAATTAAGCTGATGCCCTGATAATCAAAGGCATTCTCATAACCGATACAAAGAGATCGGACAAAAGACTGATCTTGCACATAGACTCTCTTACCCTAAAACATAATTGAAGAAGCTTGCAGTGAAACTGGGAGGTCCCCTCTGCTTCTGCTGATGCTGTCTTCTTGTGAGTAACCATTATCGTTCTTTGGCAAAAAGCTGTAGTGGTACCCGAGCATATCAATCCAGCAGCTCTCACAAGCGTTACAGGCATTCAAAATGTAGGTCAACTTCTCTGATATTCAAGAAACATAACTTAAGCAACAGGGTTTCTATTATGTTATTGTCTGCTCTTATTATTGCAGAAAATGAATTATTTAGCACACAATTTATGCAAACTGGTACTGAAAAATTAATTACACAAGGCTAAAGTGTTTTCTTTCAGGCTACCTCAATGTACAGTAGAGAGAATTGAAAAGAGAGAACAAATAAAACACAGTATCATCCACAAAGCGCAAATGAAACACAGGACTAATGTAAACATTAGCAGAGTTGTGACTTTTCATGATCTACAAAGCTACTGGTTTACTGAAGTCTTCATTTCACCAGGGTTCGTAGTTTGTTTCCAAAACAAATTTTTATTCACGCTTTCCATTGTTTACCTTAAAAGGTACCTATCGGTGTACAGTGATAAATGTGACAAGGGCATTGAAGCAGTTCTGAATTCTGCATTGTATTATTTGCTGTCTTTAGCAATACCAGGTACAAGATAAACAAACAAACAAAAAAGGGACAAAACAACCCACCAAATCAAGCTCAACAGCAGTACACTTTGTAGTAAACTTATTTACTTTCACTCATATTCCAAGTAACCTCTTAGAAGTGAGAGGCCTGGAAGACATAAAAATGTGAATATTAACTCTGCTTAGCACTCTAGTTTCAAAGTTTTCAGCCAATAATTAGTATTTCAGTAACACATTCCTTGTGTTAAGTTCTCAGTTCCTTCCCCTGTGTCTTCAACTGTGCTCGGAGAACTTGACACTGCTGTATTTTCAGGAAATCACTGTACTGCGGTATTATCACAGGACCGGTATTGGTCATCATTTTACCTGGTCACATATTCCTTAACAAGCGGAAACATCCAACTATTTGGAACAGTTTTGTGTCATTTCAGAGTTCAAAGTGGAATAATCAATTGGTTTGTGGATTATTTTCAATTTATCAGTGAAACTGATCTAGGAGTATTGAAAATACAAACTTTGCATTACTAAATGTGTAGCTGGTGATCTGAATTATGTAAAATATGAATTGGATGATGTAAAACTTGAAAATATCTGGTTATTTCCAGCTGATGATGGTAAAATCCAGAGGGAGAAACACTACTCTGCCAACAAATTAAGAGAAAATCAGAATGGATGTTTCCTTTAACATTATCACTGAGCTCAACCTACGGTGTGAGATAACAAAATAGACTTTGAATATGTCACTATTTGATCTTGTAGGTTGTGTAACAGACCATTTCAATTATTCTCCCTTATCTGACAAAAGTATTCAAAAATTGCAAGAGATTTTTCAATTTGTCAGTCTCAAATACACGGAAATGTTGAAGCATGTCCCCACAGGATGGGTTTTTCTCTATGCTACAGTTGAAAATAGCTCTTTTCCTCTCTCACGGTGATTATGTCCTTTAAGAACAATACATTTGAGGAGATGCAAACACACTCACAGTGACTGAAAATAATTTCTATTTCTTCCACAGTCTAAGAGTTTCATTTAAACTTAGTCTTAAAATTAAACGTTATATGCATCAAAATTTGTAAACATAATAAACATTAAGCAATAACTTATGTGAAAGAATTAATGATGAATTAGTTGGTCAGAGATGCAACTACTACCAAAAAGAAGAACAAATAGCAGATAATATGGAAGAAGTTATTATTCATTGCTATACATTAGCTTTCAAATACCTGACATCAGTTATTAATTTCAGCAAACAAAACTATCTTGATTCTGCTGCTCGGAAAATAAAAAGGGTCATTCCTCAGGAAACTGTAATCTTTAATGAAAATTTTAAACTTGACTAAAAGCTAAATAGAATGAGCAATACTGTAAAAGAAATATGAATACCAGGAAAGTCAATGAGTGTCCATGCTTCACATTGCAGAATTATTTAATGTTCTTCCTTCTAATCCTAGTCTCTCGATTTCTCAAAGTTTGTGCAATTAGTTATGAAGAGTCTGCCCAAAATGTCCCCAACACAGGTGTTGAATAATCATTCTTGGACAATTTATAATATTTTGCTATTACATTTATTAAGACTGAGCTTTGACCGAAAATTATTCTCTATTGTTCATATAAAAGAATTACTTACGTTGATTTCAAAAAACCTGAAAAGATATGATAGCATATTAGAATTTGTGAGTATTATTTGAAAATAAGCAGATACTTATGACAAATAAATTGTGCGGTTTAGAACAGGAAATTACATTTAAGACAAAAATCCAATTATTTGCTGAGGGAAAAAAAGGACTCTCTGAAGAATCACTTAGAATGAAGAACTGTCCCTTCCTTACATCTGATCTGGTTTTAGGATTCTGCTTCTGTGCATGACAGAAGTACCGCCATCATCAGGACTGAACACTGAAAAGAGTCTTAACTTTGGAAAAGAGCCTGCTTCACTAATATTCAAAATATTTACCTCTTTTCATAATTTACTACCTCTTATGGCAACAATACTTCTCTGTGTTTTGAGGAAAAATACACTAGTATCTTTTGAGCGGGAATGTATCTGGTAGCAACTCGTAATAACGCGATTTATTGGATTTGCCTGCCATTCAGTGATCAAAACAAGCATGCATCCAGCTGTCCATGAACTGTACAAGGCTCCAAATATTGGTTTTTTCACTGGGGTCGCGACTTACCTTCCGTGCTCACTTACAGAGTAGCTATAGGATTTCTCTTGTGAGGGAGCGTAAAGAAAGGCGCACAATTCTGTCCAGCCTCTACCCTTTGCCTGTTTTTCACGGATTCTAGCACGTAGCGAATTCAGCTACGCATTTATTGTAAAACATGAGAGTCTTCTACACTTCTGCTTCCAGGCATCTTTTAACAGCTACAGCGTTCGTCTGGAGAGGCATTATGCCCTAAACTGTCCTTTCTTCTCCCCTTAACCATATTATTGTTTAACATACACTTTTCAATCTTAACCTACCCTACCCATGAAGTTTGGTTTAATTGTAAAGCTACAAATGAGCTCTTAAGAAATAATTGTATTAAAAGAGAAGTGAGATTTCATTTTAAGAGTTAGGATCTAAATAACTTTTATAAACAAAATTAAACGCTCACTATCTCTAAACATTGTGTGGTTCTAAGATTGGACCTGCAACACAGACCTCTTATTTCTGTTCTGTATATTGTCACTGGCTCCATCAGAAATACCTTATACTAATAAAGTAGCTGAAATGAAGAAATAAGATTACCATTCCTCTATTCTACTGAAGTATTGTGAGGCTTCACTGATTGATACTTACAAAGCCTTTCTTTTCAATGACAGTTATCCAGTATCTTAGCTCATAGGACTTTATTCATTATTTACCTTCATCGTTATTTTAGTGCCATTTATAGGTATCTTTAAATGGAAATCTTTAAATGTTTGTATTTTAAATACTACTAATGAATACAAACATAGAGAATTATTTTTTTTTGGTGGCAAAGAAAAGTTCATAAGGGTATTTTATAGTTCATATTTTTGTTAATATTCTGCAGTGCAGTAATTACAGTTCCGTAGTCTGAAATTATACCTAGAGCCATTTGGACTTTATTTTGGAGACATTTAAGAGACAATGTACAAATGTTAAACCTAATAACTAAATACAGACGTATGGAAAAGAAGGTTTTTCCATATGGGTAGAACATCCTATAATGTAAGGGTTTTTTTTTGGGGGGTGAGGGGTGTCTAAATTTTCCCATCATTTGTTTCTCTTTGCAGTAGATACTCTGATAGATGTCTTTCGTAAACCCTTAATTGTTTAGAAGTTAGCCCTCCAGGAACAAAACTATTTCAGTGAAATAGCCGTTTATCTATTTTTTAGATACTGATGCTTAAAAGGGGTTTTTTTTTTGTTTTTTTTTTAAAGGGGACTGTTTAAAAAAAAAAAAAAAAAAAACCAAACCCAAAACACCTCAAAGGCAGCATTTTAAAATAGCGAAGTACCAGCAAGGACTACATGGTCACTTCAGAAAAAGTATACAATGCATTTACCATTTCTAGTGAAAAAGCAAGAATTTATGCAACAGAAGAGCCTTAATTGTGTCTTCACCTGTCCTAGTCCTGAATATTGACTGTTGCTTTGCATGACGTTTGTAGGATGGGGGAGATGGAGGCAGGCATTTGGCTATGCGCCTGCATTTATCTTATTACTGCTTTTTCTCTTTTCTAAAATACCTAGAAATATTAGATTTAATATGACGAGAAAAAATACTTGCGTATATATATTAAAAAAAAAAGTGCAAAGTTTCATAAGAAATATTTTCAGACAACCACACAAGAAAACCATATTAAATCAACATATAGCCTTCATTAGACAAAAAAGTATGATACATTTTTTTAGCTGGCTACAAGCATCTGATTAGATCTATGATGCACTAAATTATAAAAGTAAAAACAGCATAGATCTTCAGCTGAAGATACTGCTTTGCTACAGGCATCAGAACAAAGAAAATAACCGGCAGATAGAGCTGAAGGGGAGAATATTTTTTTTATGGAGAGATTAATCTTTTGGTTTTGTATCCTGGTAATAGAATCTCCAGGTACTACATTATCACTTTGTTTATTAGTAGCAGATGCCAATCTAATGTCACATTTGACCTTATATTTATTGCAAATTGTACCTACTGCTTTTATTTTTTAAAATGAAAGGCCAGAAAAGGTTCATTTTCTAAAGTTGGATTTGTACGCTAACAGTTATTGAAACTATTGTTGGGGAAAAAAGGAAAATTTCTTATCAACACAGCCTTCCTCTGTCATCACAAACCCAAGGAGGGGGTTTAGATTAATCTGAGCAAAACAGAACTTTTAGAATATATATTGATTTTCTTCCTTTTTAATGCTCCCATAAATCATAATCATCATGTGCCATGCCTATGTGCCCTTGATTCTGCTAGCTATAATCTAATCTTATAACTCAAGCTCTCCAAAAGAGAACATTTTTCTTATTTTTTTTTCTTCTTACTTATGCATTTTCCACTGTGTCCCCTCCAGCTCTTCCCCCCGACTCTCCCAAGAATATAGCTGATTGGAGTCAGGATGATAGCATCTCAAGGTCATCCAAACGGATTCATAAATAGCAGGATTTGTGTGAACTCTAGGGTGTCTACACACCTTTTCAGTAGGGCTTTTTACAAAAGGTGGTTCAACATACTTTTTTAAAAGTTCTTTTTAATTTTTGTTTTTACTAATGTACTAAAAGTCTTTGCACCCGTTAGACTGAACAAACCAGTTAATAATCTGCACCTCAGATTGTTGTACATTATTTCTTCTGGTCTGTACTTGACACTACCTGTTTCAACTACGAAACTCGGCAAGCATTTGAGTGATTTTATTTTAATGACATTCCATTTTTCAGAAATGATGGCAATTATCAACTCTGCTTAGGCAATACAGTGACCTTCCTCATGCTAATGTATCTTTCATTTCATAAAGAGAAAAACAAAATGGCAGTGCTCTACTGAGAGAATTAGACTCTCAGTCAAGTGGGGGACAGACTCAATATTTAGCAGCGTTACTGTGGAGAATGTTTTTATACACTATATTTAGGAGTAGGAAAAAAAAGGGAAAAGCAGCGTATGCTTAACCGAGACCAGAGTAAAACGATAACTTAGATTAGATATTAGGAATAATTCTTTACTGTGAGGGTGGTGAGGCACTGGCACAGGTTGCCCAGAGAAGCTGTGGCTGCCCCATCCCTGGAGGTGTCCAAAGCCAGGCTGGATGGGGCTTTGAGCAACCTTGGTCCAGTGGGAGGTGTCCCTGCCCAGGGCAGGGGGGTTGGAACTAGATGATCTTTAAGGTCCCTTCCAAATCTAGCCATTCTCTGATTCTATGAGAACTTCATGTATTGGTACTTATCCCATGACCTTACTTTCAGAAAGAAATATTCAATGTTAATCCTCCTCCTTTCCCTTCTGTGCCCAAGTCTTTCCCAAAAGCCAGTGCAATCGCTGGCACACCCTTCTTCTTCATCAGCCACCCGAACCAGAAGCTTTACTTGCCGTAATCTGAATGACAGTTTACCCTGACCGTCGGTACACCGGGCAAACAGCTTTGCCCTTGGATCCTGCTCCTCAGTTTATTCACTAACATCCTTTACAGTGCTTGAGGAATCCGCCAAACCAAAGGCTTATCGCTGAAACTCATCTCAATTGAATAATAGCAGTTTGTCACCTTTCTTCTCACCAACTTTGAATTCTTTAATAGAAATATCATGACATTATCCGAAAGCATTCAGTAGCTGAGCTGAATTAAGTAGACAGAAGCCAAAGACAGCAACCCCACAGGAATTTGAACAGAGAAAAGGCTTCTAATTTATGCAGAGATTAAAGCGTGACTTGCTGGCAAGTCAAATTGACCAAAACAATTAGAATTAGATTTTATTCTATTCTGCAGAGGTGCCATTACCTTTTCATCAGGCTACTGTGATGTTCAGCAGAGTATTGCTTTTTATTTTTCCCTCAGAATAACAATTGTTGCATTATGAGTGGCTTAAATATTCATTCAGGCTCGAGAGCTAGGAAAAGCCCCCAGACCAAAACTAAAAATCTGATGAAGCTCCTTTCATTTTTATGGGGGTGTAATCAAAGAGGTGGAAGAAAAAAAATCAACCACCTGACTGCTAAAGTAGGGCAGAGCCACAGTGCGAGCCTACACAGATCCAGAGAGTGAAAACAATAGAAATAGGAACATAATGAAAAATAATTATCTCTTAGTCACTTTGTTAACTCATTTTCTAAAAAAGCTGAAACTATTAGGTGAACATCACTTTCTTACTAATTATAGATTATTAAACTAAATGGTGTATTTTCTACTGTCTTATGTTTCAAAGTTTATCTGCACCTTAAAAACATACCTTTTTTTTGAAGATTAGAGGCACACTTCATTTAATATTTCAGGCTCAAGTCTCCATCGCCTAATGTCTTTTGTAGCCACCCGCTTCAGCTAAGCCTAATACGCTACTATTCAGATTCAATAGCATTTTCAACTCACTCTGCACTGATCAAAAAACCCACCCAAAAACCTGCACAAGATGTACTGAAAAGAGAATGAGAATGCCTATATATTAAAAAAAAATAAAATAAAATTAACATTCTGATAATAAAAAGCCAGGCCATGCATTCAGAAATGTTTCATTCTTGGTATACACGAGCAATCTCTAACATTGAACTGCTTTAGTGACCAAATACATTTCTGTGCATGTCGAGTTCTCTCTGCCAGCTTCCTCCCATGATATATTCTGATTTACACAAAATATATTTGCACAGACAAGAAACACACCGAATTCCAGAGAGGATTCAAACCCGTCATACATGCCACCCCCCTTTCCCAGTTTTATCTCATCACAACTACTGACAAGATCAGATCTGGCAATTCCAGAGCATTACTGAGCACCCCACAACACGTGAAAGGGGCAGCAATCTACACAGTCCTGGACACAATGAAGAAAATTATTGCTTTTTCCCCTATGGTTTGGGTATTTTTGTCTGGGGTTTCCCCCCCACACTCCTTCCAGAGGGGAAACAGAAGGGGAAAATGGAAGGGAAGCAGAGGAGTAAAATTGGCTGGTAAGAAGAAAAAAGGATTGAAGCAACATTTGTCTCAAAGTTGAATGGAAGGGAAAATTTTCTCTTCCTTCCACTCACGTTCTCTCCCTTCTCTTTTTCCCTGATTCTTCCTTTGTTCCTCCTCCCTCTCCTCCACACAGACCACACAAACCAGCTTCAGTATACATCACTGACATGGGCAGCTCCCATTACCTCCCCTTTTGCCCCAGTAACCCTTTTCCCATCAGTTAGTGGGCACGATGGCTCTACTTCCATACTCTCACTTCTCATTTTCATCTCCTTTATCCCAGGGAGAGAGAAGCAGAATAATACACAGTCTCACCTCAGTGAGAAGGCACTCATTTAAACTGGGCTAGCTAAAAACAAAACAAAACAAAACTAGCAGATAAACGCATTCATATAAATCTTCCCGGTGTCATTAAAAACAGGGCTGGAGCATAGCACCTCACGCCATCTACGAAACACAACAGATTAAGTCATTGCCTTGTTTTAAACATTTTGAGTCACATATTTCACTTCTTCAGTAAAGTTACACACTAAAGATAAATAAAATCATAGGTCCATCAAAATTCAGTGTATAAACAAGGTGGGAGTACCTGTGCTATAATTTACGGAGTATTCAAGACATTAAAATGCTGACAATTCATGCAAATGACACAACATCAATCAACCCTCATGCAAAGACTGCAAGTGGATGAAGGAAAGCCATTTATTTAATCTCATTTGGCCATTTTTCTCCTCTCTGAAAGGAAACCATACATCTACACAATGCCCTCACAGAACACAACATTTGGAAGAGAAAGAGGGAATTAAGCAAAATAAGTCTCCCAGGGAATCTTTGAAAAAGCTGATGTTATCCCAGTGGATTCCTCAATTCGTTCTCATTGAACAGATCATGCCTCAATTCAAATATTAAGAGCTTGTATTTTCATCTAGAGATATTTTTTAAAAACTGGAGTATTTAAAAAGGGTGATCAGATAGCAGCATTCCTGTTTCAGACCAAAAATCAGAGACAGCCTTATTGATCTGACCAAACGTTTACACAGACATCATGTCAAGGCTAGAAATGGAATCCATGCCTTATTTCACAATACGAGGTAATACACATGCAGTAGTGACATTTTTCATCGAATACCTCCACCAGGATATTAGATTTCTAAAAAAAGTATCTATACTTAAAGACCATTAAGTTTGGAAATCAAACATTGAAAATTCAGGAAACAGAAGAACTGTTGTTGGCAGTTCTCTGATAAGAGATGATGATCACGACCATGATCTCTGATGATCCTCTTCTGTGGATGTTTTAGATTGCATTTTATAATTTTAAATGAACAATGACCTGCTATTTTTGTCTCCCAGTCACGACTGCATAAGACAAAAAGAATTTAATAAATACCTACTCACTAAATAGAGCAGGTGTTCTTTTAAAAAAATGCCTGCAATAATATCGTGAAAGAAAAATCTATGTAAAGTGCATTAAATATTATTGCTGGAGGTCACTTGAAAGCCTCCATCACCACCCTCAGACACTCCCAGAGAAGAACGTAGACTGCTAGGAATCAGGGCTACCAGGACTGCAGGACTGAATGTGAAAGTCTCAGACATTGAACAGTTTCTGCATGCAGTTTAAAGCGTTAAAACTCAGGTTGCACTGAATTTAAATTCTGCCATTTCCTAACTTTGAAGAACTTGATTTCCCAATCTCACTTTTTAAAACATATTTGTTACTGCCACAAATTTAAAAATGTTTAAAAAGCATTTAGACACCGTGTCATCTTTGATAAATTCATTTACAAAAGGCTGTAGAAGGTTAAATGAGCTAGAGACGCGAGTTTCTTCAGCGTGCCTCCATAAATTAGAAAAAAATCCTATTTAGGATTTCAAATCCATATGGAATTTGATCCAAAATATAACAAGAAAGAGATGGCCTCTTTCACAGGGCCAGTTATTTTTCCCCCCGGCAATATATGCTACAGGCTAGATCTTTTGCGTACACATGTGCACACCAGCTATTCTGGGAGCAAAACCTTCATTTTTCCTTTCTATTTTGCACTCCCAGGCAAATCTTTGCTCTCTGGGACACCCTCCCTCCCACCTGCCCGGGGCTGCTGATGGAAGCTTCTCGGTGACAGTCACACAGTGCATCACACCCGATAATCCCTCCTGGCCACGAGAAAGCTTTCCACGGCAGCTGTATATCTAAGTACCACTTGTGGAGGGCCAAGCTCTGCTTGTGGAGCACCGAGGGCACGTTCTCATTCGGGGCAGGGGGAAAATCTAACACAGGATAATCATATCCTCTCCCCTCCACCCCATTCCACAGGCTGCTCTCATCCGCTTACCCAGCATTTTCATACTTTTATTTCTTGTAGGCTGGATCGACGGCAAAACAATTCTGAAGGGCTCTGAACTACGCAGCGCTTAGTTGCAAAAAAAGCTGCCGTGAGCCACCAGCCACAAAAATTAAGCAGGCTCCGCATCATGACATTAGCATATATAACAAAGAACTGGAAGTAGTGTTTAGATGGGCTCTTGGAGAGTTCGTAACCGAATGCAGCTCCAAGCCTCTCCCACTGAAATTCTTACACATTTTTGATGGAGGGGTATTTCACACCATGCCCAGAATCTTGACTCTAAACTATTACTGTGAAGAGGCTGCGTAGCAGGACTGAATATCAGTCAGAGTTTGACACTCTGGTTTAGTATCTATGTTCTTTACCTATGACTAGCATTGAACAATCCTGGCAAGCACAAGATGAGATTCTTGTATAGAAATATTTCATGGTTTCAGGTGACTTGTGTTTTAATATTATTTTCCCCATTTGTATTGGTTCTAATGCTTGAAAGAATAATATTTATAGGAAAATTCTACGGTAGAAATAAAATCTGAATTTATTTCAGACTCCTTTATTCTAGCAAAAAATGTGGAGGGGTTTGGGGTTTTTTTGGTTTTGCTTTTTCAAACCAGACACAATTTGCGCTCATTGTAAGAGTTCCTCTCCATTTTTACAGGGTGAGGTACCAATAATGTGTTCTTTGCCTGTTATTCTTTTAGCTGAAATTTTCATACACTCTTGCAAAAGGGAGGATGTTAACGGAAAGCAATATCTCTCCAACCAGTTTCTCCTGAAGACTTCCTGCAACTGCTAAGGAAATGTTGCATCTTATCACCTGCAGTGTGTCTAGGCAGCATAAGGAAGACAAAGGAGAAGGAATTTCAAAATGATGAAAAAAGGCAAAAAAATGTTCTCATTGCTGTGGAAACATGAGCTCAATAGCTAGGTGCTAAGAGGGCTTTCATGGGACTATGCTTGTGTACTAAGATAAACTTGTCTCTAGGGTAAAATAGAACAGTCTATGCAGTAGCAAGTCTAGCTTGATTGATGAGCGCTCCCACAATAGCTTACATCTTTTCACATTAGGAGAGGAACCATACACTTCCCGCATAAATAGGCAGAACGAAAGAGTTCAGTGTGTGTACTGGTGTCTCCTGTCTCTTGCCAGGAGCTGCATCTCCGATAACAGAATGAGAGCTGAACTCTGCATACGACGAGAGTTCATAAAAATCCTAAAGGACAGTTTATAAAATGCAACGTGTACTAGTGTTCTGTCATTCCCTTTACTACTGCTAATGAAAGCTTTCATTCTGCTAGACGATCAGTTATGAAGTCGTTCTGGGTACTGAGAGTCAAGAAAGGAAGGAGAAAAAGTTGCTATTCTGTTTTTAGTTTGTGTTTAGATTTGGAAGGGGACCTGGAAACCTGCATAGCAGAAGGGACATGCCTTGCTCTGAGAGAGGAAAAAGGAAGCTATACAACACCTTTTTATCTCTTGAACAAAGATAGGAGAGGACTACGTTGTAAGGGAGAGGAGATATCAATGTTTGGTTTCCTAGGTGATTAAAGAGTGGAAAACCCTAAAAAAAGAGAGAGAGAGAGAAACAGATAACAGTAAAAGACATACAGAATGTGAAAAGGAACTAAAACTTTGCAGAAATCAGCACTCTACCAGTAAACATCCTGAACATATACGTGGATTAAAATGTTCTATAGGCAGTTGGAGGTGGAAAAGACTATTTTCCTGTTCACTTAATTGTATTTCTCAAAATAAAACAGACTGCACTGTGCAGATAGACAGAGAAAAGGGTCCTAAATTTTAATGCTAATGTTATGTGGCATGATTTCTGGGTGTCTGGGAACATTCACTCCTTTTTCTAATTAGGTGTCCATATATTCAACACGAATAGCATAAATGCTGTCAAATCTCAGACACGCCTTGATGAATATTTAGTGCCTACAAATTTCTTTGTACATTTTAAATATTTATTTGTATTAGACTGAATTAATTAATCAAGCTGAAAAGGACCCAACTTTTTGTAATGTAATTCTAAAGCAAAACCTTTCTTAAACTGAACCTATGGAAGACCATGCAAACTATGAAGTCATACTGAGACAAAGAACTAAACTATTAACAGAACATTGCTTACCTCCCGAGTTGTGCCTCAGGAGGTGTATTTTTGGTTGGCGGTTAAAAAAAAGTTAGTGTAATATAAAAACTATAACTTTTAGGAAGCTACACAAGTTTTGAAGTATAGTTTGCAGTGGCATACATTTTAAGCTATTCGAGGACACCAAACACACTCTAAGACACCTATTCTAGGACACTTTATGCTTGAGATGTTTATTTTTTTAAAGGTCTACAACAGTTAACAACTGAAAGATTACACCGGGATCAAAAATCCAGAATGACAGTGAAAAGCACGTGGGACTTGAAATTGATGCCCAAAATCAAAGTGTCATATATATAAGTTGTGGTAATTTATTGTAGAAGGTAGCAAGAATCTGGGCTGTTGCAGCCATTGCCTCTTTTTATAATCTATCCACACAGAAGATCGCACAATCTGAAAGCTCTGCCACAAGGGCAAAACTGTAGCATCACGACCGCCCGCCTCACCATCTCATCTCTGGGCCTGATGCCCGGAGTGATAATTCTTGACCATTTGTTTCTCTGAAATGTCCTGACAAGTCTGAACTGTACAGAGGGTCCACCTGCCAAGTTGAGCCAACTCTTGAACAATATCTATGAACCATGGGTTTTTCTCCTGTCATGTCTGTCTCTTGCACATTCTTTTTTTGTTTCTACTTTATTCCCTGCCTTTTCCTTCTCTTCTTTTTTAATCTTAAGATAAGAAAAAGCTGGCTCCACATCCCCAAGCTCTCTCTGCATCGATAAGCTGAATGCCTTCAACAGCTATACGTTGGCATGCCACTCCAAATCCTAAAAGGGAGAGTAAGACCGTATGCAGCAGTCATCCTTTTAAAGCAACGAGGTTCCTCGCTCCAAGCTACCAGCAGAACTGCTTTTACAAATGCTTGGATCCAAGGAAAGAGGATCAGACTCCGACAGCAGGAACAATTTGGGATTTATCTCTATTTCAAAATATCACCTTTCCCCAACTATCTGTTTTCTATCCTTAAGTATCTCTCAAAAAACTGGCAAACAGGTTTATCTTCCTTTTTTAAATTAAAAAAAAAAAAAAAAAAGAAAAAAGAGATTCTTCGAGGTTCTCTATAGGGAAAGGGAAACAGAAATACAGTACATATAAAAATTTTAATATTTTGCCTTTCACGTGCCTTAATTTTCTTTTTTTCTTCCTGTACAAAAGCTACTTAGAAATGGCTGCAGCCATGCAATTAAGGTGACAGACATCTTTACTTAAAGTCACTCACGTTTAACTGCTGATTGTTGCATACTGTCAGAACAACATTGACTCTTTGGGACTATCTGTTCATGTACAATTAGCATAACTGGTAACTCTTCGCACGAATAGTTCTCACTCTAGAAACCAGCAATGCCCAAAAGCGCACCTCCACAGCACTGCAATTCTCACCATCCCCTCAGGATTGCCTGGAGTTTTCCTCGCTCTTTATGTCTGAGTGCTTCCTACAGCATTCTCTCATATACGGCTCAATTTTTCAGCCCTTGTCTTTCTTTTCCCATACATCTTAACAACTCACACGTCTGTCAAAATCTCTTCCTTAATAGCATAAAGCCAATTGTAGTTGATGAGCGCACAGTGTGGAGTACAGGCTGCGATTATGGGCTGAGCACACTGCTGAGCAGAAGTTAAAATACTCACTTTTGTGTGGCTGTGTTTGACCTAGAAGAGGGAAATCCATTTCAGAAGACAGAGTCATAGGGAGTATAGTTATCCGGACGGCAAACGAAGAAGGTAAGAGGAAAAGCTAGTAACAGCAACATGGGAACGGGAACTCCAGCTTAGAGATCTGGAGAGGAGGAAGAGAACCATTATCTGTCTGGGTTGCAAGTATGCATGAAAGACAGAGGGAAACACAGGGAAAACAGTATAAAGCCCAAAACAGTATATAGCTTTCTGTCTGTAAAAATACACAAAGAATAATGTTATACAAGAAAGCCACCATGGAGAACTTCCACATCAAGATCGCACATATAACACAAAGATTTTTGTCCTGCTTATTTTCAGCAATAATGCTCTAATTTCAGCATTTTCCAATTTAAAAATCACAAAAGCCATGCAAAGCAGACCGAAAAATCAAGAAGTACGAGTTCAAAAATTCTCCAGTACATCCAGTAGTTAAAAACTTTTAAAATCTTTTCAATTTATATTTCTTGTCTCTATTGAACAAAATTTCCCACTGTTAAGCTACTTAATACAACTGTTTTAAATATGATGGGTACTCAAATTTATTAAAATTTCATGCCTACGTTCCTAAGTATAGTTTTAACTACCTGTTCACCCACATGTTGTTATTGCAAGACTTTCTCACTCATTCAAAATCAACACAGAAGACAGAAAGTGTTTTTAGAGTATGAAAAATTGGTATCAGTAATTCTCACAATAACGCTGACAAGAGGCAAAAAGATACTAAAACTAGTATCTTCTATTATTCAATATTGTCTGGTTCGTATAGGTCGGCTAGAAGTCTTCCTTAATTAATATACCACTGTGATGTCAATTGGCCCTACCTGGATCAAGATTTTCTGCAAAACCTGTGAAGAAACTTTGCCTTTGAAGTCACTCTTAAGAAAACAGCATATCCTTAATAGGATACTACAAGCCTACAACTGAGTTTTGTCAACCAGGTTAAAATTCATTTCTTATTTTTTAATCTTACGTCACTACTTAACCTCAGAATCCTCTATGTTCTTTCACACAATTTTATTGAGGTTTATGCACGTACTTAAACATGTGGAGCATCCCAAATACAAGCGTGTATATCTCAGTCAGCCTAATCAAAGCTGTTAATCTATTTGAAGTGAGATTTTAAAAGTCTTTAACATTTTATCCAGATAACCCTCTCTCCACCTCCACATTTCAGCTGTGTAATCGTACGCTGGAGCTGCAAAGCTGGGAACTAATCACAGGTCAATAAGAGGTGTAGCTTGGTAGAACTTGCTACACTTTAACTTCTCATTTCTCACATCTTCCAGGTGGCTATAAGAGCTTTTAAAGGCATAAAGGAATCTGAAATCTACGTATCAAGAGAAGCTGCTGCCAGCTGAGGAATTTTTACTGATTTCCAAGTATTGCTGCTAATAGAACAGATAGCAGCGCTACTATGGCTAACCCTGAAGGAAGAGAAATAACACAAAGGGTAAACAAAGCTTACTGAGCTTATCATGAGAATCATCATAATATAAAGTTATATTATTCTCCTTGCCCGATGCTGGACCTTTTTTTATGGCTCAAGAGGATGATAACCAGTTTGCGTTGGCCATTTCTGGTAAGTACCAGGGCAGAAGCAGTCCTTCAGAGGAGAGCTTGAGCAGAGTGGGCAAAAGAAACATCATCAGTCACGACACTACTCATCACTAATTCTGCAGAAAGGCAGAAACCGTCCCTTCTCTTTTCCAATATTAAAAGAGATTAATTTACTGTGGCCACTTAACATAACTTAAAGAAGCAGGTGCCATAATGTTCACTTGTCTAATGATCACCAAATTATCTTCCCCAATAATAATATGCCTTATACTTAAGGTTTTTTACCTGACATTTAGGCTTACTAGTTTAAATAAGAACTGAGACTTCAGAAGTATGTAAATTTATAAAAATTCCTTTGATAGAGGAGCAGGTGATACTGCTATGACATCAGATACACAGTAAGATGCTTGCAGTGACGTCTGTATAAAAGATATTTTCTTGGAGCTATGTGGTTTGGTGGAATAAAACACTGATCTATTCTGGGCTTCAACATTTTATTCTCATTTGACTTCTTAAAAATATGTTAAGTATTTGAAATACTTTAGGAGACTTAGCTGTGGTGGATACAAAGTGCGCTGCCATTTCATTTCACTTTCTGGTTCTGCACACTAGCATTCAGTTCTGCAATATTTTTACCATTTTTCTGTTGACTGGCTCTTGGAAACACCCACTTCATTCTTAGCGGCTTCACTCACTCACTGATTTTCAATTGTGTTGAAACAAAGTGTAGTAGTGCAAGTGCACAGATAAATAATCATATCTGACTACTGTGTGACTTTCTTTTCTTTTTTCCCATTCTTCTCCCCCGCTTTTTTTATTTTTTTAATCTATTCCCCGCGCTTCTGTCAGACTCAGATTGGATGGTTTTTAAGAAAAATGTGCAAACTGTATTTTTCTAGTAATAATTTTGCAACATACACTGTATTTTCAATATTGTTTGAGTTCTTTTCTTATAACATTTTTTTAGGGCATCAAGCTACCTGCAACAACTTTCACACAACTTTCATTGCCTAAAGTCATACTTAACAGCGAGCTACGTGAAGCGGCCATGTGCAACAGATATTTTTCTTTAATAGCAAATGCAACATATTGCAAAGCCTCGGCACACGCTAATCTTACATATTAGTTATATTACGTCCACTGCATATCTGATTAAGAATATGGAAACAGACTCCTCAAGGAAGCAACTCAGAGCATAAGCCTAACTTAAGTGCCATGCATATTCTTCAGGAGAAGCTTTCCTATGGTAGGTGAGTATAGATAGTAGACTTAGGCCTCAGCCATAGAGCTAAAGAAGGGTAAAATGGATATTCCCCCAAATAGCGAGATCTTCAGAAATGTCTTCTAAGACCAGGGAATTTTGTAGTGGGAATCGTAAATGACACAATAACGGAAATGCCAGAACACAAACAAACAAACAAAAAAAGGTAAAAAAACCCACACAAAGCTAAAACACCAAGAAGTAGATGCATCTTTACATCTTATCACCTTTCTCCAACATCATCAATAGGAGGCGGCACTGACTTACATCTTGGTATATTTCCAAAGGTGGATCACAGAGTCCTTATGATTTTGGACATACGGATTTGCACATGCTTACAGAAGAGGATGGAACTAATGTCCTCCTGGTTTTACTGCTTTTAAGTATGAAAATAAAATGGAACTTTTCAGTTGCTAACCTATTTGTCTCAGTATTCATTTACAATTCTTTATAGTGCAAAGCTTCCCCCTCCCCCCCTTCTAATTGTGGGGATGTATATTTGAAATAAAACTTATGATTTAATCAGAGATGAAAAACAGCTGCAGACAAGATAAAGCGTGACAGTCTCATACAGAGCACAGATTGTACATAATACAACTAACAAATAGAGGAGCAGGGTGACATCATAACTGCCATTATTTCTAAAGCTGGGCTGCCCGACTGAATGGTGAACTAGAAATTATCCAAAATGAAAACAGGAACATTTGCAGAAAAGTAATTTCCAGTGACGACAAGGACGTAAGTTTAAATTAGAGAAAAAATGTTGGTCTTCATTTGAACAATATCGAGAAAGGTTCAGTTCTTCAATCAAGTCATTTCACACCCACACAGCCTTCTATGATCTTTTCAATGAAAAAAAAAAAAAAAGGAAAACCCCAACATATAGTCATTCCCAGTAAAAAGAATATTCTGAACCTACAAAATAGGATAACTCTGTCATATAAGTAGCATGTGCTCAAGACTACCTCACTGTGTTTCAAAGTATGTTTCTATTGTATAAGCCATGTGTATGAGAAAGAGATTCAGCACTAAAATTTGTCGTGTACCATACGAAATTTTCTGAGTGCACTCACATTTTAGAAATAGATGTTTCGAGAACACGTAAATTCTTAGTATTTTCTACACAGATGTAAATTTGCCTCCTCTCTCCTGTGAAGGGAAGCACAGAGACTCCCATTGGAAAAAGCAACTTTTTAAGGTTATTTGAACATGTGTCCCTGCATGGTTTACTCTGCAGATTTTTTTGTGCATCTGCTAGGTTACCATGCCTCCGAAAAGCAATGAAAAAAACCCACCTCTTCAGACCTATTGAACACACTACACACTCTTACAGCAGATGAACATAAGCACTATTTACCATCATTATTTTACCGTTATATACCATACCACTACCATCGTATATTACCATTATTACCTGTAACCTATTTCCCCTGATAATGCACCAAGCAGCCAACTAGTACTTCAAAATTATTTAAAATATCCAAGATCCTAATTAATATATTTAATTTTTATTTTCTCAGAAAATACTACTGCTACGGTTTTTAAAATCAATGCTCTGGTATTTCCTTGAAAGTTTTGCAGCTTCGCTGGCTTGTTGAGATTTGTGCCCTGATTAAAAAGACATGTGCATATATGAATACACATAAATCCCATGATCCTATACCCATTCCCAAATACACCTGCAGGTATGATAGCAGTTAATCAACAAATAATTCCTACATTCAACTAGAATCCAGTAGTCCCAAACTCCAGCCTACTGCATTAACCACAAGACCGCATTTCTCCTCAACCTCTTGGCTGAAGGCGTTTGCGTGAATAAAATATTTTACGTAGCCAGTTTGCCAAAGGTCAGGACACACGTATCAGCCTAGGCTGTAGAACAGAATGGAATAGTTCAGTTGGAAGGGACCTACAACGATCATCTAGTCCAACTGTGTATACTCACTGTCTGTCACAGCTAACAGATCATGAATGCTCTTTATCAAAGCAACAGTAATAATACACATTTTAAACATTACTGTTTTCTCTGACTCTATTTAACACAAGTGGAAAACCCAATTACTTTTCTTCATCTCTTAGTCAACATTTTTTCTGCTCAAATTCCTACAATACTAGGCTACCTTCCGCAACTAAAACTGAAGATTGGACTCCTTGTCAGGAGCTAGTAGTTGTAAAGAACTGAAAATCAAAAAGAAATAAAAAGCAGATGATAAAACACTAGCAAAAAAAGAAAGAGGGAATGTAAAATCACTTTTTCAGGTTTTCACTTTTGTACAACAAACCAGTTCACAGGAAACGGAATGAGACAATCTTTTCATTACAATTCACGCATACCTTGGTGCATGAAACACAATCCTTTTTAATTACGATTACAAAAAAAAAAAAGAAATTATGCCATTAAAATTTACCCGTGCATGGAAGGGACAAGTTTGACTGCTGACAGGGGGTGAGGAGACCTGAGAGGAGCAAGCTGGCTAAACCACAACTGTAATATTTTGTCTGCTCTGTGTACTTTTAGAAAAGAATCTCAGCCCTGCCAGAAATTGCTCTACTGCATGATTTAGCGGAGCGTTGAGCAAGCGGCTGGAGCTGTGTACCAATAGCCTGAAGACCTGTGCCCATGAATGCACACAGGATCGCTTCCAGAAGACCCAAAATCTTTGTTCACACTGGAGGAGGAGAAAGAGCTATGCTCCCAGCACTCGTTTTCTTTCTCTTTGACTAGGCTGTTCCTAGCACGGTATGCCTCATAAATGACAACAGAAAGAAAAACCTTCAGATTTTCCCAAACTAGAAAACCTCTCAAGTGCCTACAATGGACTTGTATTATTTAAGAAGAGAAAAACAGCTTTCTCTGTTTCTAAATAGGAGGAGGAGATAGCCTGCCAGGTCCCAGTGAAATCTGGAGAGAAGCAATTAATCCTCTCTCCAGCTGCAGCTTTGTGATCAACCACCAAGAAGCGAGTGACCAGCCTTCCTAACTCCCGGAGGGAATGTACGCACTAGTCTTTTAACCTCAACCCTTTCTGCACAGTAAAAAAAACCAAAACAAAAATCACACCCCAATTCCTTATGGGGTAGGAGGGGAGGGGGAAGTATCTCGCAATCAGAACAAAGGAAGATACATGCAAACTTTTGAATCCTGAGCTAAGGCATAAAGAGTAGCAAATACCAGTATAATAGAAAAAAAGAAACTTCTGAGGGTAAGGGCTAAGGGACATTAAGCTTTACTGCTAAATTCAATGTTTAACTTCCCACACTCACAGCCCCAGAAGTATGTTTGGACTTTTCTTGCCCTATTTGTGTATACATACAGAGCAGGGGAAAAAAATACATTCTCTTTTCAGAAGTAAAAGCAAAGAGGATCCTTCATCAAATGGGGACTTAAGAAATTGACATTCATTTGTAAAATCAGTTAATTTTGTATATATATACACAAATGCTAAAACTATAGTCTTGATCAGAGACACACTCTTTCTACACCTACATGAGGCACCATCCCTAGAGGTATTTAAAAGACGGGTAGACGTAGTGCTTTGAAATACAGTTTAGTGACGGTTTTTGTCAGAGGTAGGTTGATGGCTGGACTAGATGATCCGAAAGGTCCCTTCCAGCCAAGGCAATTCTATGCTTCTATGAGTCTACATATACGTAAGGCATATATATACACAAATAGCTGCAATAACATTTTGCAAATAAAGGGAGACAAACAAGCTAATACTTTTTTTTTGAAAATAAGCTGCTATACAGGGAAAAATAGCCACATTTGTGAGCAGTGAAGTTTTGATCAATAACAAGACACTACAAAACCATATGTCCATAGTTATTAAGAAGACTAGGAAAAGACACACCAAAGCATTGGCAAGGCCACTGTGTGTTATTCTGCAGCAGAAGAGAATATCCTTTGAGGCTGAATAACCATCACGGATTCTAAACTACAGGAGGATCATTAGTATTACCTCATTTAGCCTTTTCTTTTTTTTTCTTGTTCCTAGTTTAAGATCCTTTTGGACAACACAACTGATGCTCTTCATTTTCTCCGCTGAGGAAACAGACCCCAGAAGCGGACATCGGAGGTGGCTGGGGCTTGGCATTCTGAGCACGTCTTAAATCCTGCCTCTCCTGCTCTCTACTCGGAGCCACGAAGTAGCTCCTCTGTGGTGCCCATGGCATGGCTAGAAATGTCTCAGGGCGCCTGTGGCTGCCCCAGCTGTACAGGCACACCTTCACTAAGCCCCCATCACTTGGCTGAAGGCACTGGTTGGTGACTAACGAAGCAACACGTTTCCCTCAAGTCAGAGATACGCTTGCACTTATAACGCACATTCACCCACATAAAGTTTTAAGTAAACTGCACGCTCCGTGGCCATTATTGTGGCTATGCAGCCCTAGGTGTCTTATAATGCTTAAGACCAGAGCAATTATTTTATTATTTTCCTTAAAAACTGTGTAGAAAACCAGGGCATCACATGCATGCTCCAATTTTCATTAATGTACAATTCTACTCATATACTCTTAGAAGTCTAAAATTGAAGATACAAATATTTCAAAGTAATAATAAACCTAATAATTACAAACACTCTACTGAGAAAAAATGACCTTGTATATTGTCCCATGTTTTTGGGTGCTTTCTTCTCTGTTTCTCCACGTTTCAGTATTTCCACAGCAAACTGCACTGTGTCCCTTCACGAAATGCTGTGTAGGGAAGACTTCAGTCACATACAAAAGATACACACAAAATTCGGATGTGGAGATGGAAACAGTTTTTTGCATTTTGACAATCTGATCAGAGATTCATATTAGGTATCAGCATAAGAGCTTTATTCGAGTCTGTATACAAATTTTCCTATCAATGCAACTTTTGCTAGGCTTATTAAAAAACCGTAGCTGAAATTAAATGGCAATTCAGAAGATCCCTGACCCTGAAAATAAACAATCCTGCTGCTCCTATAAACTCATTACAGGGCTTTAAGCACAAAGCATGGCTTTTTTTCCCCTCCTGCTTTTTTTTTTTTGTGTGTGTTTCTGAAATATCAAGACAGTGTATTTGATACAAAACAAATACTAGTGCTTTTCCAGAATGACTGGTAAAGAATAAAGATTTTCTGTATGCATGGATCTAAAATATGTTTCCTTTAAATCGCCCCTTATGCAACCTCTGACTGTGAGAGCAAAACCGTAAAATCAGCATTCTTGAAAAAGGTACTGGTAACGGCATTGTAGTGCAGTTAAACTCCAGATTAAAAGGAAAATGCAACAGAATTTAACAAAGAGAAATATAACAAACAAATACAACAAATAAATAAATACAACAGATTAAATACTGCTACATTCCTCCTCTGTTTTTCTAAGTAACAAATATGTTACTGCTATGTGTTATTCTTCAGCCCTAAGTATACGCAGTATATTTCTCAGAGGGAGAGACATGATTATTTTATTGATACCATACTATGGAAACTGGCTCCTACGGGAGTCATCTTGCACGGAAAATCCCCAAATATGGCTTAGTGGAATCTTAATAGCTGGAATATAAAATATCACTGATTACCTGACGGAACCAGCAGCTGCCAGTCAAAGGGAAACAAATCACAAGTAACAACCCATATACTCTTAAAATACTCAAACTGTATTTTCATAGTCTATACTAGACTTATAAACCAAGATTTTCTATACTTAATTTGTTTTAGAATGATTATTTGCCAAGAACTGATAAATGGAGTGATGTTTCATTGTAAATAACCCTTATTTATTCCAAGCAGAAGCTGAATACAAAGAAGCAA